>BSBK01004064.1:0-600000 GCA_027943335.1 Chamaecyparis obtusa | reverse complement strand
GTGTAGAGGCCCTTAAAAAGGTGCCATCATAAACTATTTGAGGAGGAGCATTAGAAAGTTTGTTGTCTTTAGAAGGTCTCCCATAAGAGCATGGAGACAAAGGTAGAGCAGCTAGTGATAGCACAGGTTCCATTCGATATTCTCCCATGCCTATATCCTTAAGTCTCAAAGTTTGTTCCATTTCTTTTAGCTTAGCATCATAAAACTCAGTAGATTCTCTATTTGCTAGAACAAAGCTATCTATGGTTTGCGCAAGAGTGTTGTAGGAGAAATTGGTATTTGCAGGCATAGTGACTTTCGCTCCATGGAATGGAAACTTAATGCATTGATGATATGTGGATGGAACAGCCTACATCTCATGAATCCAAGGCCTACCCAACAAGATATTGTAGGAAAGGGGAATATCAAGCACTTGGAAAGTAACATCTCTCTCAATGGGACCTATGTGGATAGGTAGCACGACTAAGCCTTGGGACTTGTGCTCTTCCTCATCATAAGCTTTGATGGTAATCTTTTTTTGAGGATCTATGCAATTCTCATCATATCCTAGCTGAGTGAGCAGTTTAGCGGAACAAATATTAAGACCAACACCATTATCTATGAGCACTCGGCGGATACGCTTAGGGCCTATCATGACCTCTATATGCAAGGGAGCATTATGTGGGTGAATCAAGGAGTGGTCATCTTCTTCAGAAAAGGATAGATAGTGGGGAGAAGTCAAATGACCCACCATAGATTGGAATTGGTTAAGATTGAGATCCTTGGGAACGTTCACCTCAGCAAGGGCCTTATCCAAAATCTACCTGTGAGCAGGTGAGATCTTCAGCAACTCAAAAATGGTAATCTGAGCATTAGTTCACTAGAGTTGATCTAAAATGCTATAACTAGCTGAGATAACTATAGGAATAGATTTCATGTTTTTGTTGGCAGGGCCAATAGTAGTCTTATCCACAATTTTCTTTGGAGTGGATGTGGGAATATCAGGTCTCTTATCCATAGTTTTCTTTGGAGTGGACGTGGAAGTATCAGGACCTTTCAAAACAACTCTCCCTCATGATTGAGTGGCAACATTAGCACAGCCTTGAGATTGTTTAGATTCAAATGAACAAGGTTTAGAGCTACGCAAGATAAAAGGAGTCCTAGATTTGGGAGCATCACTACCCCCTCTAGAAGTGATCACGTCACAATACTCTATCTTGACAGGTTCAATCATACCAATAACATTGTCATTATTAGTGTACATATAATTGACTTTAGCATTGGTATTCTTGGTGTTTGAAGACTCACCCTTCTCATGAGGAGGGAAGGGATCCTTAAAAGCTTGGTGATCTAAATTCTTGTTATGGACATCACAACAATATCACCACTATCAATCAAATCTTGGACCTTGTATTTCAACTGAAGACAAGTTGAAGTCTTATAACCAATGTTCTGGTGATAGTCACAGTAAGCATTATCATTCCACCAGTGAGGTCTTGGTTGTGAGTCATAAGTACACTTTTCTAAAGGAGTAAGAACCTAATTCTCTATGAGAGTCTTATAGACCACATCAAGAGGCTCTTCCAAAGGAGTAAAATCATGCTTGGGTCGAGCAACCCAAGGTTTGTTCCTAGAAAATCTTGAAGTTTGTTGGTTTTCTGTTGTGGTCTTTTCGACAGCCTTAGCTACCTATATATTGGAAGTAAGATTAGAAGTAGACTTTGAAGGCTTCATAGTAACATTATCCACTACTCCATCATTTACTACATCTCTTTTCTTATTGGTAGTCTTTCCTTTATCCTTGTTTGTGGAGAATCCTTGTTTATTCAAAGTCAATTCTCCCTTCTTGATCATGGAGGCCTCTATTCGTATTGCTTGTTTGATCATACTATCAAAAGTAAGAGGACCTTGCAATTGCACTTGGTATCCAAAGTCTGGGACAAGATTGTCCAAGAAAATGTCGAGTCTCTCAGACTCTGGTAGTTTGTGAGGACACCTCATACATAATTGTCTCCATCTTTGGATGAATGTTAGGAAAGATTCTCCTTGTCACTGTTTTAAGTTGCAAAGATCTCGGATGTTGACCGAATGCTAAATATTATGCAAGTATTGTTGGAGAAAAAGATTAGCCATTTCGTCAAAAGTTTTAATACTAGTAGGCAATCTAGAGAACCATTCCATAGCTAGTGCACCCAAACTATGAGGAAACAAGTGCATAAGATATGTTTGATCATGCATGAATTCCATAGACAATGCACCAAACTCCCTCAAGTGATCTTGGGGATCAGTTGCACCCAAGTATTTGTCATATTTAGGGAGTTCCACACCTCTAGGAAAAGGTGGCATATGAAGACTTCTGTCAAAAGGGAAAGGACAAATACTTTCCATCGTAAATTATTGAGTGGGTTTATCTTTATTCCTCACAAGTTGACTAATCTAATCTTGCATTTTTCAGACCATCTTTTGCAACTTTGCAGTCTCAGTTTCTTCTTCCTTAGCTATGAGCATCTCAACTTGATAGTCTCGGGGTAACTTGGCCCCTTGTTTAGCTAGCTCAAGGAAGTACTTTTCTTTCTCCTCTAGGAGAAGGATCTCCATCATTTTAATAAGACCCTTATTAGCTTTGGTAGCATCTATATCGTGTTGAGTTATCACTTCATCTTTAGTCCCAAAAATCTCATAAATACTTTGCATTTGATCTTGTTGCTGATAATCTTGGTTTTGATCGAATGGAGGAGGATGATAGAAATAGGCAGGTTGGCGATCGCCTTGAGGTTTGCTTCGAGATTGATCATCATTGTGGGACTGATTTTGGTCATGTTGAGATTGACTATGAGGTTTCTCATTTTGAGGTTTAGCATGACGTGGGTCATTAGAGGATTGAACATGATATTGATTGTTGTGAGATTAATCAAAGGTTTGACTATACTTGCCCTATTGGAAATCAAACGGATCTCCCATCTTGTCATAGAATTGCATAGTATATGAAGACTTAGCAAAGTGATGTGAACAAGATCGAAAAGGCATGGCCAAGGTAACTTTTGGTGAATGAATAGGATCAAAAGATTTAACAAATTCAGATGAGAAGATATCTTCAATAGTATCACTAGGTTCTATGGTAGAACTATTCTCAGTAGGAACAATAGGTACGATAATAGGATTAGTTCGAGGAAGAGGTCTTCCAAAGTTGTGAAACAATGAGTTCTCTTGGAAGAATGAGTTGTCTTGGTCTTGAAATGAGAAACCAGGTTGTGCTTCAAATAATGGATTAAAACACTCTTGAAACACCGGAGGTGATGGTTGAGATGGACTATCTTTCAAAGTATTCAATGAGGAAATCGAGGATATCTCACAAAGTTCAAATTTTGCAATAGATTCAAGAGGATCTTGATTAGGAGGTTCACTTCTACCTTGATCAGGATTTTGAATGGGATAAGTCTTGCCACTTCTAGTCATGACAGTCATAGATGAGGATGAAATGAGAGAGGACTCGAGATAAAGCTAGACTCAGTCTCTAAGAACAACACAAAGGAGATAAAGGCAAGAACGACCAAGATGCGAGATGGACCTAGTATGAATCATCAAAAGAGGTGGCTAGAATAGCTGAGATAAGACTATCGCAACATGAGATACAAAAGGCATAAAGAGATAATGTGAACCAATGAGAGAGGACACGAGTCAAAGAAAAGATCGATCGATTCCTAACTCAAAACAACTAGTTTCTGATAGTGAACAATAGGAAAGAAAAAAAATAGACCTCAGACAAAAAGCAGATCAGATAAAAATTCAAATAGTCAATGGAAAATAGGTCTCTATTTTGAAAACTAGGCTATAGTCTCGCACGAGAAAGTACCAAGCCATGCGAGAGAACACCAACCTTCGTGTGAGAGAACAAAGTCTTGCCTGAGAAAGTGCTCTGAAGTGTGAAACCTCGCACGAGAAAAGGATAAAATATGACAGTCTTACATAGTTTTTGAGGTTAAAGTTGAATTTTGAGGTACAGCCTGAACTGATGTCTGACAGAAAATCTAGTTTCCTGATAGGTTTGAAGAATAGTTTAATCAACAATCTCATTTTAGGATTTCAAGCATTCGTTTAAAGACACAAAGGTTCAAATCAAGTAGTTGTGATACAAGAAGCAGTCATTAACAGACCTATCAAGGACAAAGCAACTTGATAGCATCAAGGGAGTCTTTGTTTGATAATTATTGGACAATGTTTAAGACTCGATAACAAACACATAGCTTAGTCCTACAAAAAAAATGGTGAGAAGACAAAACCTTTGCCCCATTGCTTATGTGCATACGTGCACCTCACACAGCCATGTCACCCCCTAGAGGGTGCCTGTGTTTTTGGTGTTTTCAAGGACTCAATGGTGTACATTCAAAGGTTACCCTTGTAGTAGGGGCTAGTTTCACAACCACCTTCAAGCATCTAGGTGTATGCCTATGATGGAAATCTATGGGAGAGATTCTTCCCCCTCCCTGTGCAAAGATTATGACTCCTTTCAGAGGTGAACCAGGTAGGCCACTAGCTAAGGAAATTTTTTAATAGGCTTCCATTCACGGTAACCTTTAGTGCCCCTAATATAGGGTTGAGGCCTCGCAGCCACACCAACACCCGAAAGTCATACACCCCCGCAAGCAGGGCTAGGAGTGGCGCCACTCAGTATAACAGATGGAGCCTCCTCAAGATGATAGTCAAAGTCTTGAGAAGGAAGCTAACATGGTTTTGGATTCTTTAGACTCAACAAAATGTTCTTTATTAGAGTGAGGTGGAATCACCGGTGATAGGTGCGTACTCACTTGGGTCATTCTCGGAGGTTCAACTTCCGGCAGGCCCTCTAAAGGTGACACTGGACTTGGTTTAGATTCAAGGGTCGGATTTTCTGGTTCTCCCAAAGGGAGAAGAGCATACTTCTCTATCCCATTTCCTCACCCAAACACATCAAGAAGATTCATCACAGAGTTAGCTTCACTCCACCACAACTACAAGCATTTGGGTTTCTGTTTCTCTCAAAGAGAGAAGAGCATAATCCCCTGGCTAATAGAAGCGTAAAGATTCACTACCTTTCTTCACTTCCCCAAGAATTTTTCATATTAGTAAGATCATTAGGATTTCAAGTTCATTCATGGTCATCACCTCCATGTAATGAAGAGCCAAAGTCCCTACTCACTATCAAAATCCTCAAGAAATTTTAACAAAGCCCTATTTAGACTATGTGAATAAAAGCAAGAAACAAACACAACATTTTAGCAATTCTTTGAATATCGTCCTACAATCAAACCATTAGTATGTTTAAGTTCTTTGGGAAACATTCTGTAGAAAATTGTTACGCTGTGAAAATAACAAAGAAATGATAAACAACAATAAACAAGAAACTATCAGAAAACTAAAAATGGAAAGACAGAAACTAAAAAAAAAATTTGAAGCACTGTGTTAAAATCTCGTGTGAGGAAGTACTCCATAGCACGTGAGAAAGTGCAAGATGCCGCGTGAAGGCGCAGAAGCTCATGTGAGAAAGTGCTACAGGGAGCAAAATCTCATGCGGGACGCTTTGGATTCTCACATGAAGATCCATACACAGACAGTATAGATGCACAATAGAGCTTGAATTTCTTGTCAGAAAAGATGAGAATGAGGCCAGAAATCAGATTTTCTACCCCACGGTGGGTGCCAAAATGTGTGTCTGAGTGCGGACCTCTAAATAAGGCACAAACGCAACATAGTCATTTCTCAATCATGAGATGGCGAGTATGAACATGAATTGTCCATCTCACAACATCGATTGAATCAACTTGTTGCCTCCTATGTGGATGGGGTGTTTAATTACTCTCAGAGTGAGAGCCAACAACCATTAGACCACTCCCACAATAGAGGATTTTCCAAGAGCTATGAAGAAAAATCAATGAAATTAATCTAGAAATGAGTGCAATTAATCTAGAAATGTAGAAATGCAATTATACTAAAAGCTTGAAATAAAGATGAAGTGCAGTTTTAATCTAAGGAAACTGAAATAAATATGATATTAATCTAAGAACAATTAAGCAAATTCTAATCTAATACAAGATACAATATAAAACTAAAATGAGATATTAAGCTAATTAATGCAATAAAGCTTTGAAAACAATGTAATAATGGAGACTAAAATTGACTGTAGTATAGATGCTCTCAAAAATTCCTCCCCTCGAATGAAGAAAATAGGTCCATTAAATAAGCAAGCCTGGGAAGAGAATGAAGGGGTTCTTGATTTGAAACTCCTGACCCATCATTTCCATTTGAGAAAAAAAAGCATTGAATTACTTAATTAAAAGAATAGAATTTGCCACATAGGGGACTTTTTGAATATCTTAAATTATTAAATAAAAAAATGAGTGTCCATTCAAATAACAAGTAATTACTAATTCCTTTTTTATGGGTAATTACCTAAAGGGGGTAGATTTTAATTTAATTCCAAGTACTTAGGACTTTAGGATTAAATTAATTTATCGTAGGGGTAATTTAGCTAATAAAAGTCAAAAAGTTTAGGAATTAATTTTAATATTTGATTAATGCAATTAGGGTTTCTGCAATTGACATCAAGTCAAATTAAGTCAAGTAGGAGAGATAAAATTGCCTAGAAAACTAGGACTTTGGAAATGTAAAATTGATGAAAATACACCAAAATTAATTGGATTTAATAGGTGCCAATTTTAGTGTATTATAGAAAGAAGGTGAGAACATTGTGCAATACACTAATGGACTAAAAGAGGTAGTACATGCTATTAGAGCATCCCATGGAGTTATTAAGGATGAAATAGTGATAAGCAAGATTCTCAGAACTTTGCTGCTAGTTTATGCGATCAGGATCTCTGCAATTCATGAAACAAGGGCTACATCCAACCTTACTCTTGACACACTTATCAGTAAGCTTAGAATCTTTGAATTGAATAACTTTGACAACAATGTTTTACCTTTTGTTGAATTTTCTTTCATGACTTCTTTGAAGATTGGTAAGTCTAGTAGCAGGAATAGTGAGATTAATGATAGTGATAGTAATACCGATGAAGAACTTGATGAGCTTGAAGCTCTTATGGCCAGAAGATTACCCAAAGGTAAAGGAAGGTATAGATGTAAGCTACCTTTAACATGTTTTAATTGTAAAGAAGTTGGCCACATTGCTGCTAGATGTCCAAATAAGAAAGATGATGATAGATCCAAAGACCGATCTGAAGGAAGCTATGGGAGAAGAGTCAACAGAGGCCACCGACACAACTATAGAGATAACTGAGATAGCTATGAAAAAAGGAAAAAGGTATGTTACATAGCCAAAGAATTTGAATCTAAATCTAACACTAATGATGATGTAGAAGTAGTATTTGTTGCTATGATAGATGACTCAAAGGAAGAAGAGAAACATGAAGAAACAACACTGATCTCTAAAGTAAGCAGCAATGATACATGGATCATAGATAGTGGCTGTACACATCATATGACTGGTGATATAGAAAAATTTGATCTACTTGATGAATATGATGGAGGATCTGTAAGGATGGGAAATGATGCACCCTATATGGTAAGAGGTAAAGGTTCACTGATGATTAATGATAGAATAAAATGTGAAAATGCATACTGGGTAGATGGACTGAACTATAATCTATTAAGTGTGGCATAACTAAATAACTCAGGCCACTGACTTGATTTTGAGAGTAGAAAGGTAAAAATCTATGATGATGGAGGAAGACTTATCGGAACCGGTACACAATCCAGAGGTAATCTATTTTATCTTGATATTGATTAGTCTTCTTGTTTGTTAATGAAGGATGAGGATGCATGGTTGTGGCATAATAGGTTATGCCATGTGAACTTTGATATCATGATCAAGATTAGTAAGAAGAAAAGAGTTAGAGGGTTGCCTAACTTATCAAAATCGGTTCATGCTGTGTCATGAATGTCAGAAAGGTAAGATGACTAAGTCTAGTTTTAAGAGCAAAGACTACTCAAAAAAGAAGATACTTGAGTTGGTTCATACTGACCTATGTGGTCCTATGAGAACTCAAAGCTATTATGGTGATAGATACTTTATTCTTTTTGTTGATGACTACACTAGACTGATGACAGTTATGTTCTTAAAGGAAAAATCTAAAGCTTTTAAGATGTTTAAGTGGTATAAGGAAAAGGTAAAAAAAGAGACTGGAAAAGAGTTAAAATTCTTAAGATCTGATAGAGGAGGTGAATTTATCTCTGATGAATTTACTAATTTCTATAATGAGCATGGTATTAAGAGACAGGTCTCTACACTGAGAACACCTCAACAAAATGGGATTGCTGAAAGAAGGAACAGGTCAATAATTGATTGTGCTAGAACACTGATCATACAAAATAATGTTGCTCAGACATATTGGAGAGAAGCTGTTAGTACATCTGTATATGTGCTTAACTGAGTACAACTAAAGAAGGACACCAACTAGACACCTTATGAGCTATGGTTTGGACACAAACCTACTGTAAGTTATTTTAGGATTTTTGGAAGCAAATGTTTTATTCTGAAAGATGAGAGAAATGGGAAATTTGATTCTAAAGGTGATGAAGGAATATTCTTAGGATATTATACTAAGAGTAAAGCATACAAATGTCTGAATAAGGTTACAAATAAGATGATTGAAAATATTAATGTCTGTGTTGATGAGTTTGATGACAAGAACACAAAGGAAAGAAAGGAACTAGAAGACTATGGTAGATTCACTTACATTGAACTTCCTAACTATCTACTGAAGTTGCAACCTGTGATAATCAGTCACATGAAAATAACCCCGAGGAACAGGAAAGAGAAACCGATGAACAAGATGGAGCTACCGAGCAAGCACATGAACCTGAACAAGATGAACAAGAAAGGAGAAACTGAGTACTAACTAGTTTTGTCAGAAGACATCATCTTGAGACATAAATTATTGGAGAAAGACAAGATGGCATGCAGACAAGAAGCAAAGCAAGACAAGGTACATGTCAGTTTGTGAATTTGAACCAAAAAATGTGAAAGTTGCATTAGAGAATGAAGAATGGGTTAATGCAATGAAAGAGGAAATAGAACAAATAGAGAAGAACAAAACTTGGTCCTTAGTACCCCAGCCTAAAGATAAAATTTTTATCAGTACTAAATGGATATTCAGGAACAAACTGAATGAAAATGATGAAGTGATAAGAAATAAAGTGAGATTGGTATGCAAGGGATATGCACAGGAAGAAGGCATTGACTATGGTGAGACATTTGCACCTATTGCTAGATTGGAAGGAATTAGAATGCTACTTGCATATGCTGCACATAAGAAATTTAAGGTTTATCAAATGGATGTGAAGTCAACATTTTTGAATGGTATACTTAAAGAAGAGGTCTACATAGAACAACCTGAAGGATTCGTTGATCTAGACAATAGAGACATGGTATGTAGATTACACAAAGCTTTATATGGTTTGAATCAAGCACCAAGAGCATGGTATGAAAGATTGCATACTTACCTATTAAGTATTAGATTTGTAAGAACTAGTGAAAACATCAATTTGTACATGAAAGGTGATACTGATGACACTATTCTTATTGCTGAAATTTTTGTTGATGATATTATTTTTGGAGGTCAAGATCATGTATGTAAATCTTTTGTTGATGACATGAGGAATGAGTTTGAAATGTCTATGTTCAGAGAGATTAAATTTTTTCTTGGATTACAAGTTATTCAATAGAGTGATGGGATATTCATCACACAGTCCAAGTACATAAAGGAAGTCTTGAAGACATTTGGCATGGAAGATGCTAAACCTATGGGATCACTGATGGCTACTAGATGTAAACTAACTAAGGAAGATGAAACTACAAAGGTAAACCACACACTTTACCAATCCATGATTGGTAAGCTAATGTATGTAGTTCAAAGTAGACCAGATATAGCACATGCTGTGGGAATTGTTGCTAGATTTTTTGCTAATCCTAGAGAATCACACATGATTGCTACTAAAAGGATCTTAAGATACCTAAAAAAGATAGAGGATTATGGCTTATGGTATCCTAAGGAAGGTAAGTTTGAACTGATGGTCTATATCAATGTTGATTGGGCTGGAAATGTGGATCACATAAAAAGCACCACTGGAGGAGAATTCTTCTTTGGTGAAAGACTTGTAACTTGGACAAGTAAAAAGCAGGCTTGTATTTCTTAGTCTACAGCTGAACCAAAGTATGTTGCAACACTGGAAGGTATGAATGAGGTAATCACTGACCCAGTGATTATATACTGTGACAACACAAGTGCTATTAATATTTCAAAGTATCTAGTGATGCACTCTAAGACAAAGCATATATCAATTAAGTATCATTACTTAAGAGAACAAGTGCAAGAGAAGCAAGTGAAGTTAGAATTTTTTACATCTAAAGAACAACTTGCAAATATCTTTACAAAGCCTCTACCAAAGGACACATTTGAATATTTGAGGACTAGACTTGGGGTCCGTCCCCTGTCTATTGGTCACTAATGTGATCTTGATGTTGCATTAGCTTAAACTTATTAGAAGATCACACATGTTGATGCAACATAGTTCACACTTTGGATAATGTTCAAGGTTGTGATTAAGTTTGGAGAACTGAAATGGATTGGGATATCAGTATACAGAGATACAAAGAATGTATTGGACAATAGAGAGTTACTTGGCTACTACAGAGCTGATTATTTATTTGTTTCTTTGGCATTGTTGTCAAAGGGAGAGATAAATAAAATGAAAAGGAAAGGGAGAGATATGCACCAATGAGAACTATCTAAGGGAGAGAATGACAAAAGTTGTATGTTATAATGCTATTTAGTAACATAGTGATTAAACATATTAAGCTAGGGAGAGCTTACACAACACAACATTTGATCACAAAATTGTAGAATACATGTTTGGTATGTGTATGGTACACTTCATATTACTTGAGTTGTCATCAATGCCAAAGGGAGAGATTGATGAACTACAACTGATTTAGAACACTGAATGAAGAATCTGTAATTTAAGATTAATGAGGAGTTGTTGATTAGATATGCAAGATGATTAAATCAGTATTATGTTGTCATTGATGTCAACTAGCTTGACAGTACTTATCTTGTAAGTTACTATATCGACACATCTGAAGAAAGGTGAAAGAGATGGAGAACATAAATATCTACATGAGGAAGATGTATATATTAAATGAGGATAAGAAATACACTAAGTAACTTGTTGATGAGTCTATGACTTGATGATATCGAATTTATTATGTTGCATTTATCTATGATGAAGAATAGAGTTGAAAGACACAAAGTAGTTTTGTCGGTAAATGAAGCATTCTAGTATACACCGACGGAGTGTAGTGTATACTGAGCGTAGTGTAAATTGAGCATATGTTCACCAACGCATTTGTTTGTTAATCGAGCAGAACATAAAGGAATTAAATGATCAGTTTAGCTGATAAAGTGATGAGCTGTAAAGTGTATGAATTCAAGGTAACAGATAAGGTTTGTTATGAAGATCGACGGCTAACATAATTCAAGAAGGATCTAATGGAGAAAATTGAAATGTGTTACTAACACATCAATCAAAGAAGGTTAGAGTGGCAAAATCAATGAATAAGATTAAGTGGCAAAATTTGATGGAGGAAAAGAAAATGATTTACTCGTCTATATAAGAGACATTGGTTTTATTGTTGAAGAGACACCGAAAGAAGAAGATACTGTAAAATTATTGCGTGAAGGAGTTTTCATGCATTCTGATCATACTGGTTAATAAGAATCGAGCTGCAGAACAATTACCGAGCTACAGAGAGCAATTATCAATGGACAGTAAGTTGATATAAGATTGAATCTAAAGTGATATATTGATCAGAAAGATTTGAATGAGCTGAACATTGATCTGTAAACTACAATTGAAGTTGTTTCAAGGTAGATCATCTACTATTACATATTTAACCATTGTACACCGTCAATTCTCTTAACCGAGTGGACTAAGAAAGTCTTTTGATGTTTCATTCATAGAGTGAACATTGTTATCCTATCAACCCCAGAGTGACTATTGGTTGGATGATAACTTTTGGTCTATAATCCTCTAACAAGGTCACACCTAACAGTGTGTTTGTTAACCTTTAACAGGGTTGGGTCTTCACTGACCTCACTTCAGAAGAGTGAATATTTTGGGTTGTTGGTCCCAAGTGGTTTTTCCCTTCACAGGGTTTCCATGTTAAATCTTTTGTGTTATGTGTTGATTGCGATATTTTCTTGTTATCATACTTTGCATATTACATGTTAGATTTGATTAGTAACTAATATAAGTTTTAGACCGACAATCGGTAAAAACATAGACAGTGAAAGTATTTTATGTTTACCGAGTAGCAAAAGTTGAAGAATTTGTTTTGGATTATACATTTTGTTTTGGGACACTGGATAACTAATTCCCCCCCCCTCTCAGTTATTCTAATAGAAAAATAGTTGCAAATAAATCATCCTTCTTCCACCAACATTCTAGTCAATGTACAAGTAACGAGTCATTCCATTCAAGAAAGACCATGTCTGACAATATCAACACAGAACAAAATAAGGAGTATGCAGAATTTAGTGATTGTATCTTCCATTAGAGCCACTTCATATGCACAGGTGATGAACATGCATATTTACCTGAGCACTATTGGGAGCTTACCCAACAACATATACCTTCTATGATCAACTCTTATATGCACAGGTGATGAACATTTAGATTTGCCTAAGTAGTACTTTTAGTAGTCCTCCTACACATGTACTATTGTGAAAATCATCACAAGTCCATTTGTTGGAGGGCTACTCAAAGTACACATGTTTGGAGGTCTGAAGGAAATAAGAGAATTCGAAGAGTCATGAGTCTTAAGATTGTACTAATATAGCCAAGCTTCATTCAATGGTACATTCAAACATGAAACAAACCATTCTTAAACTAGATTAAACTAGTAAACCAAATGACATACTGATTATAAGTAAACTAGTAAACCAAAGGACATGCTTTTACTACTAAGTCTCTGTTTGTTGGGAATACTAATTATAAGTACTTGACATATATCACAAATTTTGCTAATTAAGGTTGGCAGGATGATTACACCTATCCTAAAAAAAGACTGTCATATCATTATGCTTTCAAATCAATTACCTATCGATGCATCCCTTGCGAGGGAGAGAAGCCAAACACATAAAGAACATGCACATAAACATGACAACTAAAAAAATTAAATGGAATACACCAAGAAGTACCAAATGATGAATACTTAATTGTTGTAATGATAAAGCAATATCAGAACCGTCCATTTATAGAACTTGATTTTTGTATAGTCCTAATGATTTTTCTTATTTCCTGTCTGTGCTTGGTGACAAGATTTTGAACATTGTTGACATACTTAAATGGAATACACAATACCAAATGATGAATGCTCAATTGTTGTAATGGCAAAGCATCAGAACTGTCCATTTCTAAAATTTGATTTTCTAGTCTTAATTATTTTTCTACAGCCCTAATGATTTTGAAAATTGTTGACAAAGAGTGTTTCTTTTTTTGATTATAGTATAAATGATTTTTCTATAGTCGTAATGATTTTCTTATTTCTTGTATTTTGTCCCTTTTTTATTTCCTATGTCTGTGCTTCGTGACAGGATTTTGTCACCTTCTTTTGATTGTATATTTCATTCAGTCTATGTGTTTGCTATGTCTTTGCTATTACTTCAATAAATTTTCAATAGTCAAAAGGAAGAGGATTTTTTTAAGAAAAAAAAGGAAGTTTGCTGACAGAGGGAGATTTGAATCTGAACCGAGCTAATTCTTTCAAATTTCTTATGCTATGACATATTGTGTTGCCATCAATGCCAAAGAGGGAGATTGTTGGAAACAATTGTCTGAAGGAAATTGATACTCAAATTATGTATTGTCTCTGATGTCACACAATGTCATAGTCTACAACATTCAGTACCTACCGAGCTCAGTCGGTCTGCTAGTCAGTAAAATTAGTGCTTACCGAGTTCACTCGGTTATCGAAGAAAATTAGTGTCTACCGAGTTCACTCGGTTATCAAAGAAAAATCAGCATTTACCAAGTTCAGTCGGTTATCAAAGAAAGTTAGCATCGATCGAGTTCAGTCAGTTTTCAAAGGTAAAGGATTGTCAGTGTTTACCGAGTTCCCTCGGTCTCTGAAAGATTGTAGAAAGTTATGGTCACCGAGCACTGTCGGCCCTTGAAGGATTTTTGCAAATAAAGTTTGCTTAATTCAGCCGACTGTTATACTAAGTAATGTCGATTTGACAAATCTAAAATCATATAAATAAAAGGTCAAATGTGAAAAATAAATAAGAAATATAGTAGAAGATATATAGAAGAAAAAGCAGGAAAGGTGTGTGCGAATTTGTGAAGGATGATCAGATATCCTTGAGGAGCAGCAAAGATATATTCGATCAGGAAGGATCACACTTATGCAGAACATAGATCTGTAATCAGCAAGGCAGTTGCATTATTATATAGGTCATTTTCATTGTTACCTTTTTATCATTGTAACAGTGAATTCTAAATCTCTTAACCGAGTTGGTTTAACAACCATATTGTAAATCCTCTAACAAGGTGACAATTCCATTGAATTGTTTTCAAGACCTCTTACCAGGCCACTCCTAGCAGGGTGTTTAAATCCTCTAACAAGGTCACACCTAACAGTGTGTTTTATAACCTTTTACTGGGTTGGCTTCTAACCGGGCATCACTTAAGAAAAGTGAAAATCAGTATCTAGATACATTGGTGGTTTTTCCCATATTGGGTTTCCATGTTAAATCTTGTGTCTCTTGTGTTCTTAATGGTTATCTTAATCATATACAAGTGCTGATAAATATCTAAAGATAATTTACTAATACTTTCTGCATCTACAAAGTTACTGCAATCTATTTATCGAGTGCTAAATAGATAATATTCATTAAGATATCCTAAGGGATCTGGAAAGAAATAATTGTGAAGTATTTTATGGTTGATTGATTCACCCCCCCCCTCTTAGTCACTTCATCCATATTCCATCAATTGGTATCAGAGCTTATGGTGCTTGCAGGAAGGGTTTCAAGGACCTAAGCTAAAGATCAGGATGTCTTACAAGAGGGAAATTCCAAAGCTCAACAGAGATAACTTTTTAGCATGGCAAGGTCTCATGTGACTTCATTTGGCTTCCATTGGTGATTTAGGATGCAAATACATTGATGAAGAATACATAGTTCCTACTGGCGCATTAACTGTTGAAGACATTGCAGAGAAAAAGACTCATAACACCATGATGATAGACATTGCATCAGCTCTCAGCTATGAATAATTTGATGATATTAAAGAATGCACTACTGCATATGAAATGTGGATCGCACTGAAGAAAATATATGGTGGTGATGCAAATGTGAAAAGAGCCAAAGCAGAAAGCCTAAGAGGACAGTTTGACAAGATGAATATGAAAGAAGATGAAAACATTGCAAAATATGTTGAAAGGATCAAAGCAAGTGTAAGTGCAATTAGAGCTTCAGGAGGAACAATCTCTGATGAAACTGTTATAAGTAAGGTACTCAGAACATTACTCCCTATTTATGCAATAAGAGTATCAGCTATTCAAGAAAGAAGATGTGAAACAAACCACAATATAACTTTGGATGCTTTAGTTGGAAGATTGACAGCCTTTGAATTAGACAACTATGACAACTATGTTCCTAATTCAAAAAATATTGAGTCAGCATTTGAGGCCAAGGTTTCACTAAAGAAGAACAATAAAATAAAAGAAGTTCAGTCAGAAAGTGAAGAAGTATCAGAAGAAAGTTCTGATAGTGATCTTGAAATTGTAGAAGCATTACTTGCAAAGAAGTACTCTAAAGGGAAAGGTAAATATAAAGGTAAAACTCCTTTAATCTATTTTTCATGTGAAGAAATTGGACATATTGCAGCTAGGTGCCCAAAAAAGCAAGTCAAGGAAGAGAAGAGAAGTCACAAGTACTATGGCAAAAAGAATTTCAAATCATTCAAGGATAAAGGTAAGAAAACATGTTTTATGGCTAAAGATTCTGATGATAGTGAAGAAGAAATTGTCTTTATTGCTATAAAAGATGAATCTGATGATGATGAAGATAAGATGGCACTTATTTCTCATATAAGCAAAGATGATATATGGATAATAGACAGTGGATGTTCACACCACATGACTGGTGACAAGACAAAATTTGAATATCTAGAAGACTGTGATAGTGGCAATGTAAGATTTGGAAACAATGAACCTTGTTGTATAAAAGGAAAAGGAAGAATCTCATTAACCAAAGAACTCATATGTGATAATGCTTATTGGGTTGAAGGACTAAAACATAATCTTCTAAGTGTAGCACAGCTAATCAATACTGGTTTCAAGGTTGAATTCATGAATGGTCAAGCAAGACTGCTGGATGAAAAAGGAAAACTCATTGGATCAGGCAAACAAACAAAAGGTAACTTATTTTATCTTGATCTCAGTGAATATTCATGTTTTATTGCTCAAATTGAAGAAAGTTGGCTATGGCACAAAAGGTTATGTCATGTGAATTTTGATAACATGATAAAAATAAGCAAATTCAAGAAGGTTAGAGGCATTCCTACTTTGAAGAAACCTGATATTGGTCTATTTAAGAATTGTCAGATTGGCAAAATGAGTAAAACTAGTTTTAAGAGTAAGAACTATCAGTCTACAGAAATTTTGGAAATTGTGCATACTGACTTATGTGGACCTATTGGAATACAAAGCTATACTGGAGATAAATTCTTTATTCTTTTCATTGATGATTATTCTAGAATGATGACTGTTATGTATTTAAAAGAAAAGTCAGAAGCATTTGAAAAATTCAAATGGTATTTGGCAAGAGTGGAAAAGGAAACATGGAAAAGATTGAAATGCTTAAGATCAGACAGAGGTGGTGAATTCATCTCCCATGATTTTAACAACTTTTGCATTGAAAGAGGAATCAAAAGGCAGGTATCAGCTCCTAGAACTCCTGAGCAGAATGGAATAGCAGAAAGAAGAAACAGATCTATTATGGATTGTGCAAGGACTCTAATGATAGAAAAGAACATCGCTATAAAGTACTGGAAGGAAGCTATCGGCACTGCAGTTCATACCTTGAACTGAGTACAATTGAAGAAAGACACATTCAAAACTCCTTATGAATTATGGTATGGCTATAAACCCAATGTAAGTTACATGAAAGTATTTGGTAGCAAGTGTTATATCTTAAAAGAATCCAGAAGAAATAAATTTGATGTGAAAAGTGATGAAGGAATATTCCTAGGATATTCTAGCAAAAGCAAGGCATACAAATGTCTGAATTTGTCTACTCACAAAGTCATAGAAAGTATACATGTAAAATTTGATGAGTTTGTAGAAAAGACTGAAGAAGAAAGCAAAAGGGAACTTGAAAACTACAGAAGATTTGTTTACATTGAACCAGAAACATTGGCAGACACAACTATCAATGAGGAAACTATATCTACCAAGCCGAGCACAGTTACCAAGTCACAGGAAGAAGTTCAAACTGAGTCACAGGAAGAAGTTCAAATTGAGTCATAGGAAGAAGTTCAAACTGAGTCTCAGCCTGAAGCTATCGAGCAAATATCTACCAAGCTTGAGCAACCTGAAGAAGAGATCCTAGAAGACAACAACATGAATCATTCAAAAAGCAAGGAACCTATACTAGCCAAATATGTCAGAAGGAATCATACACTAGATCAAATCATTGGAAACAAATCAGATGGTACTATGACAAGAAGCAAGCTAAAAGGTACATGTCTGCTTACTGATTTTGAACCTAGAAATATCAAAGATGCATTGAATAATGAAAGTTGGATTGAAGCAATGAATGAAGAATTAGAACAAATACAAAAGAACAAAACATGGACTCTTGTACCTAGACCTAAAGATAAGAATGTAATTGGAACAAAATGGGTATTCAGGAATAAGCTAAATGAAGATGGTCAAGTATCTAGAAAGAAAGCTAGATTGGTATGTAAAGGTTATTCTCAAGAAGAAGGTATAGATTATGGAGAAAATTTTACTCCTGTTGCAAGATTAGAAGGTGTAAGAACTCTACTTGCTTATGTAGCACATAAAGGATTTAAGGTATATCAGATGGATATAAAATCTGCATTTCTCAATGGAATTCTTGATGAAGAAGTCTACATTGAACAACCTGAAAGTTTTGTTGATCCAGATAAAAAGGACATGGTCTGCATGTTACACAAAGCATTGTATGGTTTGAAACAAGCTCCTAGAGCATGGTATGAATGACTCCATAACTATTTGATTCAGATTAATTTCAAAAGAGCAAATGATAACAACAATCTGTATATTAAAGAAGGACCGGATGACAAAATTGTATTGGCAGAAATATTTGTAGATGATACTATATTTACAGGGAATGAGGATCAGTGCAAAGAATTTTTAGAGCAAATGAACAAAGAATTTGAAATGTCTATGTTTGGTTTAATAAAATTCTTTGTTGATCTTCAAATTCAGCAAGGCAAGAATGGTATATACATTACTCAATCTAAATACATTAAGGAAATACTTAAGAAGTTTGGTATGGAAGATTCAAAACTAGTTGGTACACCCATGTGTACTGGACTGAAACTTACCAAAAATGATGATTTAAAAGATGTAGATCAGACCCTATACCGATCTATGATTGGAAAATTGCAGTATGTAGTACATACAAGACCTGATATTGCCTTAGCAGTCGGTATAGTGGCAAGATTCTCAGCAAAACCTAAGGAAAATCATATGATGGCAATCAAAAGAATCTTAAGATACTTAAGAGGAACTGAAGAATATGGTTTGTGGTATAAATTTGGAGGCAATCTAGACTTAAAAGTATTTACTGATGCTGATTGGGCAGGGAACATTGATGATAGAAAAAGTACAAGTGGTGGAGCATTTTTTCTTGGAAAAAGACTGGTATCTTGGACCAATAAAAAGCAAAATTGCACATCTCAATCCACAGCTGAAGCAGAATATGTTGCTGCTACAGTAAATTGTTCAAATATTATTTGGTTTAAACAGTTATTACAAGGTATGAAGGTTGAAATCAAAGAACCAGTTGTTATATTTTGTGACAATACTAGTGCAATAAACATTTCGAAGAATCCAGTGATGCATTCCAAAACCAAGCACATTGCTATTAAATATCACTTTGTAAGAGAATTGGTGCAGGAAAAGGAAATCAGATTAGAATATATTCATATAAAAGAGCAGATTGCAGACATTTTCACCAAACCATTACCTAAGGATGCATTTGTGTATCTAAGAGGTAAGTTAGGGGTCATTCCCCTATCCGAGGCTCACTAAATACAATTTTAGTGATGCATCAACCAGAACATGATTGAAAATCAACCAGTTGATGCAGCATATTCAAGGAATCATTGCATATGAATCAGTACTTGAGGTACATTAGTTTACACCGGTAATATGTGAATTGTCTTTGGCATGTGTTGTCAAAGAGGGAGTGTTTGCTATGTCTTTGCTATTACTTCAAGAAATTTTCAATAGTCAGAAGGAAGAGTTTTTTTTTAAGAAAAAAAAGGAAGTTTGCTGACAGAGGGAGATTTGAATCTGAACCGAGCTAATTCTTTCAAATTTCTTATGCTATGACATATTGTGTTGCCATCAATGCCAAAGAGGGAGATTGTTGGAAATAATTGTCTGAAGGAAATTGCTACTCAAATTATGTATTGTCTCTGATGTCACACAATGTCATAGTCCGCAACATTCAGTACCTACCGAGCTCAGTCGGTCTGCCAGTCAGTAAAATTAGTGCTTACTGAGTTCACTCGGTTATTGAAGAAAATCAGTGTCTACCGAGTTCACTCGGTTATCAAAGAAAAATCAGCATTTACCAAGTTCAGTCGGTTATCAAAGAAAGTTAGCATCTACCGAGTTTAGTCAGTTTTCGAAGGTAAAGGATTGTCAGTGTTTACCGAGTTCCCTCGGTCTCTGAAAGATTGTAGAAAGTTATGGTCACCGAGCACTATCGGCCCTTGAAGGATTTTTGCAAATAAAGTTTGCTTAATTCAGCTGACTATTATACTAAGTAATGTCGATCTGACAAATCTAAAATCATATAAATAAAAGGTCAAATGTGAAAAATAAATAAGAAATATAGCAGAAGATATATAGAAGAAAAAGCAGGAAAGGTGTGTGCGAATTTGTGAAGGATGATCAGATATCCTTGAGGAGCAGCAGAGATATATTTGATTAGGAAGGATCACACTTATGCAGAACAGAGATCTGTAATCAGCAAGGTAGTTGCATTATTATATAGGTCATTTTCATTGTTACCTTTTTATCATTGTAACAGTGAATTCTAAATCTCTTAACCAAGTTGGTTTATTAGCCATATTGTAAATCCTCTAACAAGGTGACAATTCCATTGAATTGTTTTCAAGACCTCTTACCAGGCCACTCCTAGTAGAGTGTTTAAATCCTCTAACAAGGTCACACCTAACAGTGTGTTTTGTAACCTTTTACTGGGTTGGCTTCTAACCGGGCATCACTTAAGAAAAGTGAAAATCAGTATCTAGATACATTGGTGGTTTTTCCCATATTGGGTTTCCACGTTAAATCTTGTGTCTCTTGTGTTCTTAATGGTTATCTTAATCATATACAAATGCTGATAAATATCTAAAGATAATTTACTAATACTTTCTGCATCTACAAAGTTACTGCAATCTATTTACCGAGTGCTAAACAGATAATATTCATTAAGATATCCTAAGGGATCTGGAAAGAAATAATTGTGAAGTGTTTTATGGTTGACTGATTCACCCCCCCCCCTCTCAGTCACTTCATCCATATTCCATCAGGAGGACCTTGTATTCATGAGCAATAGATGTAGTCAACTTGGAATCAAAGGTGCAGGAGTTTCTCTCCATCATCTGGGTATATAAATCAATTACGTTGTCTCCAAAAAATTGTGACCATGATGCCTACAATTATGTTTCTCAACTGTTGTGTCCTAGGACCCCTTATGACCCTTTACAACCATTTACGATCCCTAAAAATACATCTTAGAGGTCTTAAAATATTGTAAAGGGTCATAAGAGGCTCCTAGGAGGGGCTAGATGAGCTTCCACCTTCACGTGGCTAGCCAGATGTTAAACTATTCTCGAAACAAAAAGAAGCTCAATAATTTAAGGTCTCAGTTCACAGAGATGCGGAAAAAATGACAGGAATCAATGATGGAGAGTTTTTAGATTTTGAGAAGACGTATATGGAGTGGAGGCTAGATTGAGTACTAGTGTAGAGATGATGATTCAATAACCTACATCTATAAAACCTTCACAATTATCCCTTCTTTGGCCTCCACTCATTCCTCTTCTAAAAAATGGTTATCTAGAAACTTTGGATACTGTTTCTCATCCATGCATGAAATGTGCTAGTGATCATATAAAATTACTTTAGGCCTCCAGTATTGATGAGATGTACAAGTGTAAAAAATGTTTTTGCGAGACTGGGATCAATTTGTGCAGTGTACAAATGCAAGGCGGTGATTATTCTCGATGATCGATAGGTATAAGTCTTCCAGGCCTTACCTAGTAGCTAGGACTAAAGATAACACAACTCAAGAGACTATCATAGGTTGTCTCTTTTTTCGGTCTATATTATTGATAGAATGTTTTACCTTTCATTAGCTCATCAAATTCAAGGATTTGAAAGAATTTAATAGAATATTTTCATGACAACATATATTATTTAAGTTGACGTTGCATGAATTTATCTACTTCACGCACTTGTAGACTATTAGGATGACGATAAAGAAGCATTTGCTATTAAGTTCCAACATAAAGCGAGTAAATTTGTTTTAAGTAAGAAAAAAATGATAACATGAATGCTTATGAAATTGAAATGCAGTCTACCAATTCTTTCCGTACACAACCTGTGCGTGTTGATGACAATGAGGACGTGCATCACAGTAATACAAGTAAACATCTTAAATTGATTGGTGTAGTAATACAAATTTAATTGCAATTGGTGTTTGGATTAATGTAACAATTTGTATTGCAGTTGTAGAGAGTGTAGAGGCCATTGTTAATGAGCAGGTTGAGGTTGAGGCCAAGGCTAGACAAACTGACCTCGATGTTGATGATGTGACTAGATCAGGTAAAGAGCTATACAATTATGGCCTGTAAAGTACTGAAATACTTTAAAATATTTTTAATGTTTTTAATTATAATAAAATGTTTTTAATTTAACCCTTTTATATGTTATTGCAGATGACCCCCCTTTTCGTCAACAGAGAACTAGGCATGCATTGAGATCTAATGAGAGGTTAGATGATCATCAAAAGAAATGATTGTCATCTATGCACCTTAATTGAGAATGATTGATTTTTATATGCCAATGAATTTAATTATGTTGTATTGAATGTTCATAAATTTTATAATGTGTTAATGAATGTTATCATGTGATAATTAATGAATGTCACATTTTATTAATGTGTGAATGAATGTTAATGAATGTTATTGTGTGATAATTAATGAATGTTACATTTTATTAATGGATGAAATAATGAATGAATGTTAGATGTTAACAGGGAAGTTAGAGTGATGTTAGGGGGGGTGGGGCCAAATGAGCTTCCACCTTCATGTGGTTGGCCCTGTTTAGTACATAATATAAAACTATTCTCAAAACAAAGTGAAGCTCAATAAGTTTGTTCCTTATATAGGCTCTCAAGTGTAGCCTTTATCCCACTCTCAACATTACAAGGCTTCAAGTGGTGTTCTTAGATTGGTTTCTCCATCTCCCACTGACATCTTGTCTTTCTCCTAAGAACTCTCATCGAGCTCTGACACATGGATGAGCAGAAGATGTCCCTTACAGACTACACATATATAATATGGTAGATCTAGGGAACAAATATACTACAACATAGAATGAGTCAACTTGAATCTATAGTTTTTTCATTCACAATGAAAATTCAAATTACAAGCCATATTTTAGATTTAATATTCATATTCATCTTCATCATATCATAGCCATCATGGTCAGCATTTGGTTCAACTTCATTTGAACCACACTCCATGTCAAGTACCATTATAAGGCATGGAGTGTGGTCATATCCATGTTACCATAATAATGAGTTAGCCTATAAAATTATGAATAAAATACTGCAAGTGCACCCGAGATTGGCCCAAGCACCCAAGTTCCTACCAAAGGAACCTAAGTCGAACCCAGAGGAGAACAAAAGTAGAACCAGAACCTAGCCTCAAACAAAGAACCAAATAACTTGTCTTTTTTCTAATTCAAGTTTATTTCTGAATTCTTCTCTAATTCCAACCTGATTATTCCATATTTTGTTAACCAAATTTCCTTCTTCCTCACTCCAAATTATGTTATGTTGTTATTTCCTTTTACTAATTGTGCTATTTCAAGGATCACCACCCATGACTTGGTTAAGATGATGAATTTTTTCAATGCCTTTATTACCAAGGAATCACCACCCGCCATTAATGAATATTAATGATCATTGTTTCCTAAGGGTAATTGTTGTTTGTGTATGCTGATCACCCAAGTCTTTGGCTATGATTTACATGTTGTGTGGTTTGTCAAAAGTGGGGGTATGACATTTTGGTTGGATTATAACATATTGACACTTACACCATGAAGAAGACAAATGATTAAACAGAAAGAGAGGACCAACTGAACCATCTTGTGGTTAGTCTATATCACATTGAGAAACAACGTCAAGACTTGAGAATCAAAACAATCAAAATTTTCTTCAAGACCATGAATGATCAACAACATTCCATCAAAAAACAAAACACTAATCTATGTTATCATTAAGCCATAAAATATGTCTTTAAAGTTTAGAAGCATCACAAAAACTTTCAAGAAACATAGTACTATCCAAAATATGTCTTTAAAGTTTATTTCTAATGATTATGATGATGTTGATGTTGATGTCTATAATTTATTTCACTTACGGATGCTTGCCTAGATTGAATTTTGAATTTCTAGGCTGGAGAATGCTTTCAAAGTTTAGGGTATGTTCCACATGATACTCTTAGTTACAACTCAAATGCAACTCAACATATTTTTGATGCTGGGAAACCCACTGCAGAAACTCATCCGTAGGTGAAATTTAATGCTGTGAATCTTGGCATTGTTAATGTTATTAGTTTTCATCACGTTTCATATTTGTGAAAATGTTTCTTGGCACTATCTTCTTTTTCAATTCCTATATTTGTAGCTTTTTAGATCATTAACTTAAGAATTACATGTCTTTGTTCAAAGTTTATTCTAACACTATATTATATCTTATTCTTATTACAATTTTCTTTGTTGTGGGGCAGGAGGTCAATCTTCATTGTCTTCATTGTGGGGGACAATGAAGATTTCTCTGACAAATAGCAGGTCTTCTTTAGTATCTTATAATAACATGCTAAACTGATAAAGGTGTTATGGGCATTTAATCTGCAATTACTAATAGATTAAGAATATTATTACTATGCTTAATGTTCCATTTAAATGCATTTAACACAAATTTTTTTTTACAAAATTGAACCAATGGCATGTTTACAACAAAGATGTGTTGAGGAGTTTGCTCCTTGCTTAATGTTAACTGTTCCTGCACAATCCACTGATACAACAATGAAATGCTATGTGGAAGGGATGGTTGATAGTGTCCCTTGAGGGAAGGGGGGTTGTGAAAGACTTGTTATCATTGTATTGTGTATTTCCAATATGTTAGGATGTAGGGCAGACCAGGAGAATGAAGGATCACTCATTGATTGCATGATAACCCAGTTTTGAAGGGTCACTGGTTGAGGGGATAGTCAAGGTCCAAATAATTGGGCCATTGGAGGACCCTATTTTTTTGTATTAATTTCTATTCAAATTGGATGCATGGATTTCTTATGAATTATCGGCTACTATGTATCCTACAACTGCATCTGTAAATCTGCATATACTTCTCTAGGGTTGTAAGCCACTTAGAGATCAAAATAGAGAAACTAAATCAAAATCATTCTTTGTCCTATTTCCTTTTAACAAAGTCTCAACTATCAATGATACAATACATTTGATTCCCTAAGCTATCAATACAAATGATGCCTAGCTAGAAGCTCATGGGTTGTCCATTTGATAACCATAGTCAACATTTCAAAAAATGGATATCCTTGAGCACAAGCACAAATAACATCAAATAATAGAGTTAAAGCATGGGCTAGGGCATGACACTAGTAGAATGCAGTCATTTCAGTGACAACAATATACAATCGTGTCATTAAAAATGCCAGTAATATCAACAAACGTGAATCCAAATATTTGAAAACCAATGGCATGTTTACAACAAAGGTCTGATAGAACTCCCAACAATTCTTAAACATACTTTATCTGATATGATGAATTCTTAAACAATTAAGGTTGGAGTAGACATAGTTATCACACATTTTTTTGTGTGGTACAAGGAAGATTTGGCTAGGTCAAATATTGCTTTGTGCTAGCAGTCTACAGAATTAGACCTTTATTAACAATTGATAATATTAGATAACTAGTATGTTTAAGAATTGTTGGGACTAGTCCTTTGGCATGTATTCAACAAAATATATAGAATTTTCAGCATATTATTATCATTCTATTTCTTTGTTGTAAACATGCCATTGGTTCAGTTTTGTAACTTCACTGTTGTATGAGTGGATTGTGCATGAACAGTTAACATTAAACAAGGAGAAAACTCCTCAACACATCTTGGAAACTCCATTCACTTCTACCAAGAATAAAGCATTTAATCCATTCAACATTACATATAATCATTAGATAGTTACATTTTCTAATTGTGTAGAGGAACAGTCATGACCAAAATGATCAAAACTACTTTCACCTTTGCACACGCTATTCCAAACTTCAAGTAAAATGAGCAATATGCTATATCAAATCATTCATATTCATAGTAACCATTCAAAGGATCATTTTGTCAATGAACCCTTTGACTGTACCCCTGCGACAGAGAAATGAAACCTCAAAATAGAGAAAGGAAACTTAGTAAAACCAGTCTATGTCACTATTTGTGAGGGTACAATCATGATAAGTGCCTCTCAAACCTCTCCAAACATGTAAGATTGTCTTTAAATACTTTATTAATCTCTTCTAAACATTAACCAAATCAAACCTACATTTGAATCCACACACAATAAACCCAAAATGAATGGTTTTGTATCCTTTAATGAATCTCAGTAACTGGTAACGCATGGACAATCAAACCAATAGTCTCCGAAGCATTCAATAAGTGACTGGATTGTATTTAATACATGCCAAAGGACCAGTTGTATGAAATTGTCAATCACATAGAATTTCATTGTTGTATGAGTGGATTGTGCAGGAACAGTTAACATTAAACAAGCAGCAAACTCCTCAACACATCTTGGAAACCATTGAATTCAATAATAAATGAAACCTAACACCAACACTATTCCTTCCATTCACTTCTACCAAGAATAAAACATTTAATCCATTCAACATTACATATAATCATTAGACAATTACATTTCCTGACTATGTACTAGAGGAAAAGTCATGACCAAAGCGATCCAAACATTTGAAAATAGTGAATCGATATCCTTGAGCACAAGCACCAATAACATCAAATAATCAAGATAAAGCACGGGCTAGGGCATGACACTAGTAAAATGTGGTCATTTCAGAGAGCATTCATGATCAAATAAAATGCTATGCATTTGAAATTTGTGGTCGAATATGATGCCAAAGGCTCGAAAGATGAAGAAATCGCATATGAAGAACATGCCATTGGTTTAGTTTTGTAAATTTGTTTTTTGTGTAATTAGTAATTGGTAGATTAAATGTGGATAACACCTTTATCAGTTTAATTAGCATGTTATTATCATATCAGATAAAGTATGTTTAAGAATTGTTGGGACTGGTCCTTTTGCGTGTATTAAACATAATAGAATTTTTAGCATATTATTATCAATCTATTTCTTTGTTCTAAACATGCCATTGGTTTAGTTTTGTAGATTTTTTTTTTTGTGTTAAATGCATTTTTCATGAGGAGGGGTCTTGTTTTGAGGAGATTGATGAAGATTGTGCACCTCAAAAACCAATTCATAAGGTACCAATCATGTTTCCTATTCACTTATATTTTTGGTTTGGTAAATCTCCTTATAAATTTCATGTCCTTTCTTTTGATTACTATGGATGAGATATATATCTTACATTTAACATTCAACTTCTTTACATTTTAGAACATGTAGTGTGTTTTTTGAGGATTTTACCAAATCAACTTTTAACATAAACCGAAAACACCAAACTGATATCTTACCCTTTCAACATGACAAAATATTTGCATTTGACCAATAACTGCAAGCAATTGAATGATAAATCCACATACCTATATCTTTGTAAAATACCCGGAACATCAAAAACATGGCTAAGTGGCTACCACCATGATTTTTATCTACTGAATATGGGAAAAAAAGCACCAAAAATAATCAAATAGAAAACATGATTGGTCATTTCAGAGAGCATTCATGATCAAATAAAATGCAATGCCTTCTCTCGCGCTCAATCAGCTTTCACCCGCTTGTTTTTTCCCACTCCTTTTCTCTACAATCAAAATAAAAATGATTTGGCCATTTCAAAATAGTGAATCGATATCCTTGAGCACAAGCACCAATAACATCAACTATTTTGATCTCTGGGTACCCTAATATTGGCAAGAGTTCTTTTATTAATAAGATTACTTTGCAAGCTTGAAGAAGTGATATATTTTAGCAAATGAAGAGTGGAAAGATGATGATGTTCCTAAGATCATGGATGGACACAATGTTGCACATAGAATGGGAAGACATCTTTCGAGCCTGGCCCTAGATCCTTCAACAATTGGGGTAGGATCCAGACCTAGGCTAAAAAGATGTCTTCCTTTTTGTTATGGAATATAGTCTCTACTACTGCAACAACGACAGAATGTGATGTACATATCACAACAACCAAGAAACATAAATGTAGACATCATGGTCACAATTTTTTGGAGACACAACATAATTAAGTGCTATTCCCAGACAATGCAAAGCAACCACTACTTTGCATCATCTTAGAAAACCACTTAATTATGTTGTGTCTACAAAAAATCATGACCATGATGCCTACATTTATGTTTCTCAGCTGTTGTGTCCCAGGACCCCTTATGACCCTTTATGATCCCTAAGAATACATCTTAGAGGTCTTAAAATATCGTAAAGGGTCATAAGAGGCTCCTAGGAGGGGCAAAGTGAGCTTCCACCTTCATGTGGTTGGCCCTGTTAAGTAGAGAATGTTAAACTATTCTTGAAACAAAGAGAAGCTCAATAATTTAAGGTCTCAGTCCATGGAGATGCTGAAAAAATGACGAGAATCAATGATGGAGAGTTTTTAGATTCTGAGAAGATGTATATTGAGTGGAGGCTGAATTGAGTACCAGTGCAGACATGATGATTCAATAACCTACATCTATAAAACCTTCACCATTATCCCTTCTTTGGCCTCCACTCATTCCTCTTCTCAAAAATGGTTATCTAGAAACTTTGGATACTATTTCTCATCCATGCATGAAATGTGCTAGTGATCATATAAAATTACTTTAGGCCTCTAGTATTGATGAGATGTATAAGTGTAAAATGTTTTTGTGAGATTGGGATCAATTTGTAAAATGTACATAAATGCAAGGCAGTGATTATTCTCGATGATCAACATGTATAAGTCTTCCAGGCCTTACCTAGTAGCTAGGACTAAAGATAAAACAGCTCAAGAGACCATCATAGGTTGTCTCTTTCTTGGGTGTATATTATTGACAGAATGTTTTACCTTTCATTAGCTCATCAAATCCAGGGATTTGAAAGAATTTAATAGAATATTTTCATGACAACGTATGTTATTTAAGTTTACGTTGCATGAATTTATCTACTTCTTGCACTTGTAGACTATTAGGACGATGATAAAGAAGCATCTCCTCCCATGGCCATGCTTCTTTATCACCGTCCTCATAGTCTACAAGTGTGTGAAGTAGATAAATTTGTGCAATGTCAACTTAAATAATATACGTTGTCATGAAAATATTCTATTAAATTCTTTCAAATCCCTAAATTTGATGAGTTAATGAAAGGTAAAACATTATGTAAATAATATAGACCCAAGAAAGAGACAACCTATGATGGTCTCTTGAGCTGTGTTATCTTTAATGTGCATATTCATTGATTTTTTGACACTTAATAGTTAATTCTGATGGAATTGCTATACATCTGACATCATTTCCCATCAGAATATAGGCCAACATGTCACCTATCCAACAGATCAAATGTAAAAAAAAATACTTTACGACAATTGTTGCGACAGTAATGCTATACATTCGACAGGGAAACCTATCGGAGATAAGCAATTTTCGACAGACAGGTCTAACACTAATGCTACGTCACCGATGGGATCATCTATTGGAGATTAGTTGAAGATCTATCGCAATACCAACAATTCTAATATTTGAAAGGATATCTTTTTGATAGTTAGTTCCAACAAAGATTGTGTATTTCCAATAGGTCTTTGTGTATAGAATTTCGATAGAGGGACTGTAAGAAATGCCATAACAAAGGTGTTATCATGTGCAAGTTTTTGACATAATGGGGTGTCGATAAACTGATGGATATCTCTTCCGTTGCAATTTCCAACACAAAAAAAATGACAGACACATGTGTCAAAATATCGACAAATGAGCATTGCAAATCTGACAAATGGCTATCAAAAATTGACCTCAAATGTACTAGTGGCTATTTTTACCATTAGGCCCTAGGCGAGCAGATAGAGCCTGGTTAGAGGTCTACGTTGTGAAAGATTGAAGATATATTGCAGGGTTGGAAGGTACAGTACAACTCTAGTACTTTTTATAGAAGGTGTTCATCATACCTAAACATACTATGAATATTGGGTTCATACCAATCACTTAGATTGAGTTTTGAGCAAGATTCACACTAGGATATAGTCAATCCTAGAAAATAGGTCAATTAACCCTATATGCCCTAGTTTATAGGAAGGCAGTGTGCGGAGGTTAACTAGAACAAAAACTTGTAGAATATTTAGTAAAATCCAAAAGGGTATCCAAATCCCCAATTGTTTTTGCAAGTTGTTTGAAGACTTTTGGAAAGAAAGGACAAAAGCCGTTGCAAAAGGCTACAAGGATTAGGCCTATTTTAAGGTCTCCAAATGATGAACTATTGAAAACGGTAAGGATATGATTCAAGATCCTTCTAAAATGGATCAAATTAACAAATTTATGAATTTTTTTACAAGGATGAAGACCCCTATAATGAAGATTGGATTTTGTGAATAATTGGCACTTAGAGCTTTCTAAGTGAGTGAGAAGAATTGTACTAAATCTAGGGTGTTAGTCTTTCAAGGTTAAGCACAAGAGTTAGAACTCTTAGAGAAGAGTTGGGATTGGACTTAGTTAATGATCTAAGCCAATTAGGACCTAGAGGAGACTAGGTTCCTAGAGGAGACAAGCTAGGTCTCTTGGTTGCAGTGCAAGCAAACCTTGGAACACTCACATCATATTGGTATCAAAGCTTGAATTGATCAGGCTTGTGGTGGATTTTGCAACCTACTGAATCAATGGGAGAGAATACACCAGTTGGATCAGTAGAATAAAAAACCATGGTGACTAACAGTGAGTTAGCCAAGAAGGTTGAGGAACAAGAAGAAGATAATAAGTTACTAAGAGCAAGACTAGCTCAAATGGATCAGCTCTTGGGTGAAGTCCAAGATAAGGTTGATAAGGTCAAGGATAAAATTGACCAAAAGGAAGAAGCTAAAGCAAGGGAGAAGGAATTAGAGTTGGAGGAGGAAGCACCAACACCTGACCCTATTCTTCTTGAAGAGCCATTCTTAAAAGCATTGAAAACATTGAGTGGCAAAGCTTTGGAAGGTGTGCCACTATTTAGTGGACAAATGGATCCAAATTTAGTTGTGGATTGGATTGATAGCATTGAGAACCATTTTGAATGTGATGGTATCTCAGAGGCACAAAACTTTGTGGTGGCCAAGTCTATACTAAGAGGTTCAACTCTTACTTGGTGGAAGTTTGTTCAAACTGAGAGGGAAAAGGATGGAAAAGGTCCTATTGTGACATAGAAGGGCATGGTATCCAAAGTGAAGTAGACCTACCTTCTTGATGACTATGAAGTTCAACTTCATAGGAGCAGACACAATCTTAGACAAAACATTTAGATGTCCAAGCATATACCGAGGAGTTTCAAAAGCTATGTTTGAGATCTAAGGTAGTTGAAGAGGAAAGCATCAAGCTTCCAAGGTACTTGAATGGCCTCAAATGGTCTATTCAAGAAGAGATGAGCCTAGTGAACTTCAAATCCATTCACCAATGTTATCAAATGGCCTTGAAGATAGAAGAGAAAAGTAAAAGGAAACAAGAAACCTCCAAAGGTAAAGGTAAAGGCAAGGATAGTAGAGGTCAAAGAGGTGGCTATGGTGGGAGAAGTTCTAAATCAAGGACTCAAGGAGATATGAAATTCAGTGAGCAGCAAGAAGGAAGCTCAAGTAGAGGTGGTAGAGGAAGAAGCTCTAACTCTAGAGTAAGGAATGGTGGACAAGGAGGAAGAGGAAACTACTTTGCCAATATGAAGTGCTACCATTGCAATCAAATGGGGCACCCTACTTGTAGATGCCCAGAGAAAGGTAGTTCATAACAAGGAGGTGACAAGAGAGCTAACCTAGTCCAAGATGAATCTAATGTAGTAGAGAAGCATGCCGAAGTACCACTAAATTTAGAGGAGGGAGAGAACCTCATGATGAGGATAACTTTGATCAAAGAGTTGGTGAAGGAGGAGCCAAGCCAAAGGAGGTCTTTATTTAGGATTAAGTGCAAGATGATGGGGAAAGTATGTAGGGTCATCATTGATTTAGGCTCTACTAACAATATTGTGTCAAAGGAAGTAGTCAACAAGATAAAGTTGACAAGGATACCCCACACCAATCCTTACAAGGTCACTTGGCTCAATAAAGGCCAACATGTGTTAGTGAATGAACAAGGATGGGTGGAGTTCTCCATTGGTAGGTATAAAGAAAAATTTTCATGTGATGTGTTGCCTATGGATGCATGCCATTTTCTCCTAGGTAGACCATGGAAATTTGACCGCCAAGCCATACATGATGGAGGAAAGAATTATTATTCTTTGAAGAAGGATAATGTAACCTTCAAAATATTGTCACTATTGGAAGATGCTAGGTGAAAATAGCAAGGTCCAAATGTACTTATGGTGGGTGAAAAGGAGTTCTTACAAACCATGGAAGAGAGTGAAGGTGTAGGCTTTGCATTGGTGCTAAGACCAAAGGAGCTAGATGAAGACAAGGTGGCTAAGAAGATAGAGTTACCAAAGGAAATTCAAAGTATGTTGCAGACCTACCAAGGTATAGTGAGTGATGGAAAACCATCAACCTTACCCCCTAAAAGAGCCATAAGTCATAGGATAGACCTTATCCTAGGAGCTACCCTACCCAACAAAGCAGCTTACAAGATGACTCCTCAATAAAATGAGGAAATAGCAAGACAAATACAAGAACTCCTAAATCAAGGCCTAATTAGAAAGAGCATTAGTCCATGTGTCATACCCACTGTACTTGCACCTAAGAAAGGAGGAACTTGGAGGCTTTGTACTGATTCAAGGGCTATCAATAGGATAACTATAAGGTATAGGTTCCCTATCCCTAGGATTGAAGATTTGATGGATTATCTAAGTGAAGCTAAGTACTATAGCAAGATAGACTTGAAGAGTGGCTATCACCAAATAAGGATACATGAAGGAGATGAGTGGAAAATAGCCTTCAAGACCAATGAAGGGTTGTATGAATGTCTTGTTATGCCATTTGGGTTATCCAATGCCCCATCCACATTCATGAGGCTCATGAATGAAGTCCTAAAAGACTACATAGGCAAGTTTTTAGTTGTATATCTAGATGATATACTAATCTATAGCATGAAAAGAAGTGAGCACCTAGAGCATCTTGATATTATTTTCAGAAAGCTACATGATGAGAAGTTGATGATCAACTTGGAGAAGTGTGAGTTCATCAAAACAAAGCTAGTGTACCTTGGGTTTGTCCTATCACATGGAAATCTGAAAATGGACAAAAGAAAAGTGGAGGATATCATGAATTGGCCTACTCCAAGGACAAGAACAGAGGTAAGAAGTTTTCATGGCCTTGCACAATATTATAGAAAATTCATAAGGCAGTTTAATGCAATTTGTGCTCCTATGTTAGATACTATCAAGGGAGGAATGAAAACTAAGTTTTTTTGGAATGAGAATGCTAATAAGAGCTTTTAGTTGATGAAGGAGAAAATAGCTACCCAACCTATTTTAGTGTTGCCAAGCTTTGAGAAGCTTTTCACCATTGAGTGTGATTCTAGCAATGTGGCAATTGGGGCTGTTCTAAGCCAAGAAGGCAGATTGGTGGCTTTCCATTCAGATAAGTTAAGTGAAGCCAAGAAGAAGTACTATTCTTATGAACTTGAGATGTATGCATTGGTCCAAGCTCTAAGGATGTGGAGGCACTACTTGCTTCCCAAGGAATTCATTATGTATTCAGATAACCAAGCACTTAGTTTCCTGAATTCACAAGAGAAGTTGAGTCACAAGCACATGAAGTGGGTTGAGTATCTACAAGCTTATACCTTCAATATCAAACACAAGAAAGGTGTCCTCAATAAGGTGGTAGATGCATTGTCAAGAAGAGCTCACAATTCAAGAAATTCAGTTGAAGAGCATGGGAATAGATCATTTCAAAGATCTATATGGTGATGATGAGGATTTTGTAGACATCTATGAGGTATGTGTTGAATACAAGAATCATTTTCATAGTAGATATGTTGAGTATACTTTTCAAAGTGATCTCTTGTTTAAGGAGAATCGACTATGTGTTCCTAGAGGCTCTATTAGAGAGAATTTGATACAAGAAAAGCATAATGGTGCTTTTAGTGGTCACTTTGGGATCACTAAGACCCAAGAACTTTTTCAAAGGTTCTATTATTGGCCAAGGATGAATCTTGATGTTAGGAGGGATGTGGAAAGTGTTAGGAATAACAATCCACAATACAACTAAGAGGGGGGGTGAATCAGTTATATGATAGAATATTAAACTTTAAACTTTAAGCTCATTAATTTTAGATCCAATGAACACAATGAATGCCAACACAATAACACAATATTTTGGTTACGGGAAACCTTGTTAAAGGTAAAAACCCCAGTGGGAATTAGCACCCACTAATGATGTACAAAGAGTATAGTAATCCTTGTTATAAGATATAGCCTTGTTAAGAGCTTATTGAAACATTATAGTACATAGTCCTTGTTAGAGGATAGACCCTATTAGGATTCAAGAAAAATAGGGGGCTCACTACCCAAAGAAGGTTAAATCCACCTTTAGAACTCACTAGTTCACAATAGGTGTATATGAAGAAATACACAATCTTTTTGAACTATTTTCCTGCAACTTGTCTTTGCTTGATTAGTTCCAATGAAGTCCACTAGTAATCCTCTACCCTACATAAAATAGACACAAGTTTGCAACCTTCAAAACCTCCTTATATCACATATATTCCATCCATATCTTTTCCAAGGAAAAGACCTTTCATTTATACCTTATTACAATTTACCAAGATCATGTCAGCCCATAAGGCTTTCCTAATTACAAACAATTACATAACCCCTTTCTAAGATACACATGGTATCTATAAAAAATTTACAATGATTACATTACAATAATTAAGGACCAACATCTTTGATTTGTACTTGCCAAACAAAACACACACTTCATTCCCTGAGTCGGCTTCAGAATAAGCCATCACTAGAGCACACACCATAGATGACATCACCAATCACTCTATACCTTGTGCTAACCAATGAAAATCCATCAGTACATCTTCCATCATCATTCAAGTTCACATACCTTGAATCCAATCCCTTTGAAAGATATATAAAAAACTCAGAGACTAAATCTGTCAATTCTCACTGTCACAGTCCAGTGACCAGTCTTTACCAAAGCAGTTACAAATATCTTAATATGTAATATTTAATGATGAAATCATAGATATAAGATCACAACATCCACCTGAACTCTCATCTAACTTCACAACATCTGAAACATCTGTACACTAGTCGTACACTGTGATTACTAGTTTGGTTCCTTCATAAAAGCATATGTTGACATCAGTGACAAAACATAAATGACAACAATATGAGTGCCCATTCAATAATGTAGTGATTAAACATATTACATGTCTCAATCACTACCCATGCATTAGCAATATCCAACAATCTCCCCCTTTGGCATTGATGTCAACATATGGGAAAATCTTATCCCAAAGTTATATCAATCCAAAGTCCTTCAACTGAATAATCTCCCCAAATAGTAGAGGTTTTCTCATAGCAATACTCCCCCTTTGAAAACAATGGCAAAGGGTGCCATGAGCCTTCAACTACCTTCACATATAAACTTTCTTCCATGATCACTCCCCCTGAGGAGTAGATGCCTACATCCAGTCCAAAAAATGATGAGGCTCTGAACAATTCTGGACTGATGCATCTTTGCATCATGTAGTTCTAACTAGGAGGGGCCTGAACCCCTAGCATACCTCTGAGATATTCAAAGGTATCTTTCGGTAGTCGCTTTGTAAAATTTTTTGCAATTTGCTCTTTTGTACCGATATATTCTAGCTTGATTTCTTTTTTTGCCACCTTGTCTCTCAAGAAGTGATACTTGATAGAAATGTGTTTAGTTTTAGAGTGCATCACTGGATTCTTTGACATATTTACTATGCTAGTGTTATCACAATGGATAACCACAGGTTCATTAAAAGTTATTCCAATGTCTATCAGCATTTGTTTCATCCAAACAATCTGAGTGCAATTTATAGAAGCAACAACATATTCTGATTCAGTAGTAGATTGTGCTATACAATCTTGTTTCTTACTTAGCCAAGAAACCAACTTTTTCCCAAGGAAAAATGCACCACCACTGGTACTTTTTCTATCATCAATATTTCCAGCCCAATCAATGTTAGTATAAGCATAAATTTCAAAGCTATCATTCCTATCATACCATAAACCATAGTCTATGGTTCCTTTGAGATACCTCAATATTCTTTTCATAGCAACTAGATGAGTCTCTTTGGGTTATGCTTGATATCTAGCCATAATTCCAATAGCATTAGCAATATCTGGTCTGGTGTGAGTCAGATATTGTAGCCCTCCAACCATTGATCTATATAAAGTTTGAAAAACACATTTTGATTCATCATCAATTATTAGCTTGTTTCTAGTCTCCATAGGTGTTCCTACTGGTTTACAATCTTCCATACCAAATTTCTTAAGCAATTCTTTGAGATACTTGGTCTGAGAAATGAAAATGCCATTCTCATTTTGAGTTATTTGTAGTCCAAGAAAGAATTTCATTTCACCTATCATGGACATCTCAAATTCACTTTCCATTGCTTTAGTAAACTTCTTACATAGGTCATCATTACCTCCAAAGATAATATCATCCACAAATACTTCTACTATCAAGATTTCATCTTCAGTGGTTCTTAAATACAAATTACTGTCCGCATGACCTTTTTTGAATCCAAGTCCAAGTAGATACTTGTCTAGTCTTGCATACTAAGACCTAGGAGCTTGCTTCAACCCATATAGGGCTTTCTTACATTTTCACACCATGTCTTTGTCTTCGCATAGAGGAAATCCATCTGGTTGTTCTATGTATACTTCTTCTTCAAGATCTCCATTCAGAAATATAGATTTAACATCCATCTGATACACTTTGAAGTTTTTGTGTGCAACATAAGATAGAAATAATCTTACTGCCCCTATTCTAGCAACAGGAGAAAATGTTTCTTCAAAGTCTATGCCTTCTTGCTATGAGTATCCCTTACACACTAGTCTTGCTTTGTTCCTTACAACTATTCCTTCTTCATCCATTTTGTTTCTAAAGACCCATTTTGTTCCTATAACATTTTTATTTTTAGGTCTTGGAACCAATGCCCAAGTATTATTTTTCTTTATCTGATCCAATTCTTCTTTCATGGCATTTATCCAAGATTCATCTTTAAAGGCTTCATCTTTAGTTTTTGGCTCAACTTGAGAAATCAAACAAATTTCTTCTCTAACTTTAGATATAGTTAACACTCCCTAACTGGTATTTCCAATAATCTAATTTTTAGGATGGTTATTTTTTACATACCTTGGAGTTTTAGGAGTTTCAATAGTCTTTCTTGTATCAACATCACAAGCCTCTTTTTCACTTTCTTCCTCAACAAGTTCTTCTTCTTCGGTAGTAGTAGTGGTTTCTTTCACTTCTGATATCTGACTGCTGTCATACATTCTTTCTTGTATCTAAAATTTCTCATCTATTCTTACATTTTTACTTTAAACCATCTTCCTTAATATTAGATTGAAACATTTGTATGCCTTGTGATGCAGGAGCACCCTAGGTGTAAGAGCAATCTTGCATCACCCAAAAAATTTTTTTGGTTTCTTTTCAATAAGGGCTATCTTGTGTAGAACTACTATTTTTGGAGAGTTACTATTTTTAGTAAGTTTTCTGTTCAAGCTCAGAATGGTCTATTTTCTTTCCTGGAAGTTCATTTTGGTCATATCAGCCTACCAGTGAAGTTTCATTGCTAGATCAAGTGTAGTTTTGAAGATATTAAATTTTTTTGGTATTGGTAGCAAGGTACAAAAACTTCGAGCTCAATTTTGAAGGTGTTGGTTAGAAATCTCATTTTTTATTTGTTGCCCTAAATTTGTGGATGATCTTGAAAAAATTGTAGTCTTTAGGGTTTTGCTAGGTCTAATTGCCTTTGAAAATTAGAAAAACTCTAGTTTTTGTCATCTGCATTCTAATCTCTTGTTACTTTATCAGATGACTTAAGTCTTGAAATAAGCATGTGTGCTTCTATTTTCCTCTTAGTTGCTAAGTCTCCTTAAGGTTTAGGAATATTCCCTTTTGTTTAGCGAATGCCCGAAAACCTTTGTCGCCTGATCTCATGAGCTTGTTAGAATATTCCTTATCATCTAATGACTTAGCGTTTCCCTTTTAGTCTCCAGATCTCACAATTTTTTCTTGAGATCTAGCGACTACTGTATTAGATTTATCACTAAGAGACTATAGTCATGTGATCTCTGAATTGAATTTACCTATGGTCAGGCAATCTTGGGATGATTTATTAAAGTGGTCTTCTATTCGGCAATTATGAGTTTTCTCTTTAGTCGCTTAATCTTGAGATGGAACAACGGTCTTCTTTGGAAATTGTCTCCATATCTCGTGATGTTCTCACGGTTAGTCTTTTCTTTCAATGATTGAGAGTTCCTTTGGTCATGTTATCTCCAAATGTTGGCAGCTATCTCTTGCACGGTTAGTTTTTCTACGACGTGGTTGTCTCTAGATCTCTGAATGTAGTGGTTAAGTGACAAAGGATTGTTATATTTAATGAGAACCGTCGATGATTTTTGATCATGTGGATGGCGCTTGATCTCCAGTTTTAACTCAAAGTGAAGAAATGTTCTCACAATTTGGATTTCCCTTTGTCGCGTAATCTCTAGATGTACCCAAGGTCAAGTGAAGGTTAATGTAATGGTTAAGGCCTAGCGGTTATGATTGTATTCAATGATATGGTGACTGTGTGGTCATGTGATCTCAAGTTCCTGATGGTTAAGTAGAAAACCTCCAGCGATTCAATGACATGGTTATCTTTGGGTCGTTGAATCAAGTGGTTAGTTGTGAAAATCTCTCATGACTTAATGTGGGCCATAAGATGAAATGAGGAATGAGATCAATGGCAGTCACACATTCTCAGGTAGAAAGTTGAATAGTCAAAGGCTTCAGTGGTTAGGAGACTTCAGGTTTGTCACTAGATCTCCAGGTTGGGTGATCGCTGAATGTTTTAAAGAATGAATATGTTTCCGCGACTATGGTTTTGACTATAGTCACCAAATCTCAGAATGAAATTTATTAAGGAATTCTTCCCCTCAGTTACCAGATCTCCAAATGGTCAAGTCAGCAAATCTCAGAATAAATTTTGAAAAGTAAAAAATGTTCCGTGACTACGAGAATCCCTCTTAGTCGCTAGATCTCAGAATACTTTTCTAAGGTGCCAATATTATAAAATGACTATGTGTCTTTTCCCTCAGTCGCTAGATCTTGGAATATTTAAATTTAAATTTCTGGCTATAGCTAGTAAATTGAAACCCTGTGCGTGCTGAAGTAATGGCGGAAGTGACCTTTTGATAGCTGGAGATGTTAGATATGGCAGTGCATTCAATACTATAGGATAAAATAGTTAGAGGTGACTCATTTGAGAATTACGAAGCTTATTGAAGAAGTACAGAGCGCTAGGTTTTCTGAGCTTTCTGGACTTGCAGTGTGATCAGTGAATTTGCAGAGGAATTTTCAGAGCTATAGTCAGGATGAGTCAGGTGATAGCAAGCGGAGCTTCCAGTAGTCAGGGGTCTAAGGAGAAAGTTAAAGAAAGCTTCTCGGATGAATTTCTCACTCTCTTGCCAGGTTTGTCCCAAAATAAAAAGGTTACTGATGATATCTTTGTGGATGATTTAGCTTACTGTAGAGATGCTAGGCTGCCTAAAATCACAAGCATGTGTCTTTTCTATTATTTTTATAAGAACCGTGATAGTGTTATACCGGTATCAAACCCTTAGATATCAGGGTTAGCAAAATTGATTGTCCCAGAAGTATTTCTTGATGTAGACACATTTCTTTCCATGTCAAGATGTTATGATCCTCTCTCAAAGACCATTAGAAAAGAGGATGGTTCACCCTTGGTAACCCTAGACCGAAATTCTTTCATGAATGCTTTCAGAATTTAGTTTCCAATGGCCACAGAAATTAACTTGTAGGCTCAGGTGAACATATATGTCAGAGAGGCTGCTTTGGTTTCTAGGGAGATTAAGAGTCATATGCCTAAAGAAAATTAAAATTATATTGCACCTATGGCTAGGTCAATTCCATATGCTTACAAGGACCTAAAGTTTTACATAAAATACATTGCATATGGGATATGTTAGGTTTTGGGAATTGATGGGGGCCCTAAGAGGATTACATCTGATATTTTGATGTTAGTGATGGATTCACAGAGCTGTATGGTAAGCAAAGGGTATGACTATATTGGTTATGTAATAAAAAAGATGCATGAGGGTTTTCTATCTTTGAAGAATTTCACCTCTAGTTCTCCACCCAGATTCATGCACTACTCCCTTTTGATGCACCTAATTGTGTATCAAAATTATGGTCTTATAAATTTGAATGACCTCAAACCACAAATGATGTGGAATGGACAGCCTAACCCAGTACAGTTCTGGTTAGGAGTTTGGAGCCCTTCTTTCCCTAGGCAAGATTTTGGTGCCTTTGAGAACTAGATTGTGTACCCCATTCTCCAGAGTTTGGGAGTTAATTGTACAAGATTATCCACCAAGGTCCTGCAATTGGTGAGACCCCAACAGTTTGTTCATAATATGACCAAGGGTCACAATTGGGGAGACATTTACTATGAGAAGGGCTATACAATGATTAGGGTTTATGGATGCCCTCAGCCTCCTCATCTACTTCCATTTTATGTTCCACCAAGAGTTGCATTTCTAGAGTTTTTCTGGCAACTCATGTTGATAGAAAAAGAACACTTGGCTTCCCATAGGAAAGGGACTCTCACTCCTCGGCACTTTAGGGTGCATTATATTATATTTGGAAAGGGAGCCTTTAGTAAAGTGAATGATTGGCTAGAGAAATATAAGATGTTTGCAGCTCCACATAGGTATGTGGATACAGAAGGTTTCATGGCTACTGCAAGGAGATAATACATGCCTACCATTCCTTTCAATAAGCTACATGAATAGTATCATGAGGAGGATGTGATCAGAAACATCATTGAAGAGGATGAAGTGGAGAAAATAATTAGACAATTGGATTGGTTACACAAAATTGAGAAAGAAGTAAAAGGAAAAGGATTGGTATTTGGGGGTTTCTTTCCCACTTTGCCTTACCTCCAAAGACTTGAGCAGATGATGGATCAATTTGATACACTTGTTGAATCCATGAAGGATCAGATTGATGATGCTAATCAGGAAAAAAAGGCTCATTCAGAATCAGAATGTGATGAGGATAGTGATGGTGGCTATCCCATTTATAGTCCACCCACTATGGAACAACCATTGGCCAAAGGGCTTGGAGAAGAGAAAGAAAATGTAGATCTTGCTGAATTGCCCAGTTCTGAGGATATTGCTAAGCCTCAAAAGAAAAAGAAAAAGTTGTTAATTGGTGAACCTTCAAAGAGGAGGAAGAAAGATGGAGTAAGTGCCCTCTACACTAGGACTAGCTTTCATCACCATGAAATAAGGAAAGCAGTCAGAGAGGCTAAAAGACAACAAAGGTATGAAATAGAGGATGTAGAGTTGCCTCTAGCCTTGGGCCAAGATGAAAGATTAATTGAACAAGATGCCTTCATGAAGGATGATAATTTTTGAATTATGAGGAATTCAAAAGTTTTTTGATATGGCATAAGCAGCAATAGGTGGCCTCAAGTGTACAAATAACTGAGGAGGGTCAAGTGCCAGATGAGGCATTGCAACAATTGAAAGAATATGACCCAGAGAGTGAAAATCTAACTCCAGATGAGGCCAGGGAATTAGTAAGAAAAAGTAATATGTTGCTTGTGCCTGTGTGGAGTTTGTATACTGACTTCATAATAGATCAAATAAAGAGACAGGAAGATGTTACTCTGTCTTCAAAAACCCAAGTAGGGGATATAATAAGAGGATTTGGGTGTAGCGCAAAAAGTCAGACCTTGGCCATGTGGAGTCTATATCCAAAAGACAAGAAACCACAAATTTTGAATGTAAAAGAACAAATGGAAGGGGACACAATTGTATGGTCTATCCACAATACATGGGACTTGGAAATTTCTCAGGTTTTGACCCAATTTCCTAAATTGAATGAAGATAAAACTAAGCAATTATCAGAAATATATGGTAATCTTTTAGAGGATTACAGTGCCCTTGTGAAGGATAGGGATTTACAGATAATAAAAGTTACATTGTTGGAAAAACAAGTAGAGGAGTTGCAATTACAACTAATTAATACTCCTGTAGTAGCCCCTGCACCTCCTGAACAGCCTGCAGCAACAGAGGCACAAGGAATGATAGATAAGGAGGTGGCAGCTGAATTGAAGAAGAGCAATGATGAAAAGAATGAGGCAGTATTGCAAGCCTTGTTGAGTGTTTTGCAACACGGATTGAACATAGTCGAGGATAAATTTGACCTAGTTTATAATGCTTATGGCAAGTTTCCAGAATTGCAAAAGGAGGTCAACAATTATGTGCAAATTTTGAGTGGATTTCATATAGTGTGGTCTGTCAGAGCACCACTTTTTGAAAGATTGATTTTTGCTCAATCTTTGGGGAGTGACATACCAGAGGTAGTTGTGAGAGTTGGTGAGGAGATTGATAGAGTTAAAGCCATTTTACCACTTTTCAAGGGTAAGGCAAATTTGGTTGAGGCTAAGATAGCCATGCTCAGCTCCTGTACCAATAGATTCATCCCCTTGATTTTGAGTATAGATGGGACAATAAAGAGCCTTGATAATTGGAGATCAGATGCTGATCTTCTACTGCCTAGGAAAGAGGCATTTTTAGGTGAGAATAATGATGTTGATTTAGAGAGCTTCAACAAAGCCATAGATGAAGCCATCAAAGCAGAGGTGGACCTCACCAAGTTTGTGTCAGATGTTATGGCAATTATGGATGCTAGATGGGAGAGACAAAAAGCCCAACTACAACTTGTCCAAAGTTTTAATTGGTCATTAGAGGAATAGGTAACTGCATGGGATGAATTGACAAAGCCCAAAAAGGTTAGATCTATGGCAGTTGATTTGGACATTTTGGATGAAGATTGAAAAGGACATCTGACACACCTGACACCTGAACCAAGGAATACAAGATTGATAAGCTATCATTCAAGAATGGTGTAGGTTAGCTTGAAATGGAAGTCACCATGTCTCATTGAAATCAAGGAGCTATCATAAATATTTGCAGTTGAAGGTGTCAGGTTTTGAGCAGCCAAAGATGTACCATAGTCCGAGGAAGTTTTGTCCTTTCACCACCTAAGGGTTGGTTGTATATTTTGTTGTATTTTTATGCTTTAAAAGGAGTTAGGTTTTCCAACCACCCAAAGCTTGTTGCATTCCCATTAATGAGGGGATTCCAAGGTGGTTGTGAAAAGGCTATATAGAGTTGAAAACTCATTTTTGTAAGGGGTTGGTAGAAAAAAGGAGTAGAGATTAAAAAAAGATATAGAAAATAGAACTGGATTGCTTAGAAGCAGATCACCAAGCTTTGTGTCTGATCTTCTGAGTAATGGAATTGTGAATGTAAGTGGCAAGTTGATTTTAATACAAATACACTGCAACTTCTGCCATATATTGTTGTTGTCTCTTTGCTTATGTGTTTTACTCTTGTATTTTTTTCATGTTAGGCATTTGAAATGTACCGGTTGTAAGGCAACCTGCTTGACTGTTTTATGAGCTTCTTTCAAGGAAAGAATTAAAAGTCCTTATATTTCATCTTGGAGAGTAAATATATTTGTATGGATCTTTGGTGATAACAATATTTAGTTAATAGAATAGTTTGTAAGGAAACCTATTTGGATTTGTAGTTGGTGTGTAAGGCATACTGTTGTATTTCTTTTAGGGTTTACTTGTTGATTTGCATTGTGATTCTATTGCCCTTAGGATTAGGCACTAGTTTGGTATTTGTTTCTCATAGTTGTAACTTTTATTGATCTCAGAAGAGAAGTTGAAACTTTCACATCATTTATCAATACCTTTTTATTTTTATGTTTATTGCACTTGATAGATTGGACTGTGCCCAGGGCATTTAGTTCATATTTCCTGATTCTGTAAAGAGAGAATCATATTAGGTTGTCCCTCCTTAAAAGGAAGAAGGATGAGAATCCTTAAAACACTGATTGTTACTTCATTTATAGTCACACTTTGTCTGGTTAAAGTTTGCATTAAAGTGATTACAGTCATATGCAAAGTGTTCTATAGGTTTATGCATTAAGAAGATTAGAAGCTAATCAGTGTCTACTCACAAGAATACTGTAAAGATAGTCATCATCAAAAGGTAATACCTACCTAATTCTATGGAGATCAAAAATGAAGGAGGATCTTATCCAATCCTTAGCAATTAGGTCTTTCTCTTGTGGGAATCAGTCTCAAGGAACACAAGTTCAAGTATCATTTTAGGTCATACAAGAAAAATCCCTAACAAATTGGCAACTCTGCTGGGGACTCAGCAAGTTATCAAAGAGTTAAAGTCTCTAGTTATATCACATAATATCAAAGAATTTATTATTGGACTTCTTTCTCCAAACCCCAAAAGGAAATTGGGTGGCGACTCTAACCAAATCTCTGAACCAATGTTCTGAAATTCATCACTGCTTTACAATGACTCATAGAAGTACAAGATCTTGGAGAAAGGAACATCCAGAAGAGAATCTAGAAGGAGAACTCCCATCCCCATCAAGAAAAGGTCATGTAAGGAAGGATAGAAATACTAATGACATGTCTTTCACATGGAAACAGAAAGGGAATACAAGAAGAGAAGAGCCTGTGTAGACAAGTCAAGAGGAAAATGCTTCTCAATATGAGGAAGCAATTGATTTGGGTTTGAATTAGTATGAGGACTACTACTCACCCTCTAAAAAGGATGGAAGAAGAGCACAATCCCGTAGGAGAGGAATCCCTAAAAATAACAAAAGATCTAGAGGCCAGACTAGGAGCAAACCAGCTTTTGTTCCTTCTTCTCCCCATGATTCTCCCTTAAAAGACCAGAAAATTCTAGGTGACCACCAAGAAGAAATCCCTGCCCAAGAATCCTCATCAAAAATAGCCCTTCCTAATTCTGAGGAAATTTTTGAAGAAGTGTTTGAATTGGAGAGAAAAATCTAGGAGCAGATTCAAATAAGACAAAAAAGAGAAAAAGAAAAAGAGGAAAAGATTAGGCATGCTATGATTAGAGGAGAGCAATTGAAGAAGTAGTTGTTGGACTTTGAAGCCATAAATCATGTTCTTGTAACTAAACAAATAGAGGACCAACCTATTGTCCCTAAGATATATGAGACAAGAAATCCTAAGGACAAAGCTAAGCAAAAGGCTGTAGGGATCTCAATAAATGAAACAAATACTGCCAAGAAACCCCTAGACCAAGCAGCAAGATTAGATGCACTTCACACCCTTTCTGAAATGGGGTTATAATAGTCAATCAGGTCAACAGGTGTTGACTTATGGTCTCCGAAAGTTGGGTCACTTGAAATGGTGGAAAATGATTTTCCTTCAAAATTTTTGTTTGGGTTTCAAAAGTTGTTTTGAGCCGACAATGATGTAATAAAATGAAAAATAAAATAATTCTAAGTTTGGTCGGCCTTATTGGCTGAAATTCTAGAACCTTCCCAGGTGGTGGAAAATTGCCTATATAAGGAAGGCTATAGTGTTGTCTTAGGCAGTTTGAAGCAGTTCTAGGTAGATCTAGGTAATAATTTGAGGCTTTTTCCTACAGAATATTGTAAGGGGAAATGCCCATGTGGCTTTGCATATTGTAATTTTGAAATTTGTAATTTCACATTTGTGAAGATAATAAGAAGCCCATTTTCTATTCTTGCAAATTGTTGTTGTTCTCTATTTCTATGATGTGTTTGTGGTATTAAGGGAAGCACCCTTAATCACCTTTCTTTTAACAGAGTAACCAAGGAAGATCCCTTCATCACTTCTCGCATCAAATTTCCCTATCTCATCATCCCTCTTGATATAACATTTGCTACCAAAAATTCTAAAATATTTTACAGTAGGAGTATGATCAAACCATAGTTCATAGGGAGTCTTACTTGTGCCATCTCTAATTTTTATTTTGTTTAATGTGTACACTGTTGTTCCAAAAACCTCTCTCCAATGTACATGAGATACATTTCCCTCAATCAACATTATCCTGGTAGCATCAAGTATATTCATGTTCCTTCGCTCTACTATCCCATTCCGTTGTGGAGTCCTAGGAGAAGATGTTTGTCTTTTTATCCCATGCTCTTCACAATATGAGTTAAATAAATCTGACGTAAACTCTCCACCTCTGTCTGATCTTAAACACTTTATTTTTAGTCCTGATTCATTCTCTACTTTTGCTTTAAACAACTTGAATTTGTCAAATGCTTCTGATTTCTCTCTCAAATAAGCAACCCACATCATTCTAGAAAAGTCATCAAAAAAGAGTATAAAATACCTTTCACCATAGTATGACTTTGTTCTTATAGGCCCACATAGATTTGTATGTACTAGATCCAACTTTACTTTTGATGTAAATGTTTTGCTTTTATGGCTGCTTTTAGTTTGCTTTCCCATAACACATTCTCTACATACAGTGTTAGAAGGTTTCACAGTTTTCAGTAGATCTCTTACTACATTAGCCATACTTGCCTTCACAATGTTATCAAAATTAACATGACAAAATATTCTATGCCATAACCAACTATCATCTACCTTCGCAACAAAACAAGAGGCTCCAAATGTGTTTAGTTCAAATACATTACCGCTAGATCTTGAACCGGTAGCAATCTATTTTCCTTCCTTGCTTCTGATAAATCATTTACCATTAACAAAATTTAACTAAAAGTTTTTATCCATTAACTATCCAACACTCAACAAGTTATGCTTCAATCCTTCAACTAGTATTACATTGTCTATATTAGTCTTTTTGTCCAGAGTGATGGATCCAACTCCTATGATGGATTTTGGGAGATTGTCCCCAAACCTTACAACACCTCCATCATAATTTACTAATTTAACAAATTTGTTCTTATCACCAGTCATGTGATGAGAACATCCACTATCAATTATCCATTTAGTTTTCTTGTCAACATGAGATACTAAGGATTTTTCTTCATGAACTGGTTCATCTTTAATAGAAACAAATCTAATCTCTTCATTTTCTAAATCATCATCATCAGAGATTCCTTCACTAGCATAATAACATTCCTTGTCTCTTCTAATCTTTTCATAATTAGGTTTTAATTTAGGAACTCTTGTAGGACATCTAGATGCAAAATGACCTATCTTATTGCATTAAAAATATTTCAAAGGTAATTTGCCTTCAAACTTTCCCTTACCTCTTTTGTCTCTTCTAGAAATTAGTGCAAAAAGTTCTTCCATCTTCTTTTCTTCTTCCATTATCTTCTCCCATTTCTCAACATACTCACCAAGCTCTTCTTTCAGGTCTTCTTTGCTTGTGGTTGGAAGTGTAGATACTTTCTTGTGCATGGATGCCCTAAATGCAAATTCAACTTTAGGTGTAGCTTCTCCTAATTCCACAACTTCAAAGGTAGTTAACATTGCAATCAACATCTCTCTGCTAAAGTTTGGAGTTAGGGGTATAGTTTCTTGAATTGACATTTCCTTGAATTTGTAAGCAGGAGTTAGAGATATGAGAATCTTTGCAATGACTTCATCTTCATCATAAGTACCTCCATAATTTTTGATTCCAACTACAACTTTTGTAACCCTTTGAACATAGGCTCTAATGCTTTCATCTTCATTCATTTGCAGCTTCTCCATCTTTGTCTTCCAATTTTGCAATTTTTCTTGTTTGGTATACTTGTCTCCTTCATAGGGTGCCTCTAGTCTATTCCAAATTTCATGTGTCGAATTTAGATCTTTAATTTCAGTAAACTCACCCTCAGATAGTGCACTAATCAATGCTTCTCTTGCAACCATGTTGCATGAAAATAACTTCTTTTCATCATCATCAGCTGATTCCAAGTCATTCTCAGTCTTCAAAGATTCCTTCTTCTTTACAATCATCTAGTAGTCTATGCCCATACATAGAAGATGTGTTTGCATCTTGTTTTTCCAACTGTCAAAGTTTTTAGGATCAAACTTAGGAATTTCCTTCCTATAGAATGCCATTTCCAAGATCACCTCAAGCTGTTAAGCTTTCTCTCTAAGGACCACAACCTCTTATACCAATTATTACGAATAATAGTCCACAATACAACTGAGAGAGGGGGTGAATCAGTTGTATGATAGAATATTAAACTTTAAACGTTAAGCTCATTAATTTCAGATCCAATAAATACAATGAATGCCAACACAATAACACAATATTTTGGTTACTGGGAAACCTTGTTAAAGGTAAAAACCCCGGTGAGAATTAGCACCCACTATTGATGTACTGAGAGTATAGTAATCCTTGTTAGAAGATATAGCCCCGTTAGGAGCTTATTGAAACATTGTAGTACATAGTCCTTGTTAGAGGATAGACCTTGTTAGGAGTCAAGAACAATAGAGGGCTCACTACCCAAAGAAGGTTAAATCCACCTTTAGAACTCACTAGTTTGCAATAGGTGTATATGAAGAAATACACAATCTTTTTGAACTGTTTGCCTGCAACTTGTCTTTGCTTGATCAGTTCCAATGAAGTCCACCAGTAATCCTCTACTCTACATACAATAGACACAAGTTTGCAACCTTCACAACCTCCTTATATCACATATATTCCATCCATATCTTTTCCAAGGAAAAGACCTTTCATTTATACCTTATTACAATTTACCAAGATCAGGTCGGCCCATAAGGCTTTCCTAATTATAAATAGTTACATAACCCCTTGCTAAGATACACATAATATCTATTAAAAATTTACAATGATTATATTACAATAATTAAGAAATGACATGCTTGATTTGTGCTTGCCAAACAAAGTACACACTTCATTCCCTAAGTAATCTTTAGAATAAGCCATCGCTAGAGCACACACCACAGATGACATCACTAATCACTTTGTACCTTGCACTGACCAATGAACATCTTTCAGTACCTCTTCCATCATCATTCAAGTCTATATACCTTGAATCCAATCCCTCTGAAAGATATATCAAAAACTCAAAGACTAACTCTGTCAATTCTCACTGTCACAGTCCAGTGACTAGTCTTTACCAAAGTAGTTGCAACTCTCTTAATATGAAATACTTAATGATGCAATCATAGATATAAGATCACAACATCCACCTAAACTCTCATCTAACTTCACAGCATCTGAAACATCCATACACTAGCCATACACTGTGATTACCAGTACGGTTCCTTCATAAAAGCATATGTTGACATCAGTGACAAAACATAAATGACAACAGTATGAGTGCCCATTTAGTAACGTAGTGTGTGTGTGAATTTTATACCTGATTTGTAGACATAACACTTCAGTAAAATATTAGAGGTTAGTCGAAATCAAAATCGTGCAATGAATTGAAAGCTAAACTAACTAGGTGATTTACTACCTTCTAATAGGTGTGAGTATGATGTTCTCAGATTATTATCAAGATCAGTGACCTTGACGACACCTAAATGAAAGATTTTAATGCAAAAGATGGATATGGAATGTATGCAATTAATCTATTTTTAAAAAAAAATTCTATGCAATTATGATATGAAAATGATATGAATCTATGCTAATAATGATATGGAAAACTGATATGCTATGATATGCTAAAATATGAATGATCTCACAAAGTCATTTGATTTGCAAAAGAAGCTCCAATTCTTCAGACACCAATTCGCTAGCATAAGTTTGCACAATTATGAGATGATTTGAGATGAGCTGAAGCCTTAATTTATAGAAATCTAGGGCTTTGGAGGTGCATGGGAAAAAGAGCCATAAATCGCTCAAATAACTTAGGTTGATTTTTGAGTTATTTTTAAATAAAAGATATTTAACTCACAAAAACATGCAAAAGCAGAGTTTAACTCAAAATAGAGTTTAGCTTTAATTGATAATTGATAGTTGTTTGCTTTTCTTGAATGTGCATGTTTTATTTATGAATTAATTAAATAATAAAGTGATTTATTTCCAACTTAACTGATTTTGAAAAATAAAACAATTGATTTATGGGTTAATCAATTATTTTTCAAACTTTTATTCAAAAACAATATTATTAAAAATTGACAACTTGCTTTAATTAATTAAATAAGAATTTATTCAATTATTCATAGGATTTTGGATTTATTGTCAAAATTAAATAATACAATTTAGGAATAAATATAATTAACTTCAATTAAATAATTAAGTGGCAGAATTAAATCTAATTAATTAAATATTGAGAATATTCAATTAATCAAACTTTAGGATAAATAGGATTTATCGCCAAATAATCATTAAATTAAAGATAATTAAGATAATTAGGAATATTACTAGGAATATTCTCTAATGCAGAATTTGAGATAATCAATTAGGATTTGATGATGTTTAAATGTGCCTTGGGTTAGGAATTCGATGTCGATTTCATTTGATATGTTGATATAGGAGGTTAATGAACCTATAGCCCATTTTTGGGGTATTACATTTTGCCCCTCTTTGAATTACTGTGCGAAGCGCAATGGTTCAAAGATAGTCTATGTATGATATTGAAACTGATGTTTGAAATTGAAATTGATATGAGACAGAAGCTGATTGAAGTTGATATGAAGATAATAGGTCCTGAATGACCAAAGATAATGTTAACTATAACAGCAATGAACTAATGATTGTGAAAAAGTGTCAAAACGCCTGATTCCGAACCTTATGATTGGGAAGAAGTGAGTGACTGATTCCAGACTTGATTGTCCTTAGAAGAATCACGTAGGTATCACATCTGAACCCTTTAGTTACCGAAGAACCAAGGAAATAACACAATTGAACTGATAGTTGCAAAAACTGATATAATTTACAAGATTAAGAGAATACCAGATTGATATGGATCTCGATGAATCTGATATGCCCCGAGTGATGATTGATTTGCCCTGAGCAATGAGGTCTTTTGATGAATTAGTAACTAGACATGGTTGTTGTCTTGATTACTGAGGAAAGATATGATTTCAAATTAGATTACAGACTTTGAATGATGTGCAATACCATGCCCCCTTTGGGATTAAAAGTGAAATCTAGCAAGAAAAGTCATCGTTGATAGTTTAGAAGCATGCTAATTGATTTGAGAGGTGGTTAAACACGTTCAAGAATGCATTTTGCATCATTTAGAGGTCTTGGAGACCAAGTTTGACTAGGTGAAACTATGAGTTGACCATAGGTGACCAAGTTGAAATTTTGATAGTTTGATGTAAGATAATCAATTAAGTTGAATACTAGATTTCTTGTGATGATTGAAGGTCGATTATGCAATTAGTTAATAATATGAATGATCTCAGATTTCAACTTTGATCCTGAAAAAAGATTCTACTTGCTATTTCATTGGAGGAACCTTCGTGTATGATTCAACTCTTGTTAGATATGAAGAGGTGATTGAAGAATCATTTAAGCTTTGAAGTTTATTCAGCCATCGTGAGATCATGCAAACATGCAAAATGCAAAGAAATATGCAAAATGATATGCAACCTAAGACCGAGGACCTAGTCACTGATTATGTGTCTATTTGTTATCATCATTGAACTTTTAGGTAACTAGATAAATCAATACAATTCCCACTAGCTATGAAACTATAGACATATGAATATCGATTTGTATGCGCAAGAATCAATACAACACCCACTGGTTAGGAAACCATGGATATATGAATATTGATTTTGTTTTCAGAATGTTGAATTAGATATAAGCATCAAAGCATAAGCGCCAGGATGACCTGAATATCATGTCTATTTTGATATAGAAATTTGTATAAGCATCAAAACATAAACATCGTGATGACTTGAATACGCCTTGCATGAAAAACACATCAAACAGTCAAGAGATCATTCTAAATCCAATGTGAATTACCCGTAGTGACCCTTTATCATTCACATCCTTAGGTAAGATTGCATTTCACAATAGGAGAAAGAACTCACTCAAAAAGACAATAGTTAGATCAAAATTCCTTGAATTTTCTAGGTATCAATGGTCGAGGTATGCATGGCCATCCAATTTGAGATGGAGGATCTTATAGTCAGACACCATTTCAATCCAAAATTTCCAAAGTTAGATTTTCACATACAAGAAGAAAACAAAGAAAAGATTATGCCCCCAGTCATCACTCTCTAAATCCTATAAAAGACATCATCGAAGAGCTCGAAGGGACACAATATACAAAAATCTCAATGCAAATTAGTAAGAATACAAGGAGATGAAAGCATGTAAAAAGCACAGATTGTTTTCAGTTTGCGTTTGATGTTTGATTGCATTGTTGTAGATGCAAAATCCTTTTTGGAGACAAGACTGACTGACTGACTCAAATGAAGCTTCAAAGGACTTTGATTGGATATGATATGTCTAAGATACATTGGAAGCCATAGGATATGACATTGATTGCCCCCAAGTGTTAAGCATTGATAGGATACATATGCTTGAGTAGATTGGTGTACAGACAGACTTATTGAAAACTAGAAATGCAGAAATAAACCGGGAGATATGTACAAACTAAAGCAAGACTGAAAGCTAGGAAACACTAAGATTGTGCTGATAGATGGAGCATTTTGAAACAAGTGGCACTCGTTTGCTAGGTTTTCACCATCTTGGCAAAGATTCTATTTTTGCTACCAAGGCACCTGTTTCCAAGTTTTCATCAAGGCTCTTTTTCTTTTTCTCATTTTTTTTGTATTTTTCATTTTTCAATTTTTTTGTACTTTTGATATTTTTTACTTTTTTTGTGAATCATCAAGGTGCCCATTGCTAGGTTTTCACCAAGATGTTCATTTTTTCAGGACTTTTTTAGATTTTTTAGATTTTTTTAGGATATTTTACCATAGACTAAATGCCTTAGGTGTAGAATTTCTTTAGATGGAGAACGTTGATTGGTTCTCAAAGCTATTCTCCTTCAGTCATTGAGAGTTGATAGGCACCAGAGCCAAAAGTAGCAATGATAACAAAGGGACCCAGCCAGTTGGGTTCAAACTTCCCCTTATGTTCTCAATGTGATTGATTTTTTGGATTCTCTCTCAAGACTAGATCACCAACCTGGAATTCTCTGTGTCTGACTTTCTTGTTGTAACCTCTAGACATTCTCTTCTGATATACTTTAAGATGATCATACACTGCTTGTCTACACTTATCTAGTAGTTCAAGTTCTTGCAACCTAGACACTTTGTAGTCATCATCAGTTACTAGACCATGCATTCTAATTCTTAGTGATGGGATTTCAACCTCAATAGGTAGTACCACTTTAGACCCATAAACTAAAGCAAAAGGTGTAGCCCCAATAGGTGTTCTGATACTTGTTTTGACACTAGTCTTGATACTGGTTCTGATACTTATTTTGATACTTATTCTAATACTGGTTCTGACACTTGTTCTGATACTTGTTCTGATACTTGTTCTGATACTTGTTCTGATACTTGGTTTTGATACTTGTTCTGATACTTGTTCTGATACTTGTTCTGATACTAGTTCTGACACTTGTTCTGATACTTATTCTGATACTTGTTTTGATACTTGGTCTGATACTTGGTATACTTGATAGCATCTTTTTCCATTGCAAACTCCCAAACAAGATCATATCGTGCAGTCCCAATGTCTAGCAAGGTGGAGAACAAGAGGGATTGACAAGTTGGTGGAAGAGATGGAAGACAAGAGAATGAAGGAGAATGAAGGTGAGAAATCCTCAAGGGAAAACTCCTCAAGAATACCCAAGCTAGGGAAAAATTATCATGTAAAGCACATTTGGACAAGAAATGAAAGGCCAACATAGGATAAGTCACAAAAGCATAATGCCAAAGAAGGGCAGGATGTAGTCCAAAGGAGGAGACATGTCAAGAGGTTTCAAAGCATCATGTTCTACTCTTTTTTTTTTAGATCAAGACCGAAGAGGAAAATGATAGCGAAAGGCTAGAATGAATGGAGAAAAATGGATATGAAGGCTAAACATGGAAGGAATGAAAGCAAGATCATCGTAAAATAGCTCACAAGATAGCCAAATGTTTGTGTATAGATCAACATTGTCAAGATCAAAGAGAGAAGATGGAATGGATGAAATATGTAGAAGAACTACGCATGATGCCTAATTACTAGGTTTTCATCATGGTACTTATCCAAGGTGCCACAAGGGAGTGGTTTTCACCATAAGATAAATTTATTTCTTTTTACTTTTGCTACCAAGGTGCCTGTTTCCAAGTTTTCACTAAGGCACATTTTCAATTTTTTTTTTTATTTCTTTTTTTTGAAAGAAGGAAAGCTTTTTAGATAATGCTCCTTGAAATAATAAACCATGATATGCCAAGGATTCAAAATGATATACTTAAAGATGTCGATAGGGAAAGGGAGATGGAAGAGAAAAATGGAGGATAAGGTTTTATGTAAAGCATGTGAGGTTGGAAGATAGGAGAAAGAGGCAAATGAGGAAAAATGATAGAAGGTAGAAGGATAATGAATGGAAGGATTGTGAAAGGGTAGATGGAAAGGTAGACAAGATCAACATCAACACACACCTTGAAGGGTGGCAAGAGGATGGAGGACACGTGAATGAAGGAATATGTGAAGGAATATGGCAGATAGATAGCAAAGGTTGTGGTTTAGGTGCATGGAATGAAAGATTGTTTTTGGAGAAGATGAAGTGGAAGCCTTTGGAAGCTTGAATGTCAACTTCACTTTTTGTTCAACATGAGACTCTTTTAAGAGAGACTTTGGAATCCATATAGCCATAGGCTTTTCATTTCTTTTTGATGATCTAGAGAGAATATCTTTAATGATGGATTTTGGAACCCATACTTGTCTTGTAATTTTTTTCTTAGATATCTCTTTTGACTTTATGCCTCCATGTCGTTTAGAGGAGACATGGTGATCTTCTCTTTTTGATGGATTCTTGTATTGCTTCTTTTTCTTGTATTGAACATTCAAGTTACTTCCAAAGAACTTGGGACTTGTGGAAGAAGGAGGATATGACTGGTTTAGATGGGTGGGTGGATGAAAATGATTCAAGGGTATGCATCTATGTTGATCTTGAGGAAAGATAGGAGATAGAGGTATGTAAGGACTCAAGATGGATAGAAAATTAAGAGAGTTAGGAGGGGAAAGTGAAGGGACATAAGGACCCAAGATGGAAGGTAGATGTGAAGTCCTTAGTATTGGTGGAGGAAGTCCAAGGATGGACATGGAAGATACAAAAGGATAATCAATAAGTTTATCAACATCTATATGACAACCAAGGATATTAGCATCTTTATAGTGAGAATTAGAATTTTCAATAGAATCATGGACATCTTGAATATGAGAACCTTCTTTGATAGGATTCTTTGGAGCTTGCAAGGACTTAGGAAGAGTAGAAAGTGGAAACAAACATGGAGTCGTAGAACAAGAAGATGGAAGACTTTGATCTTGACAAGGATCTTTGGATAGCATAAGCATATAATTGTTCTCTTGATTTTCAATAGGCTTAACATTGGAAGTAACAACACTATTTTTAATAACCTTAATGGAAGTATCATCTTTGGAAAGCAGAAGTGGGGTAAGGTTATTTTGGTTGTCAATAAGCTCAATAGTGTAAGTAGTAGTGTGATCTTGCTTAGGAGAAGACTTAAGACATGGTGGAATGGATGAGAAAGGGTGTACAGGATCAAAAGAGCCATGGAATGGATAAGAGACATCATGAAAAGGATTGAATGACATGGAGGTTTCTTGATCTTGATCTTTCTTTATGTTCTTTTCTTTATCATTTGTAGAGTCCTCTTGACATGGAGCCACTTCTAAGGACAAGGAAGCATGTTGGGATTGTATGGAAGACTTTGGAAAAGATGGTGAAGGACTAGCTAAAGTGGGCATTATAGCATATAAAGGCTAAGGCTCTTTAGGTTTAGCATCATTGAAAGTATTTGCAGCTAGGTGAAGGTTAGCTTGAGTTTCTTTAAGGGGTAGCCCTTGAGGTTCTGTGAAAGATTTGATAGGCTCGAAAGTTTTAAGAAATGTATGGGTATTGGAGGAAGTAGAGGATGGAAAGGAACCATCACAAGACAAAGGTCCAACATTAACATGATCTTTCTTGAGAGTGTAATCTTTATTTTCAGCCTAAGAGTTCTTAGAGGAGAGATTCTTATAGTATTTACTTTTGTAATCAACACGGTAAGCTTTCTTTTCCTTAATAGAAGTAGATGTATCATCTAGGTATTGTTCACAGAAATCATCAAAGTCTCTTTCAAAATTAGAATCATATGGATCACCCTCATGATCTATCCAATGTGACAGCCCATTTGTAGTAAGCAGGAACACACGACGAGGAGGATTCTTAGGAACATAGGTGTCATAGGTATCATTACATTGTATATCATCATAGTCATCATAGTCTTCAAAGATGGGCATGTCACTCTCTATGGAAGAGATATAATAAGGGTTATCACATTGCTCAAATTCTATCCAGGGGCATGGTGACATGTACAAGTCTTTATCAAATGGAAAAGGGCATAGAGCTTCCATGGAGAACTCTTTAGGTTCCTTTTCTTTCTCAAGTTTGTTAAGTTTGACTTGCATGGCATGCACTATTTCATCATAGCTATGATTAGAATTTCTTTCTCATGTGTACTGATTCTTTGAGACATGTTAGGAGTTTTAGGACTCCCTAGAATAGACTAATGTAGATTTTGTTGATTACCTCCATGAGTTGATGAAGGAGGAATGCAACTAGATTTCAATCGAAAGTTTCCAAGACCATCTTCTTCATAAAGACCAGAATCATGGAGTTGCTCAAAAGTAGGACCTATGTGAGTCAAAGGTAAAGTATGAGATATTTCCCCAGATTTCTTGTGAGAGGAAGCTCTAGTTTCCACCATTAACCTTGGGTGAAGCAAAAGAATAAGATGAAGACAACTGAAGAATGAATTGAATCAAGATGATCAAATGATGCAACCTTGTCAAGGTTTGATTGATTGAAGTATAGATATGACTTAGATGGGGGATACAATGCCCTGGGTGTATGGGTAGATGCCCAAAAGATAGTGGACAAGATATCACAACACTTAGTCATTTTTAAGATTGATAGTTATGACAAAATTTTTGACACAAGATGATAAAGACTCAAATTGATTAAACAGAAGGCTGGATCAGATTCAAAAGATCACTTTGGGATAATGATAAGATTCTCAATAGCTACTGCTCTATTCTTGACACAGTGATTTGTTCGACAGATTCTGGAAATAGGCTAGAAAAGCTAAGTATCTGGCAATTCTGACAATTTTTTGACAATTTTTCAAAATTTTCCTAAATGACACTCTGTAGACTCATACGACAGTGGGTATGCTATGAAATGATAGTTGAAAAGCTTGTACAATAGTTGCAAAAACTCACATGACAGTTGCTAGTAGGATTTGACTTTTTGAATTTGACTAGCAGAAAGACTCGTACGACACTGGGTTCTCTACCATATGATAGTTGGGCAGTAATGAAATGACATTTGATAGAAACTCGTATGACTTTTTGACCTCTTGAGATGACTTTTGACTCCAGAAAGGAATTTCACTTCAAATTTTGCAAATTTAGGGTTTTCAGTTTTGGATTGTTTGCAAATGGTACTATCCAGATTTGAAGAGTAGACCAAATTTGTTCATTTTTAGTAACCAAATAGATAAACAAGCACGCAAAACAATAAGAAAGTGATTTCAATCACATCTGAAAACAATGAACAAGGGAAAAAGCAACCTTGCGCATGAACAATCAAGTGACTTATTTGTGCTAATCTCTGAGAGTGCTAATTGTGTATGTTCAAAAAAAGTTTTGCAATAATGCACATATTCCTGAAAATGAAAATTTGACCTCGCTATGGTTTTTAGTAATGGTCTGGTTCTATAACTTTTATGATCCAAAGGGGTGAACTCCAATCCTGGTGCACTAGGGTTTTGACACAGTCTGCGAATTTAATCAATCAGGAGCTGCTAGGGAGATCTGACAACCCAACAATGAACCACACCTATGAAAATTTCTTCCACAAGGACATTTATATAGCGGCTGTCACTACCATGGAAAAAATGGCTATTACCGCTTGAGGTTCCATCAACGTGGTTGACCCAATTAAGGGAATGCGCACTATGGTTAACCCTCTCTAAAGGTGACTCACAAGATATACCACATGGAGACTGGTTCCAGATTCAAGGATTTGGGTTTCTGGTACTATCCAAAAAGGAAGTAGAGCATAATCCCCTAGCCTTTTCACTTTTAACCCAAACAAAGCAGACAGATTAATCTGACACACTAAGACCAAGATTATCTCACAAAGATTTATGATGTCAGCCCCTTATGATCTATCAACCTCTTTGGAGAGAGAATGCCTCGATCAAAAGTTGAAGACACACAAATCTAGTGGAACGTGAGACTCCCTCAGTATCCTCCCCACCTACAAGGGATCCTTCATTGAGAAGAGTTTCACTGAAAACTCACTCTCTCAAGGTCCACAAATAGTGTTCATGGGGCCTAATTACTATGTGTAACAAAGATGTTGAAAGCAAACTATGTTCATTTTTATAGCCCAAATGAAGTCTGTGATAGGAAAGCAATAAAAGTCACTCAAGCTAGACACATGAGATGTTCATTTTAGATCCAAAATCAAAGTCTTATCAGCTGAGAAGATTACCTAAATTCCTCCCAACATGCTTAGTATATTTTTACCTATTTTTAGCAATTCTTGCACTTTTTGTCTTCTATCTTTTGTACCCACAAGATGTACCTGCAACCCACTGTTATGAAAAAATTACCTATTCTTGTACATGAAACCCAATGTTATAAAAATCCATCAAAAAAAATAAACACAACTTTTCAACCCCACGTGGTAGAAAATCAGGTTAGTCAAAGATAATATGTCATTTGATAATCGAAAAACTTTTTGTCATAAAAAATTAGATTCTGACTAGTTTGCACTAAATCAACAATAAATTTTGCAAATCAAAATAAAATTAATACAAACCAATGAAAAATGAAAGCTAACTCAAATACCTTTCCAGAAATATAAATTTTAGATCTGTATCATGTCATATGTGCATGTACCAATAAAAATATCAGTCGAATTTCATAAAATCAGTTTTAGACCAGTCTTCACTAAAATGATCATAACTTTTGCAAATAAAAATTAAATTAATCCAAACTAATGGAAAATGAAAGCTAACTCAAATAAATTTCCATAAATATAAATTTTAGATCTATATCATACCATATGTGCATGTACCAATAAAAACATCAGACAGATTTCATAAAATCAAGTTCAGACCAGTCTTCACTAAAATGATCATAACTTTTGCAAATCAAAACAAAATTAATCCAAACCAATGGAAAATGAAATTTAACTCAAATATCTTTCCAAAAATATAAATTTTATATTTTTATCATGTCATATGTGCATGTACCAATAAAAACATCAGTCAGATTTTTGGAAAAACAGCTCAGAAATTTATCACAAAACTCACAAAAATTAACCTTGTGGTCTTGGGTTCGAGAAAAATGATAGAAATTTGATAGAATAGAATGAAAACCCATTTCAAGGCCCCACGGTGGGCACCAAAAATGTGTGTGTGAATTTTATACCTGATATGTAGACACAACATTTTAGTAAAATATTAGAGGTTAGTCGAAATCAAAATCGTGCAATGAATTGAAAGCTAAACTAACTAGGCAATTTACTGCCTTCTAATAGGTGCGAGTATGATGTTCTCAGATTATTATCGAGATCAGTGACCTTGATGACACCTAAATGAAGGATTTTAATGCAAAAGATGGATATGGAATGTATGCAATTAATCTATTTTTATTTTTTTTAATGCAATTATGATATGAAAATGATACGAATCTATGCTAATAATGATATGGAAAATTGATATGCTATGATATGCTAAAATATGAATGATCTCACAAAGTCATTTGATTTGAAAAAGAAGCTCCAATTCTTCAGACACCAAATCGCTAGCATAAGTTTGCACAATTATGAGATGATTTGAGATGAGCTGAAGCCTTAATTTATAGAAATCTAGGGCTTTGGAGGTGCATGGGAAAAAAAGCCATAAATCACTCAAATAACTCAGGTTGATTTTTGAGTTATTTTTAAATAAAGGATATTTAACTCACAAAAACATGCAAAAGCAGAGTTTAACTCAAAATAGAGTTTAGCTTTAATTGATAATTGATAGTTGTCTGCTTTTCTTGAATGTGTATGTTTTATTTATGAATTAATTTAATAATAAAGTGATTTATTTCCAACTTAACTGATTTTGAAAAATAAAACAATTGATTTATGGGTTAATCAATTATTTTTCAAACTTTTATTCAAAAACAATATTATTAAAAAGTGACAACTTGCTTTAATTAATTAAATAAGAATTTAATCAATTATTCATAGGATTTTGGATTTATTGTCAAAATTAAATAATACAATTTAGGAATAAATATAATTAACTTCAATTAAATAATTAAGTGGCAGAATTAAATCTAATTAATTAAATATTAAGAATATTCAATTAATCAAACTTTAGGATAAATAGGATTTATCGCCAAATAATCATTAAATTAAAGATAATTAAGATAATTAGAAATATTACTAGGAATATTCTCTGATGCAGAATTTGAGATAATCAATTAGGATTCGATGATGTTCAGATGTGCCTTGGGTTAGGACTTCGATGTTGATTTTTTTTGATATGTTGATATAGGAGGTTGATGAACCTATAGCCCATTTTTGGGGTATTACATGTAGTGATTAAACATATTACATGTCACAATCACCACCCATGCATTAGCAATATCCAACAAAAAGTTATGTTGTATGTCAAAAGGCTAAGGGCACTCCTACAAATGCAGACCTTTATCAACCACTACCTATTCCTACTAGGCCATGGGAATGCTTGAGTATGGATTTTGTAGTTGGGTTACCCAAGACAAGACAAATTATGGACAATGTTTATGTGGTTGTGGATAGATTTAGCAAGATGACTCACTTTGTGCCATGCAAGACCACCAATGATGCTAGTCAAATAGCCTCTCTTTTCTTCAAACAAATAGTGAGAATCCATGGGTTACCTATCAACATTGTGTTAGACAGAGACACTAAATTCATGAGTCATTTTTGGAAGACTCTTTGGCAAAGGTTAGGCACTAACTTGTCCTTTGGATTGGCCTACCATCCCCAAAATGATGGTTAGACCGAGGTTGTAAATAGAAGCTTTGGAAATATACTAAGGTGCTTGACCAAGGAGTATGGTCAACAATGGGATCAATTGATTGGACAAGCTGAATATGCATACAATGATACCATTAATAGATCCACAGGGAAGAGTCCATTTGAGATAGTGTATGGACTACATCCTAGAGGTGTTTATGAGTTGAGATATTTGAAGGATGGAGTGAAAGGAAGTGGATATGTTGATGAATTTTCATATGCTATGCAAGAGATACATGAAACAGTGAGGAAGACCTTGACAAAGAACACCATGAAACACAAAGCCAAGGTGGATGAAATTAGAAGGATAGTTGAGTTTAGTGTTGGTGACCTTGTTATGGTGCATCTTAACAATTCAAGATTGAAAAAGGGAGTCCCTCAAAAGTTACAGATGAGGAGGATAGGTCCCTGTCCTATTTTGGCTAAGTATGGTGATAATGCATTCAAAGTTGAACTCCCAAAAGACAGTGGTCTATCCCCTATCTTTAACATTGCAGACTTAGTCCATTAAAAAGGACCACAACAAGATATGGATCAGAATCTTCATGAAGTGATCAGAGATGTGGAAGATCTACAATTATCTACTGCTACAGCCACAGGAGTTGATAGTATGTTGGACACCAGGGTCTATAAAAAGACAAGGACTAAAGAGTATAAGGAACATCTCATAAAGAAGCATGGGAAAATGGATGTTGATGCAGTATGGATAAAGGAGTTAGATTTCAAGAAGATGGGGATTGATCCAAGCATCCTCAATCCAAGGGTGGATTGATCTTTTTATTTTGGGGAGGATGGTGCAGGAGCACACCTAGGCTAACCTCCATGCTTAGTTGTTTTTGGCTTGTACTTGAATCTAGCCAAGTCAAGAAGAGTATATTAGTTTGTTTTTAGACCTTAGAAGGTCATTTTATATGTAGGCTAAGTGATTAAGTCACTAGGACTAAGGTCACACAAATAGCCAATGTTAGTTGTTGATTAATTTGCTTAGTGTTAGAAACTTAAGGTGAGACTAGAGTCTTAAATGTGTCTTAGGCACATAAATGATGTTAATGGATGTTGTAAAGATTCCATAGGGTTATTAAAGGAGTTGGTTCCTTAGAATCTAGTAAGGATAAAGGTCCTAAGAAATAGGATCAAGGCATAGAGAAAGATGCCAAATGTTGTTGCAAAGTTGTCATGACAACATTTGCAATTATTGCAAATGTTGCATGCAACTTGGTTATCCTTGGATTACCTTGAGTTTAGGAGGTGGAGATTAGCCAATAGGCCCTAAAATGAAGGAAATGGCATCTACTATTAGCCAAGACTCAAATCTCAAGGTTAGACACACTTTGTAATAGTTAGTGATTATTTAATAGAGCTCTGTAACAGTGTTATAGTGAATATCCTGAGATTTTGTGTTGATAGTGCATGAAAATGGATTGAAAGTCTAAATCAAGTGGTAGTTTAGTGTTCTATAGACTATTTTAAGAGTTTTTCATTTGAAGAGAAAGTTGTTTAGAGTAGTTTTGTTGTATTAAATAAATTGAATTTTATTTAGAGCTTCCACTGGTTCTGTTTTGAACAGTCCGAGCATTCATGGCTCCCCCATGAAATATAGCCATGGGAAATACCTAATGGTAGATGGAAATGAAATTGGAGTTGTTAGTGTATAGATGTTTAGGATTAGGAATTTTCAAATTTTGGAGAGCTATTTTTACCATTAGACCCTAGGCAAGAAGACAAAGCTCGATTAGAGGTCTAGGTTGTGAAAGATTGAAGATATATTGCAGGGTTGGAAGGTACAGTATGAATCCAGTGCTTTTTCTAAAAGGTTTTCATCATACCTAAACATACTATGAAGATTGGGTTCATACCAATCACTTAGATTGAGTTTTGAGCAAGATTCACACTAGGATATAGTCAGTCCTTGAAAATAGGTCAATTAGCCCTGTTTGCCCTAGTTTATAGGAAGGCGGTGTACAGAGGTTACCAAGACCTAAAAATTGCAGAATATTTAGTAAAATCCAAAAGGATATCCAAATCACCAATTGTTTTTGCAATTTGTTTGAAGACTTTTGGAAAGAAAGGACAAAAGCCTCTGCAAAAGGCTACAAGGATTAGGCCTATTTTAAGGTCTCTAAATGATGAACTATTGAAGCTGGTAAGGATATGATTCAAGATCCTTCTAAAATGGATCAAATTGACAAAGTTATGAATTTTTTCACAAGGATGAAGACCCCTGCAATGAAGATTGGAGTTTGTGAAGAATTGGCACTTAGAGCTTTCTAAGTGAGTGAGAAGAATTGTACTAAATCTAGGATGTTAGTCTTTCAAGGTTAAGCACAAGAGTTATAACTCTTAGAGAAGAGTTGGGATTGGACTTAGTTAATGATCTAAGCTAATTAGGACCTAGAGGAGACTAGGTTCCTAGAGGAGACAAGCTAGGTCTCTTGGTTGCAGTGCAAGCAAACCTTGGAACACTCACATCATACATCCGACTTTTGTATTATCTATGTTAGGAATAAGGTGTCTCAACCTTGGATAATTACTATTCTTATTATTTATTTTGTAAAATGTATTTTTTGCAAATAATGTTGATGTATCAACATCTTGAATTGTGTGTAAGGAGATCATGGCTAAAATGGTTATGACAGATTCTTATGACATGTAAGAGCTATGTCAGGAAAATTCAATGACAGGTGAAGACATGTGGCAACTGATAAATTTGAGTACTGTACACTCTTCCCCAATCATGGGGTTCCTATTTTCTCAAAGAATGGTAAAACCCTAATACAGTTATCTTTGGGAGTAGCCCTAAAAAGTGAAGTGCATGATATAAGCTTTTTTAGGGTTGCCAAGAGATATGATGCAAGTGTATTGTTGGAACATTTTATGCTACCATGATTTGTCTTCAAGGGTTTAGAAATCTTCTAAAAGAACTTGCATTGCAAGTGTATTGTAAGCTGTAATAGTTTTGATCAATACATTGTGCAGGTTTTGGAGTGCTGGGGTTTTTACCGAAAGGTTTCCCCAGGGTATATCATTGTGTCATTCTCTATTTTTCTATATGTATGGTATGTGGTTGCAATATCTTTGTTAAAGTAGTTAACGAATCTAAAATTGTAAGGATTTAAAAGAATTTGCACACAATACTCTCCTATAGAGATTAGCGTAGGAAGCTGTTTCCGCACCTGAGTTTCCTTACAATCTATACTACCTACACTATTTTAAAATTCAACCATGCTTGGATACAGGGGTTTTAGTTTCTCAATTTTTTTGAATGTTATCCCTATGATAACTCAAGAAGGCTTGGATTTCTTAAAATTGGAGTTAAAATGAACTTACCAATGTCCTATTGAAAGATTTCTAGGACCCCTAATTATTAAGGTTTTTTAGATGTAAATTCAAGCATGAATATTCACATTAACACTTTCTAATCTCATTATGCTCTTATCCTTAACATCAGTCAATTATATTTTCTAAAGATGATCCTCGGGAATGACTGGTCACGTTGACCTCTAAATTAAAGAGTAAAGCTTCCCAGTTTTGATGTTGACAAAGGATAAAATGATCTCTAGAAGACTTAATTTTAGTCAGTCTATAGCACAATCACGAAGCACTATTAGCAATAGGATGAATATTATCTGAGTTAACTCTTCTTCCCCCTATTAAAGATCTAGCCTTAGGAAGTACCGACAAAATCACTTAATGGCATGCTTTATCTGGTATAGCTCTAGATCCCCTCATAGCACACAAATAACCAGGTAAGTTCAAATTTATTGCCTAGACACTCATAGATTAGTATATATATTCTTTAGCATATTTTCCAAGACATTTAATTTCATATGTAGTTAGCTATCTACCAGTAAGGTATCCTTCTAGTTCCTTTTTAGAGGTTAATATCTTAATAGTTTCGACTACACATATATATAGTCATCAACATTAAGTTTTAAAATTCATTTTCATATTAGATATTCCTATAGATGCTGATACATTATCTTATTATTTTCCAAACATAAGATGCATATATATTTTCCTTTTCTTTTTTAGGGTTTTTTAGGCATTCTGATTATTTTCCTCACCGACCTCTAGATAGTTTGTCTTGTGTACTATAGTATACTTAGAATTATTTTTTAGGAAGTGTTTGCTTCAGCCAAATGTATTAATTCAATCAACTTTATATTTTTAGGCAAGTGCATAGTCACAATCAAAAAGTTTTTATTATCCAAGAATCACTTGGAGAGAAGGAATATGAATCGAGTTGCTATAGGAGGGGACATAGAAGAATATGAAAAAATTACCATCCACCTATTGTGAGTTATATAGACACCTTCACAATACATTGGACATAATTCACTTGTTGAGTGACATATCCTTATGAAATGGAAACTCCTATAAAATTAAGATGCCCTGATACATAGGTTGCCTTTGAAGGAAAGATTTCATCCAAAAGAATAAAAAAGATAATATTGATAAAATTCAACATCATTGTAAGGGAAGTAGCTATCATCTTAGGCAATGAATTCAAGGAAAACATCAACCAGCATTGAGTGAATTCTGATATCCCGGCTATGTTTATCACCTTAGCCTTACAAGTGGACCCTGACATCAAGGCCATAGGGAACCTATGAAAAAGGATCTTCAAGAAGAAGCATTTAATGGATTTGGACAAAGTTCTAAATAGAATTCACATTGATTTATCCATCCCCAAACCTAGAGATTATAATAGAATAATTATCAACCACAACTGTGTATCAAATTTTCCTATTCTTGAAATGGAGGACTGGGACAGGTTCATAGCAGAGACCCCTTCCATAAGAAGGAACTTGGATTTCCTATTATTCTTCACCCATGTGATGTAGGAGCATCCTGGGTGTAAGAGCAATCTTGCATCACCCAAAAATATTTCTATTTTTATTTTCAATAAGAGCTATTTTGTGCAGAGCTGCTATTTATGGAAAGTTACTATTTTTGGTCATTTTAGTATGTGCCCAGAATGATCTGATTTCTTTCTTGGAGGTTCATTTTGGTCATATAAGTCTGCCAGTAAAGTTTCATTGCCAGATCAAGTGTATATTGGAAGATATTGAAGATTTTCGGTATTGGCAGCAGGGTACAAAAACTTTGAACTCAGTTTTGAAGGCTTTAGAGGCCCTGGATGAGGTCAAAAATTTGGGTGACAGGTGCTTGCGTGGGTCAAGCCTGTAGAGCACTTCGTGACATTTCTGAAATGGTGTTATAATAGCCAATCGGGTCAACTGGTGATGACTTATGGTCTTCGGAAGTTGGGCCACCCGAAATGGCAGAAAATAATTTTCTTTAAAATTTTTGTTCGGGTTTCAAAGGTTATCTTGAGCTGACTATGATGTAATAAAATGTAAAATAAAATAATTCTAAGTTTAGTCGGCCTTATTGGCTAAAATTCTGGAACCTTCCCAGACGGTGAAAAAATTGCCTATATAGGGAAGGCTGTATTATTGTCTTAGGCAGTTCAGAATAGTTCTGGGTAGTAGATCTGGGTAATAGTTCAAGGCTTTGTCCTATAGAATATTGTAAGGGAATGCCCATGTGGCTTTGCATATTGTAATTCTAAAATTTTGTAATTCCACATTTGTGGAGATAATAAGAAGCCAATTTTCTGTTCTTGCATATTGTTGTTGTTTCTCTATTTCTGTTATGTGTTTGTGGTATTAAGGGGAGCACCCTTCATCAAGTGGTATCAGAGCAGGAGTTCTTAAGTGTGTAAATAGATCACCGACTGTGAGGTAGTTTGCACCAGGACCGTGGCTAGGGTTTCAGCGCGCATCGCGAAAATGCCTCCACGAAGGGAATGTGGCGGAAGAGCTGGTGTTGTAACACCTGAGGTTAGAGAGCTGCAGAGACAAGTGCGAGCATTGCAAGAAGAGATTCACAGAGGAATGAATCTTAATGTCAAAGATGAAAGCGAGGATGAAGCCGAAGAAGAATATCAAGAAGGAGAAGCTGAAATTGTGAACCAGGAGGAAGAAAGACTTTTTCGGGCGATTTCCAAGATTGGGAAAAGACCTAAGATTGAGGTTCCTACATTTTTTGGAAATCTTAACCCAGAGGAATTGATCGACTGGATCAATGAATGTGAGGAGTATTTTGAGTATGAAGATGTTGAGGATTCTGATAGGGTCAAATTTGCGAAGGCCAGACTGAAAGGTCATGCGAAGATCTGGTGGCAAGAAATTCAATTGGAGCGAAATAGAAGAGGGAAAGATAAAATCACAAGATGGGATCGGATGGTGGATAAATTGAAGTGACAGTTCATTCCTGTTGATTATGAGCTTGATCTACTAAAGAAAATGCAAAGTTTGAAGCAAGCAGGAAGATCTGTTTAGGAGTATACAGAGGAGTTCTATCGACTCCTCATCTAAACAGGCCATGCAGAAGCTGATAAGGAGAAAGTTTCCTGATACCTTAATGGGTTAAGGCCAAGCATTCAGGAGGAGTTGAATCTGGTTTGAATGAACAATATTGAGGAGGCATACCAGTTTGCCCTAAAAGTAGAGGAAAAGCTAAATAAGAAGTTTGAGAGCAGACAAAATGGAAGAGGTCGCGGTGGAAGATTTGGCGGATGGTCATATGGTGGCCGAAATGAAGATCTGAAAAAGAAGGATGAGGCCAGTAGCAGTCAAAATCAGAGAGAAAATAATTCCAATCATTTTCAGGATCAGAGTAATAGAGATCAGAGAGGAAGAGGAAGAGGACAAGGATCTAGAAGAGGAGGCTTCCGTGGAACATGTTTTCACTGTGGAGAAGAAGGTCATAGGGCATTTGAATGTCCTCAGCGCCAAGGCAGAACAGACAGGAGAAATGAAGGCCAGGCTAGAGTTGCACATGTAGATGACGATGCCAGATCATCAAATTCTGAAGATGCTGAAAGAGGAGAAATGTTGATTAACAGAAGAGTCCTGTTGAGTGGTGAGAATGAACCTGAGCAAAGGAGGAGCCTGTTTCGCACCAGGTGCAAGTGTGAAGATAAATATTGTGATGTGATCATTGATAGTGGAAGCACTGACAATTTGGTGTCAGAAGAGATGGTGACAAAGTTGAAGCTCAAGAGATAGAAACACCCACATCCATATCAGATTGCCTGGGTACAGGATGACCACAAGGTCATGGTCAATGAACAATGCCTAGTAAAGTTCAAGGTTGGCAGATACCAAGATGAGGTATTGTGTGATATCATATCTATGGATGTATGTCATATGTTGTTGGGTAGACCATGGCAGTTTGACAGATGTGTTGTACATGATGGTCGTGTGAATACCTATTCCCTGACAAAGGATGGAGTGCGACATAAGCTAAAACTATTAAAGGAGACTGAAGAAAAGGTATGTGGTAATGCAAGGATAACTTTTGTTGATGGAAGAAATTTCCTAGATGGTATGAGGCATGAGCATGTATGTTTTGCTTTAATTCCAAAAGCTGGTAAAGAGGAAGTAGAAGATGTTCCTGTAGAAGTTGCAGATTTGTTGAATGAGTTTCAGGATATTGTATCCAATAACATGCCTGATGGATTACCACCAGTCAGGAAGATCAGTCATCAGATGGACTTGATCCTAGGAGCGAGTTTGCCGAATAAGGCAGCACACAGAATGACACTTGTAGAAAGTGAGGAGTTGAACAGACAAGTACATGAACTGTTACAAAAAGGATTGATCCGTGAGAGTCTGAGTCCTTGTGCTGTACCAGTGGTATTAGCACCAAAGAAGAATGCAGAGTGGAGGATGTGTACAGATTCTAGGGTAATAAACAAGATCATAATCAAGTACAAGTTTCCATTGCCACGAATGGATGATATTATGGACTGTTTGAGTGGAGCTGTGTATTTCTCAAAGATAGATCTGAAGAGTGGATATCATCAGATTTGGATTAGAGAAGGAGATGAATGGAAGACTACCTTCAAGACAAAGGAAGGACTATATGAGTGGTTAGTCATGCCTTTTGGGCTAACCAATGCACCGAGCACTTTCATGCGGCTCATGAACGAGGTTCTGAAAGAATTTCTGGGTAAGTTTGTCATTGTTTACCTAGATGATATTTTGATTTTTAGCAAGACATTGGAGGAACATATGATGCATATTCGTATGGTGTTTGAGAAGTTGAGAGATGAGAAATTGTTGATTAATTTGAAGAAGTGCAATTTTATGAAGAAAGAGTTAGTGTATTTGGGATTTGTAGTTTCAGTAGAAGGTCTAAAAATGGACCCAGAGAAGGTACAGGCTATCCTTGAATGGCCTACTCCAAGGAGTGCTACTGAGGTAAGATCTTTTCATGGTCTAGCTAGTTTTTACAGAAAGTTTATCAGAAATTTTAGCAGTATTTATGGACCCTTGACTGAAACAATGAGAGGGGATAGAAAAGAGTTTAAGTGGACTAATGGGGCAGAAAAGAGTTTTCAATTGTTGAAACAAAAAGTTACAGAACAACCTGTTTTAGCTCTTCCAGATTTTAATAAGGTGTTTCAAGTAGATTGTGATGCTAGTGGTACTGCAATAGGAGCTATTATGAGCCAAGAAGGTAAACCTGTTGCTTATTTCAGTGAGAAATTAAATGATGCCAAGAGAAAATATTATGTTTATGATCAGGAATTTTATGCTATAGTTCAGGCATTGAAAAAGTGGAGGCACTATCTGCTTCCTAAGGAGTTTTTTTTGTATACTGATCATCAAGCTTTGCAATATTTGAATAGTCCAGGAAAATTGAATCAAAGGCATTTGAAGTGGGTTGAGTTTTTGCAGAGTTATACATTTGTTTTGAAACACAGGAGTGGAAAGTCTAATAGGGTTGCAGATGCTCTTAGCAGAAGGCAACTATTGTTGACAGAAATGCAGATTGAAGTGGTTGGGTTCAAGGAACTCAAGAATTTATATCTAGAGGATCCTGATTTTGGTGAAGCTTGGAAAGCTTGTACAGAACCTGTTACTCTAGATAGGATGAAATGGTTGGATTTCATCATCCAGGATGATATGCTATTCAGAGGGAGTCAGTTGTGCATTCCACAAAGTTCTATGAGGGAGAATCTCATCAAGGAGAAGCATAGCGGAGGATTGGCTGGATATTTTGGTCATGATAAAACCCTTGGTTTGGTTAGTGAGAATTATTATTGGCCACAGTTGCAGCAAGATGTGAAGAAGTTTGTACAGAGTTGCTGAGTATGTCAGATGGTGAAGGGAGTGAAGCAGAATACAGGGTTGTATCAGCCATTACCTGTACCAGAGAAGCCTTGGGAGGATATCAGCATGGATTTTGTTCTTGGTTTACTGAGGACATAGTGGGGACACGATTCAATTTTTGTGTTAGTTGACAGATTTTCAAAGATGGCACATTTTATTCCCTACAAGAAGACTAATGATGCTGTTCATGTAGCAGAATTGTTTTTCAGAGAAGTAGTGAGACTTCATGGTTTGCCAAAGACCATAGTTTCAGATCAGGACACTAAGTTTGTTGGATATTTCTGGCGTACATTGTGGAAGAAGTTGAAGATAGATTTGAAGTTTAGTTCATCACATCATCCACAGACTGATGGACAGATAGAGGTGGTGAATAGGAGTTTGGGAAATTTGCTGAGATGTTTGGTTGGAGATAAGCCAACAGGATGGGATTTGATTTTACCACAGGTGGAATTTGCATACAATAATTCTGTCAACAGGAGCACTGGTAAATCACCATTCCAGATTGTATATGGAAGTAGTCCAAGAAATGCATCTGAATTGAGGAAGATAGATAAAGGAGAAATAAGTAGTGCTAAAGCTGAGGATTTTGCAGAACACTTGAAGAACATCCATGAGGAGGTGAGGAAGCATATTACCAAGATGAATGCATAGTATAAGGCTAAGGCAGATGAGAAAAGGAGGTATAAGGAATTTTAGGTTGGTGATGAAGTCATGGTTCATTTGCGGAAGGAGCGGTTTCCAGTTGGTACATATAACAAGCTGAAAATGAAGAAGTTTGGACCATGTAGGATACTGAAGAAACGTGATTTAGGAAATGCATATGAGGTAGAATTGCCTACTGAGCTAAATATTTCACCAGTGTTTAACATTTCAAATTTGACAGAGTATCACGAAGGAGGTGTTGAAGATGAAGTTGCAGTAGCATAGTGGAGTATTCCAGCAACTAGTTCAGACACTAAGGAGATCGAAGATATACTGGACAGTTGTGTTGGCAGAAGCACAAGGAACAGGACATATGAAGAATATCTGGTCAAGTGGAAAGGATGACCTGTTGAAGATTCATCATTGCTGACAAAGGAGGAGGTTAGCCGTCTTGGTTTTCCTCTGCACACCTGAGTCATGACAGGGTCACTTCTCAAATTACCCTGGGTGTCTGATGCAGGAGCATCCTGGGTGTAAGAGCAATCTTGCATCACCCAAAAATATTTCTATTTTTATTTTCAATAAGAGCTATTTTGTGCAGAGCTGCTATTTATGGAAAGTTACTATTTTTGGTCATTTTTGTATGTGCTCAGAATGATCTGATTTCTTTCTTGGAGGTTCATTTTGGTCATATAAGTCTGCCAGTAAAGTTTCATTGCCAGATCAAGTGTATATTGGAAGATATTGAAGATTTTCGGTATTGGCAGCAGGGTACAGAAAATTTGAACTCAATTTTGAAGGCTTTAGAGGCCCCGAATGAGGTTAAAAATTTGGGTGACGGGTGCTTGCGTGGGTCAATCCTGTAGAGCACTTCGTGGCATTTCTGAAATGGGGTTATAATAGCCGATCGGGTCAACTGGTGATGACTTATGGTCTTCGGAAGTTGGGCCACCCGAAATGGTGGAAAATAATTTTCTTCAAAATTTTTGTTCGGGTTTCAAAGGTTATCTTGAGCCGACTATGATGTAATAAAATGTAAAATAAAATAATTCTAAGTTTGGTCGGCCTTATTGGCTAAAATTCTGGAACCTTCCCAGATGGTGAAAAAATTGCCTATATAAGGAAGGCTGTATTATTGTCTTAGGCAGTTCAGAATAGTTCTGGGTAGTAGATCTGGGTAATAGTTCGAGGCTTTGTCCTATAGAATATTGTAAGGGAATGCCCATGTGGCTTTGCATATTGTAATTCTGAAAGTTTGTAATTCCACATTTGTGGAGATAATAAGAAGCCAATTTTCTGTTCTTGCATATTGTTGTTGTTTCTCTATTTCTGTTATGTGTTTGTGGTATTAAGGGGAGCACCCTTCATCACCATGATAGGCCTCCACCTAATGGGAATTGGATGAATGAGTTCTTTTTGGATGATGGCATCAGACTCAAGTTGGTTAAGGAAGATAGGGACTCTTCGGCATCCTCAAGATCTTCAAGGATACCCTATTGACATCTCCCATCTAATGATTTATGAAATAGAGATGGACTAATTAAGTAAAATGCGGATCGAAACAAATGGTTCTTTTCTTTTAGTCAGAGATATTTCATTTCAGTAAGATAATGATAGAATGTAATTCCATGACAATTAGATTTCATAATGATCCTTTAAAAACCAAAGTTTGGGACTAACAACCTCCACTATAACTTCATGATTTTCTTCTAAGAAATATGTTTTAGCTACAAGATTTAGCTTTAATGCAGATGAAAATACCATGGTAATCTATTATCTTGAAGTCAATATATTTATATGTATATTGGATTCAAGAAAGAGATTATCATGGTGCTCTTTTGTTTAGTTCTCGTGTATTATGGTGCTCATTTTCTCTGGTGACTATGTGGTATATACCCTCTTTTCTATGAAGATGCTGTTATTTTAAGAATCTGGAATAATAGCATAATATAAATGGTGATATATATAAAAGAGTTATTATACATGTTTATGGATGTTTCTATGTGTGCCCCATAAAAAGGCCATGATAGCAGGGATACAGATACCACTATGCTTTTACATTGATCTTTTAATAATGTTTAGATTAATTCTGATGCATTCTACCAAGTAGATAGATTCAATTAAGTTAGCTAAAGTGGATAATTCATATCTTAATAGAAGAAGTAACATCATGTCTTGTCCTGATTTCTTATAAAGAATAGGATATGGGATTATCACAGGTTTGTATATCCGGTATCCAAGTAGTCTTATTGTTAGTCTTATAAACAAAATTACCTTTCATAAGAGTATATTGTTAGTCTTATAAGTTATAATCCAAGAATAAAATCAACTAAGTCCATAGTATGCTTATAACTGGGTGGTACAGGCACGGGTATCTTCTTTTAAGAAAATAATTATGATAAAAGGCTCCATTTGACAAGTATTATCTTACCAGTAGTCTATAGAATTTTGATTAGTAACAAAGAATATTATGAATATACTAACAAGGATCTTAACCAAAAACTAAGGAATTTCAGGTATTAAAGGCTCAAGAGGCATTTTGAGGAGCTTATGTTCGGGCAGAATAATGTCTGTAATCAATAATGGCATCATAAGATAGGAATAAAAAATGGAAACATAAGAAAGGAACCAAACCAAAACATAAAAGTGCAAAACCTAGAAGGAAAGTTTTCCAATCTCCCTGGATGGATAGGCATATAACTATTCAAGAATCTCTTCAGACAAGATATAGAATAGATTCTTCTACAATTTGTAATATATTAATATGATGGGTCTGGTCTTGGAGGGTATGCCCTCCTAAACTATTATGTATTAGAATTCGGACTAAGGTCCCAAGCAAGGCTGGAGGTTTTCTCAGCCCCGCTCTTTCCTACCAGTGCCTGCACTGAGTGGGGTATCTTGTATCATTGGTTTTATGATTAATATAATTATTGGCTTTGGCCTTTTACCAAAAAACAAACAAACTAATAACCATTTAACTCAAATTGCACATTTAAATTTAATTTTTATTTAATAATTACTAAATTTCTCAATTAATTAATTTTGACTTTACAATTAAATTATTTATTAAACATAGGTAATTAATTAATTAAAATTAATTAATTAACCTTATATTTAATATTTTAATGTATCATAAGATATAATTATTTAATCTTATTTAATTAATCTTAATTAATTTCTCAATTCATTTTAACACCAAAACCACATCACACCACATGAGATGCAATCATGAAGCAAAATCGACTAAACTAAAATGTGACAATCAAGCCTAAAGGAAGGGCTCATGAATTTACCTCACCTTGACGAATTCGGATAGGTATAAAATCATATACTTGTCCACTATTTCAAGACAATTAATAGTTTAGGTTGGGATTGGACCTATATGTTATCTCCTCTCTCTTACCATTGAGATATTGCGATAGGACACACTCATCTTGGCAATTTAGGGAAGTCGATGTCTGAGACCTGAGATTTTGCATAAAAGATGAGCATGTACATACATGTATAAATATATAACAAACAATGATGAGGATTATCCGATCATGTGGATCTCACAAGCAAGTAACTAAGACTTCATCCATCAACCATAAAAGCACATCAAATAGAAATATAAAATATACACGCCAACCATACACATGTCAATATGTGGTCAGTAAAACTATAAACATAAATATACATAACATCAAATCTATCCAAGGATTTAATACACACATGAAAAGTGGCCTAAAAGAGTCTGACCAATTAAACTGAAAAGAAAACTATGGGAGAGGTATTAAATCCACCTCTCCTAGAATTAGGCTTACTTTTGGAAGCCTACAAACAAATAAGGATATGCATCCCTCAATCACAAAGTGCCCTACTAAGACAAAAGATAAAATGATATCTAAAAACAAGCTAGAAAATAAGGACATGATATATAGTCATCAAGAGCAATATAATTCTGGTTTAATAATAAATAAAAAATTACATTGGTCAATCATTCATTATTTAAAAATTTAAACAAATTTTTGACTTTATTCATTAATTATTATAGAAAACATCTAGTAATTAATTGTATAAAGCACACATTCATATCTAGATCAAATAATAAGTTGAGAAGTTCATGCAACCTAGTTAATAGAACACTCATAAAATTTAATCCAAACATACAAGTCTAATATCATACCTCTAAAGTCATAAACAATAGTATAAAATACAAAAGAGTTATATGCCTAAATTTTGTTTCAAATTTCAACTACTAGACATCTAATGGACATATTAATTCCTAGAATTCCCTATGAAGAACTCGGGCTATGATACCAAGTGTAATGCCCCGCCAGGGAACACAAGAGAAATTAACCTAAAACATGTTACTAAGATTAGAGAATAATTTTTTTTCTAAAAAGTTTATAAATAATCATGAATAAAAATGCAGAAGAAATACTAATGGCACTGTTCTTGTTTTTGCTCCCAGCAATTCTCCTGCTGGATCCTATGGCACTAGGCAGTCTGCTTTAGTTGGTTATATTCCTATTCTTGTTGGGTTTGTTGGTTTCCTTCCAGCTAGCCCTATTTTGTATGGTCTTCCTGTTGGTTGTAATGGCACTAGTCAATCTACTAGTTCTATTCCTATTGGGTCTACTAGTTTCCCTCCAGTCAGCCCTATTTTGGCTGGTCAATCTACTGGTGTTTTTTTTGCTGGTTCTATTCATGTTGGGTCTACCGATTTTCCTCCAGTGAGTCCTATTTTGGCTGGTCCTTCTATTGCTGTAGAGAATTTTGGACCTGGTGTTTCTCTTATGGAGGCAGGTCCCTTGGTTGGTTTTGTCTAGAATTCTTCTCCTGCTTCTCTCTTGAGACCATCCTTTCAAGACTGGCAAGAGAATGCTTCTTTGGTGGAGGAGGGGTGGACCCAAGTTACTGGTAAACATCTTAAAAAGTCATCTCAATTTTAAATGACTCTCTATTCTAGGAGGAAGGGAGGTAATGGAAAATCTTAGATTATATCTTGGGTTGTTTCCCTTTGCTTGGTGGCAGCGTTCTTCCTTGGCTCACTAGGGGATTTTTGCTGGTATCATTAGCTTTGTTTCTTTGTGAGGGGTTTGGGGTGTCCAAGCCTATGTTTTTGCTAAACTGTTGTATTTATGAAACTCTTATAGTTTTATCTTAAGTTCCAATATTGTAAAGGGTTTCGAGGTCCCTTCAAAGCCTGCTGTTACCTTAATAAAAAACAATGCAAAAGAAATATAATATAAGACAATACATAGTTACAAATATAACTCATTTACAAATTACAAATCCCAATAGTTCTATTTGTAGATGTAAACATCATAAGGTAGATATGAACAAGCCTCCAATGAAGAATAAGAAGAAGGTAACAACAAAAAGGATCATCCAACACCGTAATGAATGTCAAAATCTCAATGGTAAAATAATCACTACCACCCAATCTCATGGAACCAAATGTCCACTCCCACCATGATGAGGAGATAACTACAAACCCCACATAGATATCAAACACCAAAATCTAACACAATACAACACCTAAGAAAAGGATCATGAAAGCTCTCTATTTCAAGAGGCACAACACAAACTGCAAAGGTAAACATATTATATCAAAGATAACCAACACATGTAAGAAACATACTAGCACTCAAGACATGGGCGAGGAACACAAACATCTCATTAATTCATTTTAAAACTCTCAATCTATTTAAGTTATCATTTTATTAAGTAACTTGCAAAGGATACCCAAACAACCAGTTTTAGACTTTGATGCCTCCACAGCAAGCCACTTCCCCTCTAACACCTAGATAACCAACCCTAAGCTCATAAGTCTCAAATAAATCTCATAGAATTACAATGACCAAATATCAGTTTCATAGATGCCAACAAGAACACACACTAGTCCTCAAACCAAACATCACAAAATCCATACTAGTCCTCAAACCATAACATCATAAAAATATACTCTCTCAAAGAGTTCACAAACTCATGAGATTAAAATGAACAAAGGTTGGGTAAAAAGATTGAAACCATTATCACATTACAAATATTATAAATATGTATGCCATAGTAAAAATATTAAACCTCAAGCCTCTAATAACAAATCTTAAAAGCCAACTTAATGCTAACCATACCGACAATCAAACACAACAACCAAAAAATCCAATAATAAATAAATCAATATTAAATTCTTATTTTTGTTTAACTATATATCATAAATCCAATAATAAATAAATCAATATATTAAATAATATTTAACTATATATCATTATTATTCTTATTTTTGTTTTTCTAAAAGAAATCCCGTGTATGAATTTTTTTTAATTAATTTAATTTTTTTCTAAAAATATAATTTATAAATATAGAATACCGTTGCATGCAAATTTTAAAAGAATTTTTTTTAAAATTGTTTTTATTATTACTATTACAATAGAATTTCAAAATATAGATTACCACTACATGCAAATAATATATCTTTCTTAAATTACTTGCAAGTGAATATATCTTTCCTAAATAATATGCAACTAAATATATCTTCCTTAAATAACATGTAAGTGAATATACCTTCCTTAAATAACATGAAACTAAATATATCTTTCTTAAGTAACATGCAACTGAATATATATTCCTTAAATAACATGCAACTGGATATATCTTTCCTAAATAAGAGACAAGTGAATGCATCTTTCTTAAATAACATGCAAGTGAATATACATTTCCTAAATAACATGCAACTGGATATATCTTTTTTTTTTTATATTAAGTTTATTTAAGCTCACATTTCGAGAATCAAACACAAGATCTAGTTATTACAAAGAGAAGCAACAACCACTGCACTGCAGGCTAATGCCTTCTGAATATATCTTTTTTAAATAACATGTAAGTGAATATATATTTTATAAATAGCATGCAAGTGAATATATCTTTCCTGAATAACATTCAATTGAATGTTTCTTCTTTAATTAACATGTAAGTGAATATATATTTTCTAATTAACATGTAATTGAATATATATTTCTTAAATAACATGCAACTGAATATATCTTTCCTAAATAACTTACAACTAAATATATCTTCCTCATATAATATGCAACTAAATAAATCTTTTCTAAATAACATGCAATTGAATATATCTTCCTTAAAAAATATGCAAATGAATATGTCTTTCCTAAATAACATGCAACTGAATATATTTTCCTAAGTAACATGCTACTGAATATATCTATCTTTCACACATTTAAATCTATATTATTTACATGCACATATCTATATCTCTATTTCAAAAAAATGTTTTTTCTCTAAAAATGAACACATTCAAAACCTTCAAAATCATAGAAGACCATAAATGAAAACAAATCAAAGAAAAAATTTCTTCCAAAAGATTCCCTAACATTCTTGATTATCAAAGAAACACATCTTTGTAACAAACAGACATCATTTACACACAAGATCTAATCAAATATGAAGAAGATGATGATTTTAATAGATAATTTTTAAGGATTTTAAAACCCTATCTTAATACGCAAAGCTAAATAGAAAATTAATTCTGAATTTTGAAAATCCAAAGCTTTTGAAAACACCAAAACTTTAATCCTCCAAAAATTTGCTAAGAGAAAATTATTCAAAACTTGATTGAATAATTCTTAAATGGTCTCCAATCTCTCCAATATAGAAATTAAGAACCTCAAGTTGAAAGAATGCAACTCCAAAATAATAAAATAGAACTCGACTGTTAAGAATAATAAAGTTGTTAATTCCAAGTTATAGAAATAAGAACTCAACTACAATGTAATTTTTATTAACTTTCATTTATTAAAATAATTATTTATTTAATTTCATCAACTTTAAGTCACTTTAACTGATGCAGGGGCATCCAAGGTTGAGGCAGGGGAATTCTTTGTCCTCGATGAAATTGCATGGGTGTTTATATTTTGGTTGGCATTACTCGGTTGCAGCCTTGACCGAAGGCCTTGGTCGTTGAAGGAAGCTCGGTCGCTGAAGGAACTCGGTAACCTCTGGTGCTTGGTGAAAGTGTTACTTGATGATGCCTATGGTGCTTAGTCGACATTTTTTCTCAGCGATGCCTGACATGCTTGGTTAATTCACTATTGCTCGGTAGTTATGGCTTACCGACTAGAGTTCTGAGTGATTTTTTGGGCTGACTTGGTACATTTATTGTTGGTAGTTGTTGTTACATGCCAACATGTTGAATTAAATATTTTTAATACAATTTGTAAGCTGACTTGTATGGCATGTAATATTTGTTTGTAGGAGTTAAGGGTTTCATCCAACCGACTTGTGGCTGATGATTAATATTTAAGGGGTGTTTGGGTAGTTGTTTAGGATCATCAACAACAAAGAGACATTAGTTGGATGCACTAAAGCTAGAGTTGGTAAAGTTGTGGAAAAGATCTTGCATGATCTTGCAGATCAGATTGTCATCTGATAGTTTGTAATAGCAGAGCTAGTGGTTTACACACTTGGAGACAAGGAGATTTATTGGAGGCTTGCGAGCTCAAGTTTAGATCTACCTTAGGGTTTCCATCAGCTTCTGATTGTCTTCAAAGCTGAGCTAGTTGAGATTGTATTGGATTTGTGGACCTTACAGAATTGTTTGTGATTGTAATTGGTCCTAACCGGGAAGGCCTTACAGCTGGGCATGTTAATGTAAATTACTTTGAAACATTTGTTGTGTTGAGTATTCTACTGTGTAATTTTGAAGCTACAAGGTTTGGATTTTCCTTAATTGGATCCTCTTCACCTTGGTCTGCGTCAGGTGGTAGTTATTTAGGATCCAATTAAGAACAGTCCAAACCTAATGGAACCTTAGTCTGCATCAGGAACCTTGGTCCTTCGTGAAACTGCATGGGTGTTGTTTAGGATCCTCTCCTTAATTGGCTCCTGTTAGAGCTTTTTCTTGTGGGATCAAACTTGGTAAACACGCAGACTTGATTCTCAAATTTAAAGACTCACAAGTTTGACAATAAATAGTCTAATTGATGAGGATTGGATAAGATCCTCCTACTTTGAGCTCCATAGGACTCAGGTAGGTATTGCCTATAATGATTTACTATGTTAGAAGTAACCTTTCAAATAGTGGATTAGGTTCTTCACTATTATGCTATTTATGCTTTAAAATACCTTAACGAAAGATTACTATGTAAAAAACTAAGAATATCCTAATACAGAGTATGACAAGGGAAACAAAAAATGTAATAGAATAGAATAGTGGTATAAGGACATTCATCCTTCTTCTTTTTCTGAGTATAACTCAAGGAAGGCTAACCTTTTGATTCTCTCCTAAAGGAATTGTTGGACTACAATTGATTTAGAATCTGATTGAAGAATCCATGATTAAAGATCACTGAGGAGTTGTTGATTAGATATGTAATATGATTAAATTAGTATTATATTGTCATTAATGTTAACTAGTTTGACAACACTTATCTTGTAAGTTACTATACCGAGACATTTGAAGAAAGGAGAAAGAGATGAAGAACATAGAAATCTACATGGGGAAAGATGTACATGATAGATGAAGATAAGGAACACATTGAGTAACTTGGTGATGAGTCTATGACTTGATGATATTGACTTTATTACGTTGCATTCATCTATGATGAAGTATAGAGCTGAAAGACACAAAGCAGTATTGTCAGTAAATGAAGCATTTCTAGTATACACTGACGGAGTGTAGTGTATACCGATCACAATATTAACTGAGCAGTGTTCACCGATGCATTTCTTTGTTAACCGAGTGGAACATAATGAATTAAATGACTAGTTTAGCTGATAAGATTGATGAGCTGTAAAGTACCTCGATTTCAGTGATAACAGATAATGTTTATTATGGAGATCGACGGTTAACAAAAGTATAGGAAGATCTAATGGAGTATATTGAAATGTGTTCTTGACATGTCAGCCAAGGAAGTTTGAAGTGGAAAAATCTATGAATGTAGTTAAGCAGCAAAATCTGATGGTGGAGAAGAAAATGATTTACCCGTCTATATAAGAGAATAGAATTTCATTATGGAAGGACACTGGAAGAAGTAGAAACTACAGGAATATCACGTGAACAAAGTTTTCATGCATTTTGATCATACTGGTTAGTGAGAACCGAGCTGCAAAACAATTATTGAGCTACAGAGAGTAATTACCGACGTACAGTAAGTTGATATAGTATTGAATCTGAAGTGAAATATTGATCAGAAGGATTTTTATGGACTGAATATTGATCTGTAATTTTCAATTGAAGTTGTATTAAGGTAGGTCACATACTGTTACATATTTAACCATTGTATATAGTCAAAATCTCTTAACTGAGTGGACTCTGAAAGTCTTATGATGTATCATTCATAGAATGAACATTGTTATCCTATCAACCCCATAGTGAATGCTGGTTGGATGATAACTTCTAGTCTAAAATCCTCTAACAAGGTCACACTTGATAGTGTGTTTGTAAACCTTTAATAGGGTTGGGTCTTAACCGACCTCACTTCAGAAGAGTGAACAATTTTGGGTTGCCGGTCCCAGGTGGTTTTTCCCTTTACAGGGTTTCCATGTTAAATCTCTTGTGTTATGTGTTGATTGTGATATTTGTTTTTTATCATACTTTACATGTTACATGTTAGATTTGATTGGTAACTATTATAGTATTAGACTACTAATCGATAGAAGCACAGATAGTGAAAGTAATTATTGTTTACTGAGGAGCAGAAATAATAGAAGTTGATTTGAATTATACATTTTGGTTTGGGACACTGGATAACTGATTCACCCCCCCCCTCTCAGTTATTCTAACAATTGGTATCAAAGCACTGGTTGCTTACAACAGAGTTTTAAGGACTTAAGCACAAAGGTCTCAAGATGTATAAGAGGGGAGTACTGAAGCTAAACAAAGAGAACTTCACAGTATGGAAAAGCCAGATGAAGCTACACATAACTAGAATTGGGAATTCTACACTAGATTGGATGGAGAATGGCTACATACAACCACCCACTGGTCCCTTAACTCTTGATCAACTGAAGGATAGGCATGAACACAATATCACTATGATGGAACTTGCTACTGCCTGTACCGATGCTGAATTTGAAAACATCAAGGGTTGTGATATTGCTAAGAATATGTGGGACAAATTAAATCAGATATACAATAGAGATCTGAATGTCAAAAGAGCTTGAGCTAAAAGCCTAAGGGGTAGATTTGATGATTTGAGAATGAAAGAAGGTGAGAACATTGTACAGTACTTAAATAGACTAAAAGAGGTGGTACATGCTATTAGAGCATTTGATGGAGTGATTGATGATGAAATAGTGATAAACAAGATTCTCAGAACTTTGCTACCAGTTTATGCAATCAAGATCTCTGTAATTCATGAAACGAGAGCTACATCCAAACTTACTCTTGACACTCTGATTGGTAAACTTACAACCTTTGAATTAAACAACTTTGATAATAGTGTCGTTCCTTCTATTGAATCCACTTTCATGTCTTCTTTGAAGATTGGAAAGTCTAGCAGGAATAGTAAGAATTATGATAGTGACAGTAATACCAATGATGAACTTGATGAGCTTGAAACTCTTATGGCCAGAAGATTTCCTAAAGGAAAAGGAAGGTATAGAGGTAAGCTACCTTTGACATGTTTTAACTGTAAAGAAGTTGGTCACATTTCTACTAGATGTCCTCAGAAGAAAGATGATGATAGATCCAAAGACTGATCTGAAGGAAGCTATGGGAGAAGAGTTAACAGATGTTACCGAAACAACAACAAAGACAACCAAGATGATAAAGGCAAAAAGGTATGTTACATAGCTGAAGATATTGAAACTGAATTTGATTCTGATGATGACATAGAAGTTGTATTTATTGCTATGAAAGATGCCTTAGAGGAAGAAGAGAAACATGAAGAGACAACACTGATCTCTAAAGTAAGTAGAAATGATACATGGATCATAGACAGTGGCTATACACATCATATGACTGGTGATGTAGAGAAGTTTGATCATCTTGTTGAATATAATGGAGGATCTATGAGAATGGGAAATGATGCACCTTGTATGGTAAGAGGTAAAGGTTCACTGATGATCAATGACAAAATACAATGTGAAAATGCATACTGGGTAGATGGATTGAACTATAATCTGTTAAGTGTGGCTCAGTTGAACAATTCAGGCCACCGACTTGCTTTTGAGATTAGAAAGGTAAGAATCTATGATGATGGAGGAAGACTTGTTGGAACTGGTACACAATCCAGAGGTAATCTATTCTATCTTGATATGGATCAATCTTCTTGTTTGTTAATAAAGGATGAAGATGCTTGGTTGTGGCACAAAAGGTTATGCCATGTAAACTTTGACAATGTTACCGTCATTTTTTTCTCAATTTTGGTTATTGTCTTGGTCAGCCGAAGTCTCTAAGTTGAAGTTGAACTTTTATTAAGTTGGTTCAAGTTCAAGTTCAACCTGTTACTGCTTCTGAGTCTTAAAATGTTTATATTTGCCTTTGCCTCAAAACGTCTGTCGATCTTGAAGATGAACTTGAACTTGAACCCAGTCTTGAACCTCAAGTTAGTTCAAGTTCAAGTTCACATTTTTAAGAGGACAATATATGCACAGAAAATTTGGCGGGATTATTTCTTTTCAAAAAGAAGGTTTCTATTATGTAGTTCTCTAAGTGTTTATTCAATTTTGGAAATTGCCGTACAAGATGCTCTCATTCAACTAGATGGCCTGTGCATGTGAAGGATTGGAAATGATAGTTGATGGCGTGACGTAGAGTGAGCCATTAATATTCAGATATGGTGATCAAGGATATTTCTTGGGAATTGAGTTATTCATGCCAAAATAGCTGGTGGCTTAATTAAGCTTAGTTGGCCATGTCAAATCAATCATTTCTCACTTAAAACATTTATTATGGGCATGATCTGAAGATTTATTAAGGATCCCATAAGGCATTCATGAAAAATGAAGAATGATTTAATTTTTTCTGTTAAGTCATTTTGTCTAGAGAAGGAGTGAGGGAATTGGGATTGAGGAATTTGTAGGGAGCTATTGCGCAGTATATTTGTGAGTTATCCTATCCCCTTGTAGTTTCAATTTTCAGTGGCTTTTTCTATCTCACAAGTCTTTTCTATTCATATTTGGTAGGATGAAGTTGTTCTGCCCAAAAATTTTGAAAGAGAATAGAACCCACCTGCTAGTTTCTCTTCCAGACATAGGTGATACCTTCTTGTTGAATGCAAACCTAGGAGAACTTTGTGATAGAGCTTGAATTTCATCCAAGGGATCTTTTTCTAGCAAATTAGTAGGGAGTGGTCTTTTAGAAGCTGTTGCATTTCCTCTGACTCTCATTTTCCTTGAACTGGTGTTGGAGTGCGCAAACAAATATGATGCCAAGAATAGATGTATTAAAGATGCGTCAGGAGAAATCTTGGTAAAAATCAACTAGGAAACATTAATGGCAGCCCTGAGAATTCTAGACAAGGAACCATATGAACCATGGACCTATGAAGAGGCAGATCATGTGTATGAGGTTGATAAGAAGAAATATAGCTCCTCAATAGCTCAAGTATGGCTTGTGAAACCAGAGAAAGGAGGAAGCAGGTTGCCAAAGCCACTAACAATTGAACACTTCCAAAAAGACATTGCTGATATGGTGCTTCTTCTGAATAGGGTGAAAGGAAATCATCATGCATTTCATTGGGAGAACTGGATGTACTCGTTCATCTAGAAAATCATAGAAGGAGATAAGTTTATTGATTGGGCTGACCTAATAGCTGAAAAGCTCCATAAAGAACTCTTAAATGTGACAAATTTAACTAAATTTTATATGTCCTCCTACCTTGTGTATGTCTTAGCATGTTGCAAAACATGGGAAGGATTACCTCATGAATTATGGATAAGTGATATGAGGATATACGACTACTTCACATGCTTGCAAAAGGAGAAGTTCTCAAGTGTGTTCAAAACTATAAATGACAGGTTTTCAGGAAGGTTAGTTTTTTGAGTTGAGAGGGAAAGAAAACTACAGGCTTTTCGAGGAGGCCAAGCAGGTGATTAATATTTATGGTTGTCATTTTATACAATTTCCAAGATTTACTTGTCTGAGAGTCAGAGCATTTGATGAAGAGCCCCTACGGCTTCCCAGATTCTGTTTAGATGATGTAATCCTGATGGAGCTATGCAAACAACTTGTGCTAGTTGAACAAAAGGTTGGGACCCTAAAGAAGTCCTCAGGTGTTCTCTTCCCTATTGAGTTAGGGTACTATAGATGCAAAATTTTTTAGGATGTCATGGCTGTCAAAGAACTAGATGCTTTTTGTTTGCAAACTTATACTCCTAGGGTTAATTTTGATTATAGAGGCTTTGCAGAAGCAAACCTCAATGTCCTAGAGATGTTTATGCACATCCCTGTGCTAGAAGATTTTTGGGCTAACTGTTCTGATGAACTGGAGGTAAGGAAAAGACTCTGGTCCCAGATAACTTTAAACAAGATCATCACTTTCAGGCTAGAGTTAGATACAGATGGAGTGGGGGAAGATAGTGAAGTTGATGTTGTAGATTCCCAATATTTAGAGAAGGTCGAAGTCCTCCCAATTCCTGAACTAGATTGGAAAGAGCTAGAAGAAGATGATTCATATAAGAGAATGAAAAGGGTGATCGAAAGAATTGAAGCATGGTTGGTTAAGAAAAGAACCCCTGTTGTTCCTTTGCAATCAACAAAGAAATAAATAAAAACCAAGAGAAGGAGTTCAACCAAGAGGACTTCTATTTTAACTAACTTAAATGTTGATCCATCTTGTGTAGGGAAAACTAAACCAGAAGTTGAACCTGAAGTTGAACCTAAACTTGAACCAATTTCTTCACAAGTTCAAGTTCAACAGCGGCCTGAACCCAAAGTCTGAGTGACTCGATCAAGCCAAAGAGTAAAAGAAAAGGTTTAGAGGTAGAGAGTTACTCCTAGTGTCATTGTGGATTTAGATTCATTAGACCCTGATCTGAAGGTAGTTTTAGTGGAAGACCATAGGGTATCTGGGATGGCCAATGATCAATAGATGCAAGAGGAAATAGGAGGTACTCTGAAAGACTCATTAGCTCTGCTGAGTGACTATGAAACCCAAAAGAAGACCTCTGCCGCTCCACCATGGTTGGAGACCCTAGTAGCTAGGAAAAGGAATATGGTTCCTTTATCAGTACCTATTGATGATGTAGTAAGTAGGTATCTGGGAAAATCTTCTAAGGTTAAGAAAGTGAAGATGGAATCTAGAATTGATTTTGATGAGAGCAGCGGCCACTGGATGGTTGAGATTAAAAAACCTAAAGAAGACAAAACTGAAGGCAAAGCTTCAGTCCAAGACTTTCAAGTATCCAAGGTGGACTTAGGGAAAGACACCAGAGCCACTAATATGAGGCTTTTCAAGGTGTCAAACAAGAAGACTACTAGCAGAGTGTGGAAGGATGCCAAAGATAAATAGGAAATGAAAGAAGAGATGAAGAGTATGGCTTAGTATATTAATGCCATTCAACATCCAGAACCTTTCCCTCTGAGCGAGATGCCAGCCTCCATTGACATGAAATCCTTTGATAATCAATGCTTTCTCGACCAGGTTCAAAGAAGCAAGGTGGTGAGCAAGGCATTTGATGATTGGGTGGAGCATGTAAAAATAGAGGTTGTGCAGAAGCTAAGTAAACTAGATCAAACCCATAGTGAAGGAGACCAACTGGTTAAGGAAGTAGAAGACAACATTGAAGAATGGGAGCTAGAAAAGACTACTTGGACCAAGGAGCTCCACTGCATTGAAGAAATTGAAGAATACGGTTTGCAAAAGTTCCTTATGAAAAAACCAATACCAGGACTGGATGACACAGTTCTTTATGTTATAAAAGAATGCATAGATTGGCAGAATGAAGCCATGGCTCTAGGAATCTTTGAGGTAAAGGATCTCATGAAGGGGCTGAAAATGATCAAAGAAATCATTTCTAATGATATAAAGTGGATTACTGAGCGATGCCAGGAAGCTCAGGAGGTGTCAGATAAAATGGCTCAACAGGTAATCAAAGAGGTAAACACTTGGTTCAATGACCTCAAAGGGATGAAGACACCTATAGATGAGCATTTCATGAAGATTTCTCGAATGGAATCGATGATGATCATTCGGCAAGATCATTTGGTTATGCACTCAGGAAAGATAGTTGAGGTTAAAAAGGATAAGGAAGTCTAGAAGTAGAGAATCGATTCTATCGGTTTGTCACATCAACCAGTCATCTCCGCATTCAATGCTGCATTCAAAGATTGGAAGGTAGTGCATCTTGCAACGGCTTCAGCTCCTTAACTATCTGAGACACTTGGTGATTTTTGGAAGGCATTTTTGCTCCAGTCCGGTTTTGATGCTTAATGCTTAGGACAATTATTAGAAGTTATTAGAATTTACTTTCAAGTAAGACAATTTTACAAAGTCATTTATGGAAGCTCTACGAGGCTATTTATGCAAAAACTTAAAACTATTTAAGGGTTCGACTCTCTGAATTTGAGAGAAATTATTTTCTAAAAACTTTACTTCAAGTTTTTAGGATACTGATATTACAAAATGTATGTAATATCTTATGGTGTTACATATATGTCTAAGATTTTAAAATGATGAATATTATTTTTTATCTAATGTGATTTATTTTCTTGTGGAAGTAAGTTATGTTGAATGAAGCTTAGCTGTGATTGAATGAATTCTAGGCTTAGAGGTGGCAGAGAGGATTGTGATTAAAGTTCAGATTTAACAAATTTGAAGCTTTCAAAATTGTGATTGAAGTATGAATTTACTCTAAAATTTGCACATTCTTTTTCGTGTTGATGAACTAAATGTTTCTCCTTAAGTGCTTTCTGGTGAAAAGCACACATGATGTTGTTTTTCTATGCTTGATAAGAATGTGTTGAAAATCTTTTTAGAAGGTAGCTGCACCTTGTAATTTGTAGAGAGTTGGCTTTTAGAAACTCATTTGTTAGTGTTAAAGATTTCTCTCTTTTCATTCTTTAAGGAGGTTTGAAATTGATTTAAAGGAAAGGGAAAAAAAACTGTATGCTAATAGACAACATGATCAAGATTAGTAAAAAGAAAAGAGTTAGAGGATTGACTAACTTGACAAAACCTAATCATGCTATGTGCCATGAATGTTAGAAAGGTAAGATGACTAAGTTTAGCTTTAAGAGTAAAGACTACTCAACAAAGAAGATACTTGAGTTGGTTCATACCAACCTATGTGGTCCTATGAGAACTCAGAGTTGTTCTGGTGATAGATATTTTATTCTTTTTGTTGATGACTATACTAGACTGATGATTGTTATGTTCCTGAAGAGAAATATGAATCCTTTAAAATGTTTAAGTGGTATAAAGCTAAGGTAGAGAAAGAAACTGGAAAAGAAATAAAATGTTTAAGATCTGATAGAGGAGGTGAATTTATCTCTGATGAATTTACTAATTTTTGTAATGAGCATGGAATTAAAAGATAGGTCTCTGCATTAAGGACACCTTAGCAAAATGGCATTGCTGAAAGAAGGAACAGGTCTATAATTGACTATGCTAGAACATTGATGATACAGAAGAATGTTTCTCAAACACATTGGAGGGAAGCTGTTAGTACAGTTGTGTATGTTCTTAACCGAGTATAACTGAAGAAGGACACCAACTGAACACCTTATGAGCTATGGTTTGGACACAAACCTACTGTAAGTTATTTCAGGATTTTTGGAAGTAAATGCTTTGTTTTGAAAGATGAAAGAAATGGAAAATTTGATTCTAAAGGAGATGAAGGGATATTTCTAGGATATTCGTCTACAAGTAAAGCATATAAATGTTTGAATAAGGTTACAAATAAAATAGTTGAAAGTAATAATGTTCATGTTGATGAGTTTGATGACAAGAACACAAAGGAAAGTACAAAGGAATCATAAGACTATGGTAGATTCACTTACATTGAACATCTAGAGTATCTACTGATGCCACAAGCTGTGACAACCAGTCAACAAGGAAACAATACAGGACAATAGCCAACACAAATCGATGAACAAGATAGAGCTACCGAGCAAGGAAATGACCCTGAATAGGATGAGCAAGAAAGGAGAAATAAAGTTCTAGCTAGTTTTGTCAGAAGACATCATCCTAAGACACAAATCATTGGAGACAGACATGCTGGAATGCAAACTAGAAGCAAAACAAGACAAGGTATATGTCTAGTTTGTGAATTTGAACCAAAAAATGTGAAAGTTGCATTAGAGAATGAAGAATGGGTTAATGCAATGGAGGAAATAGAACAAATAGAAAAGAATAGAACATGATCCTTAGTACCCTGACCTAAAGATAAGAAAGTTATCGGTACTAAGTGGATATTTAGGAATAAATTGAATGAAAATGGTGAAGTCACAAGAAATAAAGCTAGATTGGTATGCAAGGGATATGCATAGGAAGAAGGCATTGACTATGGTGAAACATTTGCACCTATTGCTAGATTGGAAAGAGTTAGAATGCTACTTGCATATGCTACACACAAGAAATTCAAAGTCTATCAAATGGATGTGAAGTCAACATTTTTGAATGGTATACTTGAAGAAGAGGTCTACATCGAACAACCTGAAGGATTTGTTGATCCCGACAATATAGACATGGTATGTAGATTACATAAAGCTTTATATGGTTTGAAGCAAGCACCTAGAGCATGGTATGAAAAACTGCACACTTACTTGTTAAGTATTAGATTTGTTAGAACAAGTGAAAACAACAATCTATATATGAAAGGTGATACTGATGATACTATTATCATTGCTGAAATTTTTGTTGATGATATTATTTTTGGAGGTCAAGATCATCTATGTAAATCTTTTTCTGATGACATGAGGAATGAATTTGAAATGTCTATGTTCAAAGAGATTAAGTTCTTTCTTGGACTACAAGTGATTCACCAAAGTGATGGAATATTCATCACACAATCTAAATACATAAAGGAAGTACTGAAGACATTTGCCATGGAAGATGCTAAAACTTTTGGAACACCGATGGCTACTAGAAGAAAATTGACAAAGGAGGATGAAATTACAGAGGTAAATCATACACTTTACCGATCCATGATTGGTAAGTTAACGTACGTAGTTCATAGTAGACTAGATATAGCACATGCTGTGGGTATTGTTGCAAGATTTTCTACTAATCCTAGAGAATCACACATGATAGCTACAAAAAGGATCTTAAGATACTTGAAGAAAATATAAAATTATGGATTATGGTATCCTAAGGAAGGGAAGTTTGAACTGAAAGTTTACACCGATGTTGATTGGGCTGGAAATGTGGATGATTATAAAAGCACCACCGGAGGAGCATTTTTCTTTGGTGAAAGTCTTGTAACATGGACAAGTAAAAAGCAAGCTTTTATTTCTCAGTCTATAGCTAAAGTAGATTATGTTGCTATTGCTACTAACTATTCAAATATTGCATATATCAAGCAAGTGTTGGAAGGGATGAATGAGGTAATCACTGACCCGGTGATTATATATTGTGACAACACTAGTACTATTAATATTTCAAAGAACCCTGTAATGCACTCTAAAACAAAGCATATATCTATTAAGTATCATTACTTAAGAGAACAAGTGCAAGACAAGCAAGTGAAGTTAGAATTTGTCACATCTAAAGAACAACTTGCAGATATTTTTACAAAGCCTCTACCGAAGGACACATTTGAATACTTGAGGACTAGACTTGGGGTCTGTCCTCTATCTATCAGTCACTAAGGTGATCTAGTTGTTGCATCAGCCTAATTTTATCAGAAGATCATTCATGTTGATGCAACATAGTTCACACTTTGAATCATGTTCAAGGTTGTGATTAAGTTTGGAGAACTTGAACCGATTGGAATATTAGTATACAGAGATAGAGAGGAAGACATAATTATTTGTTTATTTGTTTCTTTGGCATTGCTGTCAAAGGGAGAGATAAATAATATGAAAAGAGACAAGCACCAATGAGAATTATCTAAGGGAGAGACAATTTGAATAAGATAGAGTATTGAACATTAGTTATAGAGAACAGAAGCAAGAACAGGAGAACTGAAAAGATCACAACTACAGAATGGTAAAGCTGTATTATCTAATGTTGTTTAGTAACATAGTGATTAAACATATTAAGTCTATTCAACTTACAAGATTTTGTTCACAAAGTTGTAGAATATATGTTTGGTATGTGTATGGTACATTTAATATTTCTTGAGTTGCCATCAATGCCAAAGGGAGAGATTGTTGGACTACAACTAATTTGGAATCTGATTGAAGAATCCATGATTAAAGATTACTGAGGAGTTGTTGATTAGATATATAATATGATTAAATTAGTATTATGTTGTCATTGATGTCAACTAGTTTGACAACACTTATCTTGTAAGTTACTATACCGAGACATCTGAAGAAAGGAGAAAGAGATGAAGAATAGAGAAATCTAAATGGGGAAAGATGTACATGACAGATGAAGATAAGGAACACATTGAGTAACTTGGTGATGAGTCTATGACTTGATGATATTGAATTTATTATGTTGCATTCATCTATGATGAAGTATAGAGCTGAAAGACACAAAGCAGTGTTGTCGGTAAATGAAGCATTTCTAGTATACACAGACAGAATGTAGTGTATACCGATCATAGTATTAACCAAGTAGTGTTCACTGACGCATTTCTTTGTTAACCAAGTGGAACATAATGAATTAAATGAATATTTTAGCCGATAAGATTGATGAGTTGTAAAGTACCTTGATTTCAGTGATAATAGATAATGTTTGTTATGGAGATCGATGGTTAACAAAATTATAGGAAGATCTAACGGAGCATATTGAAATGTGTTACTGACATGTTAGCCGAGAAAGTTTCAAGCACCAAAATCTATGAATGTGGTTAAGCATAAAAATCTAATGGTGGAGAAGAAAATGATTTACCTATCTATATAAGAGAATAGAATTTCATTATGGAAGGATGCCGGAAGAAGTAGAAACTGCAGGAATATCACGTGAACAAAGTTTTCATGCATTCTGATCATACTGGTTAGTGAGAACCGAGCTATAGAACAATTATTGAGCTATAGAGAGTAATTACCAACGGACAGTAAGTTGATATAGTATTGAATCTAAAGTGAAATATTGATCAGAAGGATTTGTATGGACTGAATATTGATCTGTAATTTGCAATTGAAGTTGTATTAAAGCAGGTCACATACTGTTACATATTTAACCATTGTATACAGTCAAAATCTCTTAACCAAGTGGACTCTGAAAGACTTATGATGTATCATTCATAGAATGAACATTGTTATCCTATCAACCCCATAGTGAATGCTGGTTGGACAATAACTTCTAGTATAAAATCCTCTAACAAGGTCACACCTAACAGTGTGTTTGTAAACCTTTAACAGGGTTGGGTCTTAACCGACCTCACTTCAGAAGAGTGAACAATTTTGGGTTGCCGGTCCTAGGTGGTTTTTCCCTTTACAGGGTTTCCACATTAAATCTCTTGTGTTATTTGTTGATTGTGATATTTTTTTGTTATCATTCTTTGCATGTTACATGTTAGATTTGATCGGTAACTATTATAGTATTAGATTGGTAATCGGTAGAAGCATAGATAGTGAAAGTAATTATTGTTTACCGAGGAGTAGAAATAATAGAATTTGATTTGAATTATACATTTTGTTTTGGGACACTGGATAACTGATTCAACCCCCCCTCTCTCAGTTATTCTAACAGGAATCACCAATATGAACTATACCACCTGGATACAATTCCTTCAACACACATATAAAAACTCTTAAAAGTAAAAATACAGATAATGAAATGAATTTTAGTATTTCTAAAGATCATGAAAGATAACTTGCAAGAAACAAACACTAAACTAGTGCCTAATCCAATGGGCAAGAAGAGTCTAAATGTAAATCCACAAGGCTATCTTAAAAGAAATACAATAGTATGCCTTAAAAACTATCTACATTCTGAATAGAATGCCTTACAAACTATTCTATCAACCAAATATTATTATCATAAAAATCCCTACAAATATGTTTACTCTCTCAAATTGACAATGAGGATTTTAATTCTCTCCTTGAAAGAAACTCATAATCAATTAGACAAGTTGCTTGACAATTGGTATATTTTAAATGCCTGACATATAAAACATACAAGAGTAAAACATGAAAATCAAAGAGACGACAATAATATAAGGTAGAAATTGTAGTGTATTTGTATTAAAATAATCCTATCAATTACATACAAAATCTCATGCTCAAAAGGTCAGACACAAAATTTAGAAGTCTGCTCTGTAGAAATTGTATTCAGTTTAATCTATTATCTTTCAACTAGAACCCCTCAAAATGAGGTTACAATTCATATATATAGCCCAACCATCTTAGAATTCTCTTATCAATGAAAATGCAAGAATCTTTGGATGGTTGGAGCCCTAAACCTAGAAAGCATAAAAGACAAATTACAAGAAAAGTCCTCAAGTGGTGGAATTTTTTATTTATTTTTGGATTGTTCTACTCCTTGCTCATTGATAGCTAACACCTTTGTCTATCGGTATTCATGATAGCTTCATTGAGTTGTTGTGAGATATGGTGACCGCCATTCCGGCTAACTTACACCATTCTTAATTGATAGCTTATCATCCCTCTACTCTAAGGTCAGGTGCCAGGTACTCCAAGTGTCCTCCTCATTCATCATCTAAGATATCTAAGTCAACTGTAGTAGATTTTACTTTCTTGGGCCTTGTGAGCACATCCCATGTAGTCACTTCCTCCTTTGTTAGCCATTTATAGCTTTGAACATGCTATAGCTATGCCTTTTGTCTTTCCCACCTGGCATCTACTATTAGCTTGACTTCTATTATGAATTTGGTGAATTCCATCTCATCTTTTATGGCTTTATCTAGAGTGACATTGAACCTTTCCATATCTGATTCATTATTCTCATTAAGAAATGCCTCTTTCCTAGGCAATTGAGGATCAAAATCTAACCTCCACTGATCCAAACTATTCATTACACCATCTCCATATTTAATAGGGGGAATAAACCTATTGAAATCTGAGCTGAACATAGCTATCTTTCCCTTTAAATAGTGGAAAAAATGGCCTTAATTCAATTTATCTCTTCACCTACTTGTAAAACAATCTCTAGAATATCTATTCTTAGAGATTGCATAGCTTCCAATATTTCAAAAAGTGGTACCCTTACTGACCAAGTTGCAAAATAAGTATTTAAAACTAAAACAAAATTATTCACCTCCACCTGCAATTCAGATAATTTAGTGTAAGCAGTAAAGACTATATCTGCCTTATCTTTTAATACATTAACCCTGTGCTGCATAATATCTAATAGGGCTTGTAAGATAGCCTCATTTTTCTCTACTTTCATCTTCTCAAAATTTTTAGCAACCTCTTCTTCACTTTATCTTTATTCTCTAGTAATATAGGTTGCTCTGGTGGTGCAGGGGTCACTACAGGTGCATTTAGGACTTTTTGAGTTAGGTCTTCTACAGTCTTTTATAATACCCTCTCTTTCATTATGTGCACATCCCTATCCTTTAAAAGTGCACTGTAATCATCTAAAAGGGTACCATATCTCTCTGATAATTGCTTAGTTTTATCCTCATTTAGCCTTGCAAAATGAGTAAGTACTTGAGATATCTCCAAATCCCCTGTATTGTGGATTGACCACACAATCTTATCACCATCCATTTGTTCTTTGACATTCAAAATTGAGGGCCTTTTGTCTTTGGGGTATAGGCTCCATAGAGCCAATGCCTGATTTTTTGGGCTATACCCAAATCCTTTAATAATTTCTCACACATGTGTCTCTGAAGATAATGTTATATCATCCTGCCTTCTTATTTGATCAATGATGAAGTCTGAATATAAGTTCCACCCAAGTACTAGTAGCATGTTGCTAGCTTTAACCAATTGTCTAGCTTCCTCTGGGGTGATAGTCTCAGATTTAGGGCCATATTGTCTCAGTGCTTGGATAGCCTCATCAGGTACTTTACCCTCTTCTGTAATATGGACCTTTGAGGCAACCTATTTTTGCTTATGCCATAATAAAAATTTCTTGAATTCATTTGACTTGATGAAATCGTTATCCTTCAAGAATGCATCTTATTCCAACATCCTTTCATCTTGGCAAAGAGCCAAGGGAAATTCTACATCTTCTTCCTCAAGTTTTTGCTTTCTCTTTTCTTCTCTTATTTTATTCCTCAATTGGTGATCATGGACACCTATTCAAGTGAAGAGGGCCCCCGCTCTATCCTTTTTCTTCTCTACAGTCCTTACTAGGGAAGATTCTCCAACTAGTAGCTTTTGATTTTTTGAAGGAGGCTCATTTGTATCTTGAGAGCTATGTAGCTTAGATAAATCAACAATTACATCTTGACTAGCCTCATCTTTTTTAGTTATTAACTATTCCAGAGTAGGGATGCTATGTACTAAGAAGCCAACATCACTATCATCATCACAATCTGATTTAGAGTGTACTTCTTTCCCTCTCTCCTTCTCATCTATTTGGTCCTCCAAAGATTTCATCAATGTATTGAAGTGGGCCATCATTTTCTCTATTTTTTGGAGATAAGGCAATGTGGGGAAGAAGCCCCCAAATGTCAATCATTTTCTCTTCAATTGTTTCTCCATTTCAAAAAATTGATTAATTTGATCAGCCCTTCTTGCCACTTCATCATCCTCTATAATATTTCTTATAACATCCTCCTCAGGATATTCCTCATGCCTTCTGTTGAATGGGATGCTAGGGGTATAATACTTTCTAGCAGCAACCATGAAACCTTTTGTATCAACATACCTATATGAAGCAGCATGTATCTTGAACTGCCCCAACCAATCATTTACCAGATTAAAGGCATTCTTTTGAATTGTAAAATTATGCACCCTGAAGTGCCTTGGGGTGAAGGTTCCCTTTTTGTGTGGAGCTAGGTGCTCCTTATCAGTCAGCATCAGTTTCCATACGAATTCTAAAAATGCAATCCTAGGTGGAACAAAAAATGGTAGAATGTGGGGTGGTTGAGGGCACCCATAGACTCTAATCATTGTATAGCCCTTCTCATAATAAATATCTCCCTAGTTGTGACCCTTGGTCCACTTGTCAACAAATTGTTGAGGCCTTATTAGCTACAAAGCCTTGGTTGAAAACCTTGAAATATTCAACCCTAAAATGAGGAGAATAGGTTGTACTATCTAATTTTGAAATGCACAAAAATACACCTTGTGGAAGAATAACTCCAAGCCCTTATCCAAAACTACACTAAATTTGGTTGTCCATTCCACATCATTTATGGCTGAAGATCCTCCAGGTCCATGATATCATAATTGAAAAATAAAATAAGATGCATTAACAAGGATTAATGCATAAACCTTGGTGTAGAACTAGATGCATGATTCTTCAATGCAATTAATCCTTCATATATTTTGTTGATAAAATAACATATGTAATCATACCCTCTAGTCACATGAGGAATCTATGAGTCTAGTACCATCATTAGGATGTCATAAGTGATCCTTTCTTCCCCACCATCAACCCCTAGAACTCTGCATAATCTATATGTAAATGGCTCTTTGATATGTAATTCATATTCTCCTAGGGAACATGGTTTTGAATTTCTTTGGTTACCAATGGAGAATCTCTAATGTATCTGTTGGCTTGAGCTTGTAGGTTAATTTTTGTAGCCATAGGAATTTGAATGCCAAATCCTCTCATGAAATAATTTTGGTCAAGTGTGACCAGAGGAGAACCATCTCCCTTCCTAATTGTTCTAGATAGGGGATCATATCTATGGGATAACACAATTAACACATCTACATCTAGGAAAACATCTGGTACAATCAATTTAGCTAACCTTGAAGTCCAAGGGTTTGAGACAAGAACTGGGCTATCATAATTCTTGTAGAAATATTTGAATAGGATCATTTTGATGACACCAAGAGTTTTAGCATCTCTAAAGTATGAAAGCTCATCAATAAAGCACTCATCACTAACCTTTTTATTTTGTGATGATCCAGGTAGTGGTGTAAGGAATTCATTTGAAAAGCTCTCCTTGGCTTTCTCTTTAGCACCCTTGCTAGTTGAAGCTTCACTGGTTGTTGATTGACTCATCTTTACTAAAAATTCAAATTCTTCTAAAGACTTTGAATGTACTTAACTTTGAAAATACTCTAGAAATCACAAGAATTCTTATAATTCTATCACCTCAACTCTTTAGAATGCTTCATAATTCAGAATGAGTGATAACTAGTTGTATTTATTTTGAAGAATTGAATGCAGCAGCCCGTTTGAGACTGAAAAGCCAAAAATCATGGCACTTCCACCATTACTTGGCACACTCAGAACTCAATTCACTAGCCGTAAGTTGAGAAAATGAGAGGTAATCAAGATTTAATTTTCTAGCAACCTAGCGACTACAAAACTTTCTCATAATCGCTGTAAGTTTTGGCGCTTCTTTAATCTTCTCAAAGATCTAGCGACTAAAGGAAAACTTTAGTCATTACATGATTTTATTCTATCTCGAGACCTAGCAACTAAAGTGAAAAATCATAGTCGCTGAATGATTTGAATCTTACTAAATTTATCTAGAGATTGGGTGACCTTTTATCATTTTAATTTTTTAATTTTGAGACTTGGCGACTATAGTCTATCTTTTTTTTTTCATCAGGAGATCTAGCGACCGGAGTGAATCTCCTAGTCGCTGAAGCTTGTTGAATTTTCAAATCTTTTCTTGAGACTTCCCGACTCACCCATCTAGAGATTCAACGATTGAAGAAAGATCTGCTTTGATTTATTTGTTCTGGAGATTCAGCGACTATTGTCTGGTCTTTTAATTTATTATTACCTTTCTTACCTTGTCAACCAATCAGGGAAAGACACGTCACAAAATCTGGCAAATGGATCCTCATATTGGTGATTGCGCGACTGAAGAAAATCTCCAAGTCGTTGAGCAACTTACTTAACTTGGGTTTGACCCAGAGATTGGGTGACAAAGAAAATCTCAAGGTCACTGTAACTTTTTTTAAATAATGGTTTGATTCAGAGACTATGCGACCACCACTCAATCAAGATTAAATCAACGGTTGGAAATCGCTATCTACTAACCTTTCTCTTAACTCACCATTGTTTGGCGACCACGTGACTAAAGACATCTCCTAGTCACTAGACATTTCTTTTAACTCCAATTAAAACTGGAGACTATGTGAAAACCTTTATTCTCCAAGTCGCCAGAATATTTGCTTAACCTTAGCTAGGTAATGAGATTAAACACCAACTGTCGATCAATCCTTCATCCTACGGTTCCCACTGTGTATGTGAATTTTGTACCTAGCTATAGACACAACACTTTAGTAAAATATTAGAGGTTAGCAGAAATCAAAATCTTGCAGTGAAATAGAAACTAATCTAACCAGGCGATTTACTACCTTCTAGTAGATGTGAGTATGTATTCTCAGATTGGACTGAAATTAATGACCTTGATGACACCTAAACAAAGGATTTGAATGCAGAATCTATATATGAGATGAATGCAAATTAATCTATATTTTTGGATTTTCTATGCAATAAGATGAAATAAAACTGATATGAATCTACTCTATATGAGAAACTGATATGACATGCAATTAATCTAACAATGATATGCTAAATGATATGAATGCTTAAAATCAATGAAAATCTCACAACTTTGATTCGAAAAGATTGATTCTTCAATCACCAATTTGCCAGTGTGAGGATGCAATTCATGGATGGATCAATAATGAAGAGCTGAGGCCTTAATTTATAGAAATCTAGGGCTTTGGAGGTGCATGAAAAAAGCCATAAATCACTCTTGATAAACACAGGTTGATTTTTGATTTATCAAGAATTTAGAGATAGATTAACTCACAAAAATCATGCAAATCAGCTTTTTGATTTAAATCAGAAGTTGAAATTAGCTTTCAACTCAAAAGAGAGTTGAGTTTATTTTTAAAACAACTTGAATTGATTTTTTGATTTAAAGTTTAATTGTTTTTTGGATGTGCATAATTAATATGAATTAATTAAATAAATAAAGTGATTTATCCTCAACTTTAACTAATTTTAAAAAGATAACAATTGATTTATGGGTTAATCAATTATGATTCGATAATGTGTCGATGTGCCTTAGGTTAGGACTTCGATGTCAATTTTGTTTGATGTGTCGATATAGGAGGTTAATGAACCTATAGCCCATTTTTGGGGTATTACATTTTGCCCCTCTTTGAATTGTTGTGCGAAGCGCAGTGGTTCAAAGCCAGTTTGTGTATGATGTTTGAAACTGATGTTTGAAATTGAAATTGATATGAAGCAGAAACTGATTGAAATATTTGATATGAAGATAATAGATCTTGAATGACCAAAGATACTATTAACTATAATAGCAATGAACTGATGATTGTGAAAAAGTGTCAAAACACCTGATTCAGAACCTTATGATTGTGAAGAAGTGAGTGACCGATTCCAGACCCGATTGTCGATAAGAATCACATTGGTATCACATCTGAACCCTTCAATTACGAAGAACCAAGGAAATAACACTAATGAATTGATGGTTGCAAAAGATTGATACAGTTTACAAGATTAAGAGAATACCAAATTGATATGGATCTTGATGAATCTGATATGCCTCGAGCGATGATTGATTTGCCCCAAGCGATGAGGTCTTTTTGATGAATTAGCAACTAGACGTGGTTGTTGTCTTGCTTACTAAGGAAAGATATGATTTCAAATTTAAATTATAAACTTTGAATGATGTGTAATACCATGCCCCCTTTGGGATGAAAATTGAAATCTGACAAGAAAAGTCAGCATTGTATAGTTTAGAAGCATGTTAATTTATTTAAGAAGTGGTTAAACACATTTGAGAATGCATTCTACATCGTTTAGAGGTCCACAAGACCAAGTTTGACTAGGTTTGACCATGATTTGACCATGGTTGACCAAGTTGAAATTTTGATAGTTTGATGTAAGATAATCAATTAAGTTGAATACTAGATTTCTGTGATGATTGAAGGTCGATTATGCAAGCAGTAGACCATCTTGGGTTTGAAAATTTTAAATTGCAATTTTGACATAGTAAATGATCTTAGATTTTGATTTTGATCCCGAGAATGGGTTTAGAATGTCGAAATTAGCCAGGGGTGCAATTTTTGTGAAATACGAAGCACTTTTGAAAATTAGGTCAAAAGATATATAAAGGCCGGAAGGGTCATTTTCAATTCATTTCAACCTTTTGACTTTAGAAATCTTATGGAGCCCTCTAAGAAATAAAATGGTAAAGAAAGTGGTAGAACCAAAGGTATCTATGAGTTCGCATCGATTTGAGCATAGCTAGAGACACCAGAGACCTCGGCAATACGGACATCTGGTAGGTGGACCTCTTTGCTTCTCTGGAAAGTCAATTTTTTTCATGATTTATAGCATTTTTAGCATTTTTCGTACCCATTTTAATTTTGAAATTTTGAATGCATGAAAACTCATACGACTCTCTAGTGAGACTCATACGAATTTTGAACTATAGATAGGTTGTCATTTCATTAACCCCCAAGACTCGTATCAAAGGGACCCAAGAGTCGTATGACATTTCATCGGGTCCCTCATAACTCGTACGAGGAGGATTGCATTGTCGTATCACTATGCTTTATCATATGGTATGATGTAGAAACTCGTACGACTTTCCCTACCAGTCTGAAGTGTCGTATGAAAAATAGTTAGCCTAAAACTCAGTAGTAGGTCAATTTTTTGAATTTCTTGATCTCTTAGCCTGATTACTGACCTTTTAACCTACCTTGTGAAATACTGAACTGCTCAATTCTTGCCCAACCTATTTTGTGACCAAATTATTGATAGGATTCCCTATTTTTGTACTGTGTAGGTCATATATCCAGATGTTCATGTATGGATTTCACATCCCACTACGCAGAGATTATGTATCACTACCAGACCCTATGAGAGTACACCTTGCTTCTTGTGGATTTGAGTACCTCATTCATTTACTTGAGATTAGGGTAAATCATGAACTTTTGACTGCTCTGATTGAGAGATTTAATTTGGAGACCTAGACATTCCACCTATTGACTGGGGAGATCACTATTACCCCCGAGGATGTGTATTGTATATTGCACATTCCTTTCCATGTAGGCTAACAACCAGAGTATGTGAGTTTGAGGAACTCAAGTTTATTAGCGTTTAGACATCTCTTTGGAGATGATACTCAGATGACTGCCTCCATTTCCTGGGAGACCTTAGTACAGTGTTATGCATAGATGCACTAGCTAGAGTGCATTATTACTGGGATGATAGGAAGGATTATCATGTCTGACCATTAGCAAAATGATCTATTGATGGGCTAGGCCCTGATGGTTGCACAGCTAATGGTGACACCTTCTAAGTTGGCTTGGGGTCAGTGTTTGTTGGCCCATATGTTCTCTGAGATGCATGAGGTAGTGTATTAGGAGAGAAAGTCTTTTGTAGCTGGAGTGTTAGTTCTACAAATTTAGGCATGGGAGCATATCCCAATTTTGAGACCAGTATGTACCTCACAGAGGTAGCCTCAAGAGCCTGTTATTTATATATATGTCAGATATGTCATACAGGGATGGATGGGTCATGTAGAGTACTGGAGGTGATGCCTCGATGATATGACTTTTGTTCGATGGAAACCATATGTGGGTATAGAGCCTTGGCCTACTACATGGGAGTAGTTTAGTTTCTTCTTCCAAAGTTGTGTACTGATCGGGAGGTCATCCTCCACTTTAGAGAGATTCATTATCACTAGGGTATGGTGGCAGTATGGACACGTGCAGGATGCACTAGAGCATTATGCCACTTATGCTTAGATAGCTTGGGAGCTAGGACTTGGATGGACCACGAGGCTCTCTTATGCATTATGTTCATAGGAGTATAGTGCTATTGTCAGTAGAGATTGGGAGTATAGACCAGATGTACTTGATGCTGGAGTTACAGATGGATTCATTGCCTGGCTTGCTAACCATCCTATCCATAGGTTCTCAAATCCTACAAAGTTGATACCCTCCATGGAGGAGGCTATGGATGTGACCAGAGTACCATTGAGATAGGGTCCCAGGCCCACACAAGTTCCTATTGTGCATCCCACACCTCTGAGACCTAGAGCAATGGCTCCTCTATAGATACCATCAAGATAGATGAGGCCCCCTCGTCCCACTAGTTCTACATTTGGTAGATCTACAGGTTCTCATAGATGAACTAGGGGAGAGGGTGGTACTCTAGGGGGTATTGGTTTAGCTAAGGAGGTACTTGTAGTAGAGAAGGTTGTGGGTGGTGGTATGGATCTGATGGAGGAGGATACATGGTTTGATCTGGGTGCAGAGGTTAGATGTCGTAAGGCGTAGAGAGCAAAGACTATAGAGTAGACTGCCCCAGATACTGAGATGCCAGCAACCAATGTTGATCCTACTAGTCCTCTTACTCCAGAGGAGACTATCAAATAGCTTAGGTTACAACTCAGGGACCTGAAGGTTTGCAGTGCACGGTGGGAGGAGAGATATATAGAGGTCGATAGACAGTGCACTGAGCTTCGTGTAGAGGTGCAGAGATTATAGGCCGAGGTGATTCACCAGACCGCATGGGCAACTTACTATGTGTCCACATATTACACTATTATTCCTATTGCATAGAGAGTCCATATGTACTCCCAGTACATGATGGCATTAGAGGGAGCTAGAGCACCCAGAGCGGAGACAGTACTAGATGCACCACCTCCACCTCCACTAGATGTAGAGGATCAGGCTGATAGCTGATTTGTTTTGATATGTTCTGATATACTATGCTCTTTTTGATCATTGATATACTGTCCTGACTTTGATAGCCCACATGAGTGTATTCTTTTGTACACTGTGCCAGTAGTGCACCCCTGACTAGTTCAAGATTTTTTATATATATGAGATCAATATTTTGGTTGTGACTTCATTTGTACTTGTCATGTTTTCTAGTTATGATGATATCATCTGATGTGTATGCTATGAGTAGTGTAGAATGTATGTATGGATATATGCAATGCAATGATTTCTTTCATATGTATGGATGTAATGCAAATGTGTTTTGATTATGAAAATATGTATGTATGATTTATGCTTATGCACATGGATGTATTTTAATGCAACAGGTGATTATGATATGAAATGTAAATGCAACAATACACATGATATGTTTTGCAAGAATTGTTGAAGACAAGTACTCAGTCTTATGTCAAAAAGGATGTTTAACCCAAGAGGATAACTACTTGCGATTCTATGAAGAGACCTTCAAGGTAGGTTTCAGCTCTTGTTAGATTTAAATAGGTGATTGAAGAATCATTTAAGTGTTGAAGTTTGTTTAGCCATTGTGAGATCATGCAAACATGCAAAATAAAAAGAAACAAGCAAAAATGCAATCTAAGACCTAGGACCTAGTCACTGATCATGTGTCGGTCGATTTCATCATTGAATTTTTAGGTAACTAGATAAATCAATACAATGCCCACTAGTTATGAAACCATAGACATATGAATATTGATTTGTATGTGTAGGAATCAATACAACACCCACTGATTAGGAAACCATGGATATATGAATATTGATGTTGTTTTCAGAATGTCAGATTAGATATAAGCACCAAGGCACAAATGCCGAGATGACCTAAATATCATGTCCATTTTGATATCACAATTTGTATAAGCATCAAAACATAAATGTCATGATGACCAAAATACACCTTGTAGTACAAACACATCAAACAATCAAGAGATCCTTCTAAATCCAATGTGAATTACCCATAGTGACCCTTTATCATTCACATCCTTAGGTAAGATCATATTTCACAATAGGAGAAAGAAATCACTCAAAAAAGACAATAGTTAGATCAAACTTCCTTAAATTTTTTAGGTATCAATGGTCGAGGTACGCATGCCCATCCAATTCGAGATAGAGGCTCTTACAGTCGAACACCATTGCAATCCAAAATTTCCAAAGTTGTTAGATTTTCACATACAAATAGAAAACAAAGAAAAGATTATGCCCCCAATGATCACTCTCTAAATCCTATAAAGGACATCATCAAAGAGCTCGAAGGGACACAATATGCAAAAATATCAATGTGAATCAATAAGCATACAAGAAGATAAAAGCATGTAAAACATAGATTGTTTTCATTTTGTGTTTGATGTTTGATTGCATTGTTGTAGATGCAAAATCCTTCTTGAAGACAAGACTAACTGACTGACTTGAATGAAGCTTCAAAGGACTCTGACTGGATATGTTATGTCTAAGATACATTGGAGGCTATAGGATATGACATTGATTTCCCCCAAGTTTGAACATTGATAGGATACAGATGCTTGAGATGATTGGTGTACAGACTGACTTATTGAAAATAGGAATGCAGAAACAAATCGGGAGATATGCACAAACTAAAGCAAGACTGAAAGCTAGGAAAGACCAAGATTGTGCTGATAGATAGAGCATTTTGAAGCAAGTGGTGCCCGTTTGCTGGATTTTCACCATCTTGGCAAAGATTCTATTTTTGCTACCAAGGCGCCTGTTTCCAAGTTTTCACCAAGGCACTTTTTCTTTTTTCTTTTTTTTTTGTATTTTTCATTTTTCCAATTTTTTTTTGTACTTTTGATATTTTTTACTTTTTTTGTGAATCATCAAGGTGCCCATTGCTAGGTTTTCACCAAGATGTTCATTTTTTTCAAGACTTTTTCCAATTTTTAAGATTTTTTCAAGACATTTAACCATAGACTAAATGCCTTAGGTGTAGAATTTCTTCAGATGGAGAACGTTGATTGGTTCTTAAAGCTATTCTCCTTTAGTCATTGAGATTTGATAGGCACTAGAGCCAAAAGTAGTAGTGATAACAAAGGGACCTAGCCAGTTGGGTTCAAACTTCCCCTTGCATTGTCGATGTGATTGATTTTTAGGATTTTCTCTCAAGACTAGATCTCCAACCTGAAATTCTCTGTGTCTAACTTTCTTGTTGTAGCCTCTAGACATTCTTTTCTGATACACTCTAAGATGATCATATGCTTCTTGTCTGCACTCATCTAGTAATTCAAGTTCTTGCAACCTAGACACTCTATAGTCATCATCAGTTACTAGACCATGCATTCTTATTCTTAGTGATGGGATTTCAACCTCAATAGGCAATACCACTTCAGACCCATAAACTAAAGTGAAAGGTTTAGCCCTAGTATGCATTTTGATACTTGTTCTATAGGCCCAGAGAGCTAGATTAATCATGAGATGCCAGTCTCTTCCTTTTTTATTAACTATACGGTGCAAGATTTTCAATAGATTCTTGTTTGAAGCCTCTACTTGGCCATTCCCTTGAGGATAGTAGATGGATGACCAATGTTGTGTAATCTTGAATTTGGCACATAAATCATCCAAGTCTTTGTTCTTAAATTGTCCACCATTATCTCTAATTATGGAATGAGGTATCCCATATCTGCATATGATATAGTTCAATATGAACATAGATATTTATTTTCCAGTTGCTTGTGTCAAAGTGATTGCTTCTACCCATTTTGTAAAATAATCTGTAGCTATGATTATATGGGTATGTCCATTAGAAGAATGAGGATGTATAGCTCCTATAAGATCAAAGACCCATTGATGAAAAGGCCATTGTGTAGTAAAGGGAATTAGAGCTCTCCTTGAAGCATGAATTAAGTTGTCATGCACTTGACACTTTTGACAGTTCTTAGCAAACTTGATAGACTCTTTCTCCATTGCAGGCCAATAGTATCCAGCCCTAATAAGTTTTCAAGCTAGTGTTAAACCATTCAAGTGTGTCCCACAAATACTCTAATGGACTTCCTCTAATGCACGTTGAGACTCTTCCCATTCTAAACATCTAAGGAGCATACCATCTAGACCTCATTTGTATAGATCGTGACCAATGATGACATATCAGGAGGCATTACAGATAAGGTATCTCTTTTCATGGCAGTTGAAAGTATCAGGAATGATTTGGTCTTGGAGATAGGAGAATAGGTTTTTATATCTGGATGAATCATGACCAACAATAGTGCAGATCATGTGGGTTTCGAGGGAATCATATGCAGGATAAGATAGTGCTTCCACCAGGAACTCATAGTGTAGCTCATGTTCAGGCTGCTGTAATAAAGTAGATAGCGTTGCCATTGCATCGGCAACCTTATTCTCTGTTCTATGTATTTTCTCAAATGTGATAGATATAAAATAATTATTTAGATCATCTACCATTCTCCTTTATGGGATGAGATTTTCATCTTTAGTCTGGTACACATCATTGACTTGATGGATAACAAGTTGAGAGTCTCCATGAATGTGTATCTCTGTTACTCTCCACTCAATTGCTAGTTTCATGCCATTAAGAAGGGCTTCATATTCTGAAATATTATTTGTGCAAGGGAACATCAATCTAAATGCTTTAGGTATGGAGTATCCTTGAGGAGTTATAAATAATATGCCTACTCCTGATCCATTCTGTGTATAGGAGCCATCAAAGAATAAATGCCATTCTCTAGAAGAAAGAGTCATGATAGAGGAATCTATAAATTCCATTTACATTGGTGTATCATCAATCATAGGTGCATCTGCTAATTGATCAGGAATAACTTGGCCTTTGATAGCTTTTCTTTCAATATTCAATGTCAAATTCACTTAGGAGCATGACCCATTTAGCTAATCTACTCGTGAGGGCAGCTTTGCTTAGTAGGTACTTTAGTGGATCATTCTTAGCTACCAAATGGGTGGTACGTGCCAACATGTAATGTCTTAGTTTCTATGATGCAAAGATCACAGCTAGACAAGCCTTCTCAATCATAGAATAATTCTTTTTGTATGCCACCAATGTCCTACTAATATAGTATATAGCTCTTTCCTTTTTGTTCTCATCATGTTGTGCAAGCAATTTCACCAGTGATGTATCTATAGCGGAAAAATATAAGATCAAAGGCTTCCCTTGAATGGGAGGCATCAAGATAGGAGGATTTGATATATATTTCTTAATATGGTTAAAGTTGTTCTCACATTCTTCATTCCATGCAAATGTCACACCTTTATGTAATATTTTTGTAAAAGGTTGTGATATGTCTGCCAGTTGAGATATGAAGCATCTGATAGATTGAACTCTTCCTTGCAATGTCCTCATTTGACTAATGTTTTTGGGAGGTTTAATCTCCATGCTAGCCTTTACTTTAGTTGGATCAACTTCAATGCCCTTCTTTGAAACTATGTATCCTAAGAGCTTTTCAAAAGTGACACCAAAAGCACACTTCTTAGGATTTAGTTTGAAACTAAATTTTTCCATTCTGTCTAGTATCTTGCTCAAGTCATTTAGATCTTCAATTCTAATCATAGATTTTTCTAAAGTATCATCAACATAATCCTCCATAGTCCTATGCATGATGTCATGAAAAATAGATGTCATGGCTCTTTGATATGTAGCACTGGCATTCTTAAGCCCAAATGGCATGACATTCTAGCATAAGGTACCCCATGCACATGTAAAAGAAATTTTCTCTTGATCCTCTGGAGAAATTTTTATTTGATTATATCCAGAAAAACCATCCATTAAAGAATACATCTCAAAGCCCGCAGTCATGTCGACTATCATATCAATGTTAGGTAGTGGAAAATCATCCTTAGGGCATGCTCTATTTACATCTCTAAAGTCTCTGCACACTCTGATTGATTTATCTAGTTTTGAAATAGGTACAATATTAGAGATCCATTTTGCATAATCAATAACTTGGATGAATCCAGCCTTTAGGAGCTTCTCTAATTTAGATTTTACCAAGAGTGCAACATGAGGATGCCTCTTTCTTAATTTTTGTTTAACTAGTTTTACTCCAGGAGCTATAGATAAATGGTGCATTATAATATCAGGATCCAACCCTAGCATATCTGAATATTTCCATGTAAAGTTGATCTTCTTCTCTGTTAGGAATGTTGTAAATTTTTGCTTTTCTTCTTCTGATAAAGATTGTGCTACATGGATCAACTATGGTTCCTTTGATGTTCCCAAGTTGATAGATTGAGTAGGCTCAATTAGAACTGGAGATCTATCCTATAAATGACTACGAAGGACATCAAATATCTCATCCTTCAGTGCCTCAAAGAGGTTTTCACCTTTGGATACATCTTTTATTTTTACTTTTGTAGGTTCTGAGACTACCACAAGATGGTTTTCACCCTCAAAACTCCTTTTCTTTTTATTCTTATTCTTATTTTTCTGACTAAGATACTTGATGTCTGACTCCATCATGCTAACGCTCGATTCACTAATGGAAGTCCTCATAGGCTCAACTACATTGATGTAGCAAGCAAGGGCATAGTCATTTGGGAAGGTATAAATACCATGGCTCAGATTTGTGGATGTTTGATCAAGAAGTTCAGGATGTTGGATAGTCAAAGTGGTGAAAGATTGGGAAAGAGTGTTTATGGATATGGATCTGTCATCATTGGTCCTAACCCAATGCTCAAGTTCAAAGGTGATATTAAAAATTAAGACATTCAATTCGTGAATAGGCTTAATTTCATTATGATAGTCCACGTCAGCCATCAGTGGATCGGACTCAATAAGTTCATTATTTCACTCTAGACTTACATTGGGTTTAGGTGCATATTGGTGAATAACATCAACATGTTTCTCTGTAATAAGCTCATCTTCTTCTGGAATGGCTCCCCATTCATAGTCATTAGATTCTTCATCTATACCTCTAGGAAATCTAAGAACATGAGTAAAGTCAGGATGAATACCCCAAGAAGGGTTACCCTTAGATTCTGATTTGAATTCATACTCATGGGAATCTATCTCAGAATAACTACCACCTTCCTCTTTGTCTATTTGATTGTCTTTGAGATTAGCTGGTTCTTGTGTTGCAACTATCTCTTGGTTTATAGTAGGCTCTTGTGTTTCTACTACATTAATTCTTTGTATTGGATCATCTTCAACATCAAGGAGTGCTTTGATTTCTTTAGTCAAATGCTCATAAGGAATGAGCTCATCAGTGGTGTCTGAATCATCACTATTAGATTGTTTAGTTATTTCCTCCTTTAGTTGATTTGCTACAAAATGTTCAATTTGTTCTAGAACATGTGGGGAGTTCTTGCTAAGATAGAAAGGCTTCTTCATGTATCCTAGACTTTTTGTATTCTTGTTGGCTTGACAACAATGTTCAAGAGGTGACAGAAGACCTTTACCTTGTAGTCCTAGAGGTCCTTTTCCTTTATATCCCATCTTAGCTATCATTTTATCCCCTGGGCCATATGACTTAGAAGGAACCTTTGATACTTTGGAGCCACTAGGTGGAACAACTTGGGATTCAGGTTCATCTTTGTAAAGCCATGCAAGCACAACTTCATCTTCTTCAAATTCTTGCTTAGGTACTTTCTCTGCAACCAATTTTCCTTTATATGTCTCAAGAGGTTCCTTAGATTTTGGTTTGAACTATTTTTGAGCTTGCCCATAAGACTTAGGCGAGATAGGGAGAGATGTCAAAGACAAGACTGGCTCTATAGTATATTCTCCCATACCATTTTCTTTGATATTGACCTCTTTTGCAATGTCTTCCATCTTAGAGGTGGATGCTACATTTGTTTGCTTAGTGGAAGATTCTTTGTTATTAGGAACAAGTTTATCTGCATTTTCCTTCAATGCATTGCAAGTTGTTGACACGTTAGCTGGAATGGTTACCTCTACTCCGTCACAAGGAAATTTCAAGCATTGATGGTATGTAGAAGGAATAGCTCTCATCTCATGTATCCAGGGTCTCCCTAGAAGGATGTTGCAAGCCAAAGGTATATCAAGAACTTGACATATAGTATCTCTGATGACAGGACCTATTCTGATAGGCAAGACAATTGTTCCCTTGGAGGATCTCTCTTCTTCATCATATGCTTTGATAGTTATTTTCTTTCTAGGATCAATGGCTATTTCTAAAAATCCCAATTGTGTAATCAAGTTGTAAGAACAAATATTCAGATCAGTGCCTCCATCTATCAACACACATTTGACACAACAATTTTGGATCAAGACTTCAATATGCAAGGGTTGGTTATGCGGATGACTCAAGGAGTTATCATCATCCTCTAAAAAGGAGATATACTATGGAGATGTAAGATGACCAACCATAGCCTGGAATCTATCTAAATCAAGATTATCAGGAACATTGGATCCAAGCAGAGCTTTGTCTAGAATAGCTCTATGAGCTGGAGATATCCGAAGCAACTCAAACATGGAGATTTTTGCATTAGAATGTTGGAGTTGTTGAATGATACTGTATGAAGTAGGCCTTGTGTCCTTAGGATTTGAAGATTTAGATGTTTCCCTCTATTTAGAAGCAAAAGATAGATTGAAAGGCACCTTAGGGACATTTGATTGATCTGGGATTTGTCCTTGTAGGTGTGCCTGAGCTTGTGATCAAGTAACTGCATTAGCTGATTGATTTTCTCTATCTCTTCTTACAATTATGATGACATTGCAATGCTCAGATAGGCTTGGTTCAACCATATTGATAACAGTATTATTTCTAGGATAGGCATAATTGACCTTAGCACCCACATTAGGATGAGAAGATGAATCTCCTTGGTTATGCTTTGGAAATGGTTCAGTGAATGCTATGTGATCATTATTGCTTTTAGGATTATCAATCATGATTTCCCCATTATCAATCTTGTCTTGAATGGTATGTTTCAAGTGCAAGCAGTTATTAGTTTTGTGACCTTTACCCTAATGAAAATCACATAATTCATTCTCTCTCCACCATTTTGGCTTAGGATCAGGATCAGATTATCAGATCTTAGGAAAAGAGATGATGTTATTAGCTAGCAAAGTTCTCATAGCTGATTCCAAAGATTCTCCAAGAGGAGTAAACTTCCATTTATTATCATCAGACCAAGATTTGTATTCTAGCTTCTTTTGGGATGATTCAAACACCTTTTGTTCTAAAGCTTTGATGGCTTGAGTACCAATAGTTAGATTGAAAGTAGGTGCCTTAGATGGGGCATGGAGATTATCAACAATGCCATCTGTGATGATGCCCTTATTCTTGTTCCAATTTTTGTTCTTGTCTTTAGAACTAGATTCATACTTGTCCTTTTGAAGTGTGACATCTCCTTTTTTCACAAGTACTTTTTCAATTTTAATTGCATTATCTACCATCTTGTCAAAAGATGTGTGATTTTGCATTTGTAAAGGATAGTTGATTTCTAGAACAAGATTGTTGATGAAGATTTCCAGCTTCTCAGTTTCTAGAATAGGCCTAGCATATAGAGAGAATTTCTTTCTCCATCTTTTGAGAAATGTCAGGAATGGTTCTCTTGGATATTGCTTGAGATTGTAGATATCAATCATGGTGACTAGATGTTGGATGTTGTAGGAGTATTGCTTATAGAACAATTTGATCAACTCCTCAAAGGTTTTTATTGTAGGAGGCATCCTAGAGAACCAATGAATGATTGCTCCTCCCAGAGATCGAGGGAAGAGGCACATTAGATAGGTTGGTTCATGCATGAACTCCATAGATTGAGTACATAATTCTCTGACATGATCTTGACGATTAGAGTTTCCATCATACTTATCATATTTTGGCATTTCCACCCTTTTAGGGAATGGTGGCATATACAAGTCTTTATCGAATGGAAAAGGACATAGGTCCTCCATGGATAACTCCTTAGGTTCTTTTTCTTTTTCCATTTTGTTAAGTTTTACTTGCATGGCGTGCATTTGTTTCATCATAGCTGAAATAGGCATTTCTTCCTCATATGTAATGATATCTTCCACATTAAAATTGGGAGGAAGTTTAGCTCCTTGATGAGCTAATTGTCAAAAGTATGTTTTTCTATCTTCTTTCAAGAAATGCTTCATCATTCTTTTGAATTCATCATCATTTTGATACCGAGCAATTTCTTCAGGTGTGGGTTCTTGATCTACACCATGTTGAGTTTGAGCTCTTTGAGAGCCATGGTTTGTCCCTACTTGAGACATGGTAGGAGTTTTAAGACTCCCTGGGATAGATCAAGGAGGAGTTTATTGATTACCTCCGTGAGTTGATGGAGGGGATATGTATCCAATTTTTAATCGAAAGTTTCCAAGACCGTCATCTTCGTAAAGACCAAAATTATAGAATTGCTCAAGAGTTGGACCCTTGATAGTAGTTATGGCTAAGGTATGGGATGCTTCTCTAGATTTCTTGTGAGAGGAAGCTCTAGTTTCCACCATTAACCTTGGGTGAAACAAAAGAATATGATGAAGACAACTGAAGAAAGATCTGATTCAAGAAGATCAAATGATGCAACCTTGTCAAGGTTTGATTGATTGAAGCTTAGATTAGACATAAATGAAGGATATTATGCCTTGGATGTATGGGTAGATGCCCAAAAGATAGTGGACACGAGTTCACAACACTTAGCTATTTTGAAGATGGATTGAAGATTGATAGTTATGACAAGGTTTTGACACAAGATGAAAAGGACTTAAATCGATTAAACAGAAGGCTAAATTGGATTCAAAAGGCCACTTTAGGAAAATGATTGGATTCTTTGTAGTTTCTGCTCTGTTCCTAACACAGTGATTTTCTTGACATAATCTAGAAATAGGTTGGAAAAACTGGGTTTCTGATAGTTTTGACAACTTTCTGGCAATTTTTCAAAATTTCTCAAATGACTTTCTGCAGGTTCATACAATAGTAGGTAGGCTATGAAATGACATTTGACAAACTCATACGACAGTTGCAAAACTCACACGATAGTTGATAGAAGGGTTTTTGAGTTTTTGAATTGACTGGAAGAAAAACTCGTACAACAATATACTAGCTACCATACGACAATCTAGGGGTAATGAAATAACACTTTCCAAAAGTCGTATGACTTTCTAACTTTACAAGATGACTTTTGACTCTAGAAAGGTGTTTGACATTAGATTTTGCAATTTTTTAGATTTTTAGTTTCAGATTGTTCACAAAATTGTCTGTCCAGATTTGAAGATTGTATTAGATTGATTCGTTCTTAGTAACCAGATAGATAAATAGGCATGGAAAATAGCAAGCAAGTGATTTCAAGCATGTTTGAAAACAATGAATAGGGGACAAAGAAACCCTACGCATGAACAACCAAGTGACTGAATGTGCTAATCCCTAGGAGTGCTAATAGTGTATGTTCCAAAAAGTTTTGCAATAATGCACATATTCCTAGAAAATGAAAATTTGGCCTCACTAGGGTTTTTAGTAATGGTCTGACTCTGCAACTTTTGTGATCTCAAGAGGGTGAACTCCAATCTAGGTGCACCGAGGTTTTGACATAGTTTGAGAAATTAATCAATCAGGAGCTGCTAGGGAGATCTAACAACCCAACAAGAGACCACAGCTATGAAGATTTCCTCCACAAGGACATTTATATAGTGGCTGCTGCTACCACAATGAAAATGGCTATTACCACTTGAGGTTCCATCAACGTGGTTGACCTAATTAAGGGAATGTCCACTATGGTTAACCCTCTCTAAAGGTGACTCACAAAATATACCACATGGAGACTGGTTCCAGATTCAAGGATTTGATTTTCTGATACTACCCAAAAAGGGAGTAGAGCATAGTCCTCTAGCCTTTTCACTTTTAACCCAAACAAAGAAGACAGATTAATCTGACATGCTAAGACCAAGATTATCTCACAAAGATCTATGATGTCAACCACTTATGATCTATCAACCTCTCTGGATAGAGAATGTATCAATCAGAAGCTGAAGATGCATAAATCTAGTAGAATGTGAGATGCTCTCAGTAACCTCCCCACCTACAAGGGTTCCTCCATTGAGAAGAGTTTCACTAGAAACCCACTCTCTCAAGAACCATAAATAGTGTTCATAGGGCCTATTTACTATGTGTAACAAAATGTTGAAAAGAAAATCTATGTTCATTTTTATAGCCCAAAATGAAATCTATGATATGAAAGCAATAAAAGGTCACACAAGCTTGACACACAAGAGTTCTTTTTAATCTAAATCAAAATGTTGTCAGCTGAGAAGATTACCTGAATTCCTCACAATGTGCTTTGTAGATTCTTACCTATTTTTAGCAACTCTCACACTTTTTCCCAATCAAAATCAACATAAATCAATCAGAAACAACAAATTTCAATTGTTAATGTTAGCTATCAGTCCAAATTTGGAAAATTGCCTTAAAAAGTGAAACAACAATTGAAACCTGGCATTGAAACTCGTACGATAGTGGGTCACCTACTAGATGATAATCTAGAAACTTGTACGACAGTGGGTCACCTACCAGATGACAATCTAGAAACTCATACGAAAATGGGTATCTGATCATAGGACAAAAGAGCTCCCAAATGACATTATGTTTTTGATGGTACGATCCTTGATCAAATCAACTATCATACGATAGTGGGTACCTCCTGATATGAGTTTCTGACAAAACTCATACGAACATTGTACGGACAGAAATTAAAAATCATAGCTTGGAACAAAAAATGACAAGAAGATGATAGAAATTGAATGGAAACCCATTTCAGGGTCCCACGGTGGGCACTAAAAATGTGTATGAATTTTATACCTAGCTGTAGACACAATAATTCAGTAAAACATTAGAATTTAGCATAAATCAAAATCATCCAGTGAAATGGAAACTAATCTAACCAAGTGATTTACTACCTTCTAGTAGATGCGAGTATGTATTCTTAGATTGGACCAAGATCAGTGACCTTGACGACACCTAAACTAAGGATTTGAATGCAGAATCTAGATATGAGATGAATGCAAATTAATCTATATTTTTGGATTTTCTATGCAATAAGATGAAATAAAACTAATATGACATGCAATTAATCTAACAATGATATGCTAAATGATATGAATGCTTAAAATCAATGAAAATCTCACAACAGCTTTGATTCACAAAGATTGATTCTTCGATCACCAATTCACTAGTGTGAGGATGCAATTCATGGATGGATCGATAATGAAGAGCTGAGGCCTTAATTTATAGAAATCAAGGGCTTTGGAGGTGCATGAAAAAAGTCATAAATCACTCTTGATAAACTCAGGTTGATTTTTGAGTTATCAAGAATTTAGAGATAGATTAACTCACAAAAATCATGCAAATCAACTTTTTGATTTAAATCAGAAGTTGAGATCAACTTTCAACTCAAAAGAGAGTTGAGTTTTTTTTTAAAACAACTTGAATTGATTTTCTGATTTAAAGTTTAACTATTTTTTGGATGTGCATAATTAATATGAATTAATTAAATAAATAAAGTGATTTATCCTCAACTTTAACTGATTTTAAAAATATAACAATTGATTTATGGGTTAATCAATTATGATTTGATAATGTGCCGATGTGCCTTAGGTTAGGACTTCGATGTTGATTTCATTTGATGTGTCAATATAGGAGGTTAATGAACCTATAGCCCATTTTTGGGGTATTACACCTACTGAGTCCCCAGACCTTTCATGACTTAACTACTGCATTGTGAGACTTAGAGATAGCCGTGTCACTGAATTGTTGAAAGGTTGAAATATAACCGCTAGAATTAGGAGATCATGCGACCATTGAAATTGTTGGGTCACTGAATAAAAGAACTAACTTGTTTGAGAATTTGGAGATCTGGCAACCCAAAGAAGATAGACCTCCACCTTGCATTTAGAGACCTAGCGACCAAAGAGGAGTCTCTAAATCACTAAATATTATACCACTTCATTATTTCATTCAGAGATTGCCCGACTAAAGGTATTTTGATCTGGAGATAGGGTGACTATAGTTGTTTTGCAAATATTTATCAGAGTAATCACTAGATCTCCCAATAAACATTCAGAGACTTGGCACCTAAAGGTTATCACTGAGTCGTTAGAAGAAAAGGAATATTATTTCATCTTAAGGAGACTGTCCAACAAGGGGTTTTGGGTAATTGCTAGACTAAAGGGAATATGCCAAATTTATTACAAGACTGAGTGACTAATCAGAAATAAAAAGTGCAAATTCTTTAAAAGACCTGTTTAAGTGATTTTAAAAAGTAACAACCGAATATATCTTGGACAAGGAATTCTAGGGCTTTTTTGGATTTTCAAAGGCAATTTGACCTAGCGCTTAGGGTTTTTCAAATCTTAACAAATTTTGAGCTCTGAGGTTGAAAAATGCTGGAGACCAACTCATGGAACATAGAGAAAACCTCAAAAAATCAAAATTTTGAGAGGACAACTTCAAAAAATAGAGAAACCAACTAACAGTGGATCTATCTGAGGATGTTTAAATGTAAATTTAAGAAAGAACCACATATCTCTGGGACAATAGACCAAAATCAACAAACCTAAAGGAACACACAACCTAAAGGAAATGAACCTACACAAAACTTTACATGAATTTACATGTGCATAAGAACCAGAACTTTTAACTGAAAAAAGGTTTCAAGAATTGCCCATGCATTGGAAACTCAAAAATTTCTCCATCCATATTCCTCAACAGGTAGGAATCCTTTCCAAAACTTTGATGGATTATGTAGGAACCAAGCCACAGTGATTCATATTTTTTATGCTTTCCTTTATCCTCTGCTCTGACATTCCACTGGAGCACTAGGTCATCTGGGTGGAATTTTCTAACAGTAGCTCTCTTATCAAATAGGTATTTCATTTTTTGTTGTAACTTAACATTGTCCTTTTGACCATCTCTTCTCATTTCATCCAATTCAGCCAACTACATAATTTTGTCCTACATTGGCGATGAAATATCCAACTCTTCATCCTGAATAAACTTATATAGAGGAAGCAAGTTATTAATTCGAAATCTTGACTATACTCCATACATCAAATGGAGACTTCCCTGTAGCTTTTTTCAATGTAATTCTATCTGCCAACAGAGCAAGTTTCAACTTTGAATGCCAAGCTCTTTTATTTTTTTCCAATGTTTTCTTCAGAATTTTCAAGATACTTTTGTTACTAGATTCAACTTGTCCATTTTCTTAGGGGTGATAGGGAGATGAATAAGATGTTATAATTCCATTTTCCTTGTAGAAATCCTTGGACTCATCAGATCTAAAGCACATTGCATTATTAGTGATCAATTTAATGGGGGCACCAAATCTGGTCAAAATATTGTCTAATAAAAAATCAATCACTATTCTACTTGCTGCCTTTTTGGTAGGGATAGCTTCTATCCACTTTGTGAAATAATCAATTGAAACAAGTATCCAACTATGCCCACCACTAGATTTATCAACAAACTCTCCTATGAAGTCCATGCCCCACATGGAAAATGGTGCTTCTGCAACTATTGGATTTAGTAACAATGCTCCTGAATATTTTAACTTTGAAGAAAAATTTTGACAGGCCTCACATCTTTTAACAAACTGGAAGGAATCCTTGAATAATGTGGGCCAAAAATAGTGAGCTCTTAAAATCTTATGGGCAGTGGTTTTTGCAGAATAATGCCCCCAATTTAAACACCAACATGCATTTCATTCAAAATTTTCTCTGCTTGATATTTGTCAAGACAAAATAGCAAAATTCCATCTCTATTTTTCCAATACAAGTCCCCTTGTATTAATATGTACTTCTGAGCTTGTAACCTTAAGGATCTTTTTTTATTATCAGTCATATGCTCTAGACATCTGGCATTCTTGATATAATAGACAATATCAGCATAATATGGTTGCATCTCAATACTTGTTATTGTCAAATCTGATATCCCTTCGTTATTAACTTGGACTAAGTCCATGTTTTCCTCAGTCATTAACTTAGCTAGACCTAGTCCTCTTACTAGCTTGGTAATATGGATTTCCAAATTGAATTCTTGGATCCTAGTGATCCATTTACATCTTTTACCAGTAACCTCTGACTGTGTGAGAACATCTTTTACTACTGCATGTGGAACATATGTAATAACCTTAGCACACACTAAGGCTTGAAAGATTTTATAGCTTTTACTAATGCATATGCTTGCTTCTCCATCATTTCATAATTTATTTCAGTAGCCTATAAAGACTTACTAAAGAATGCAATTGGATGTTCAAAATTTTCTTCATCCTTTTGTAATAATATAGCAACAATAGTATGAAATGATGCAAAAGAGAATAATGAGAAAGGCTTGCTGTAGTCAGGAGATTTCAACACTGGTGCGTCTTGAACCACTTCTTTAATTTTGTCAAAAGCATGTTGTGCTTCAGTAGTCCATTGGAACTTCAAGTCCTTTTTGAGCAACTTGACTATTAGTTTGACAATTTCTACAAAGTTGGTAATAAATCTTCTAACAAAATTAATTTTCCCCAAAAAGGATTGCACACCCTTGATATTTTTTTGGAGCAGTGACCTTTTGGATGGCTTCTACCCTTTCTGGATCAATTATTATTCCTTCCTTAGATACAATGTACCCTAACAATTTTCCTTCTTTGACTGCAAAGTTACATTTCTTTGGGTTTAAGGACACACCATACTCTAGAGCCTTGTTGAAATTTTTTTCAAGATGAGAACAATGATCCTGGGCTTTCTTTGAATAGGTAGTCATGTCATCTTGGTAAACAACCATAAAAAAATCTATATATTCCTTAAATGCAACATCCATGGCTCTTTAGAATGTTGCTCCATCATTTCTAAGACCAAAAGGCATTCTGACATACACATAAGTTCCCCAAGGGGTAGTGAATGTAGTTTTGAATTGTTTAGATTACTTTACCAACACTTGGTTGTATCCTTAGAAACCATCCATCATAGACAACAATTCACATCCAGTAACCTTATGTAACATTTCTTCCATGTTGAGAAAAGAATAGTTTTCTTTGAGAGATGCAACATTTAGATTTCTAAAATCCACACATAGCCTAATATCACCATTTTTCTTTCTGACTGGAACTAGATTAGACACCCAATTTGAGTGCCTTATAGGCTGAATTATCCCTGCATCACTCAACTTGACCAGTTCTTGCTGCATTTTGGGAGTGAATAATGGATTAATAGGTCTCTATTTTTGTCTAAATGGCCTAACATCTTGCTTCAGCGGGATCTCATGTTGAAAAAGGTCCTCTCTATAGGCTTTCAAGTCATCATAAGACCATGCAAACACATGCTTATGTTTTCTTAACAACTTTATCAGATTATATCTTATCTGAGGATCTAACCCTTTTCAAATATAAATCATTTGAGGTGTTTTATGTGATCCCAAGTTTACTTCTTCTAAATCTCCAATCTTAGCATTACTAGTTTTTAACATGTGATCATTCTGACTACTATATAATGCTTTTAGTTTAGTTAAGCCTTTGAGAATATGATTTGTATTTAACTAGATTATCTCATTTCCCAAGACCATATCTTTACCATCAACCTTTTCAACCAAAGCATTACAATCTATGAGTTGGTATTCATAAGTGTCAAGACATTGAATAAACTTTAAAATGTCATGGTCATCTTCAAAAACCTGCCAATTGTAAATGTTATCTAGAACAATTGGCCTACTTTTTATTTCTACTATTGATACCCCAGTCAAAGTTACATCATCTCTCTTTAGAGAAACATTAGCTAAGAAATCTACCATAATGTTCTTAGATCTTTCCACCCAACAAATATTGAAAGCATCAAATAGTTCAATCTGATCCCAAATAACATGTTTATATAATTTTAATCTATCATTTTTTATAGCATACTTGGATCTAAATTGTGCTACAACAAGCTCAAAGTCACCATAGACTTTTAAACACTTTATTCCATGTTTTATAGCAATATTCAATCCTAAAGATAGTTCTTCATACTCAATAGTGTTGTTTGTACATTGAAAATTCAACAAGAAAGAGTACTTGAGTGTGGTACCTGATGGAGATATGAATAGGACTCCAGCTCCTAAGCCTTCTTTTAAATAGGCTCCATGAAAATACATCTTCCATAATCCATTTTGTTGTTTTTTTAATTCTTCAATCAATGGATCTGCATCTTCTTCTTGTGGAACAATCTTTTCCACTTTAAAATTCTCCATATCAACATCCACACAACAATTCAAATCATCAACATCAATTAATTCAATCATGTGTGGGGTCCTACATTCTATGGACACTTTAATATTGTTTCCATCAATATTGAAAGTTGCAAAAGAAAAATCACAGTGGATACTACCTCCCATTGAAACACTCCACTTTCTAGATAGTAGCATTCCATACTAAGGAGGGATGTCAACCACTAAGACACTCATAGTTAACAACCTGTTTGGGTAAGCTGCCAACCTATAAGGCAATGCTTTGATTGTACCAACAACTAGTACTTCTCTTGAATCCATGGCCTAACATCTTCCATGAGGTGTGTCAACTTTTAATCCTAGGGACTTCATTACTTGTGTAGGCATAATAGTATTAGAAGCTCCTGAATCAATCATGCAATTCTTTAAAAGCTTCCCATTTACTACTAAAGAGAGAAAGAAAGGATCAATTGTTCCTAACACAGTACTGACAACATTTACATCCAAATAAATTTGAGGAATCTCATAGACAATTTCCCCATACTGATTCTCACTTGAGTCATTTACAGAAGCAATCAATTTATCATCCTTAGTGGCACTTTGGGCATTAGTAGGAGTAACTCCATTTACCCAACTTAAGGCATTCTCTTTGTGTTCTTCTATTCTCATCATTTCTAGCAAAGGAACCTTGAAAGTGATTTGTGATAACAACTTACTCATGTCAACCGGGATATACTTTGGGTCAACTATATCTTGTTTAATAACAATGACCTTGTTTTCTTCATGTTCAGTGAGGCCAGGATGATCTTTGTTTTGGTTTTTAACCTCCCTTTAGGAAGAAACAATAGTTTCCTCAAGGGGTTTAACCTTCACTCTATAAGTCATATTAGGGGTAGAAAATGTGACATTCTTCTTGAACTTAGTTTTTTTGACAATCTTAGTAGCTTTCTATTTATCTTGAGGCTATTTCACATCCTTTTCTAATTTCTTGATGAATATACTAGTTGGCTTATGATTTGGATCACCTACCAGTCTATTTCTTAAATTATAGTTACTCTTGGCTTGGGTGACCATATCTGCTATAATTTGTGCAATCTCCTCATCATAAGGCCTTCTTAACACAACTGATCCATCATCTTTCAAAGTGTTACACTGGACCCTATCTAATTGATCATCTTCCTCATTAGAAAAGACTTGTTGATGGTAGACCTCATTTCTAACTTGGGAACTAGAAACATATTGACCCTCATCCTCTTCAGTGGAGTCTATTTCATCATAAATGTATGAAGAAGTCATGGCACATCCTTGATCATCATAAGACTCCTCATCATTATTATATTGTTCTCCATCTGCAGAGACACTTTGAGCAACTACACAGTAATAAGAGTCATGTGGTGATTGACAAAAAATACACCATGGAACATCATCAATCATGTTCACTGAGTTCTTGTGTAATGGGTCAAGAGTTTTATCACTTGTTTTATCCCTTCTTTCAGGAAGTATTGGTTTTCCATCCTTCCATTGAGTGTTGTAAGGATAATTCTGCATCCTTGGTAACTTGTTAAAGTTGTTAAAAGATGGTCTATCATTTACTGCCACTCTATTATTTATATTCTCACCAGGCTTAAAATCTTTTATAGCTTTCAAAAAAAATTTCAAGCTATCTTCCTCTTTTGGTTTTGCATCAAGTCTTCCTAGCTCCTTTTTATTTGAAACTTGAGGTTTATAGTCATCCCTTCTCCCCAATTTTCCTAATATCCTCCTATTACTTTCTATGTTAATGGCCAATTTGTAAGCATCTAAAAGGTTTCTAGGGTTTTTATCTCTCAAAAGATACCCCATCTTTGAATCAAAAGCATTCAAATAGGTGACCAAACATATTTTGTCATCCAACCTAATAACTTGTAATAATTTATGCATAGCTTTCTGAAATCAAACATTAAACTCAACAACACCCTCATTTTGGTTTTTCTTGATGTTATTGAATTCATTCAACATGAAGCCTTCATTAGTCTTGTCACCATACTATTCTTTAAAAAAATGCTTGAACTAGTCCCAAGAACCTATACTGGCATGAGGTAATCCCCTAAACCAATCCCTAGAATCCTCAGTTAGGGACTAAACAAAAAGTTTCATGATTACATCATCAGGTTCTATGTTATAGTCATCTATTACATCCATGAAGTTCTTCAAGTGTTCTTCACAAGTGATAGCATTACTGCTAGTGAATTTTGGGAGTTTCTTTCTAATTTCATCAGGAATGGGGTTTGGATATCTAGGGATTCCATGAAAAACCAATTGCTTTTATCTTTCATGAATAGATCCTGTCTAGGATGGACCAACACCTTGAGATGTAGATGTTTGAATATTTGAGATAGTGGAAGCTTTAGGGATAACTGATGAAGGGATAGTTTTGGCATTATTTAAAACATTTTCACCTTGTACTAAGGAAGTGGAAACTATATTGGTAGGTCTTGAATAATGTCTAAGAAACTCGATCTTTCTTTTCATCTCTGCTGTAGTAGACTCTAGCTCTACCTTTTCTAATTCTTTAGCCAATAGTTCTTGTTCTCTTTTGGCCTTTTTCAAGATCAACATCTAATCTTGTTTCTTGATCTAAAGAGTTTTTGCCAAGATTTGGTTCATTAATTGAAACTCCTACAACCTTTTGTTTACCCTTATCCCTGGGGTTTCTTATTTCATGTATTTCTTCAATAATGGGTTGTTCCTTTATTTGTTCTGATATGGGAACATAATTTATAGCTTCCCAATCCAATAATTGTTTCTTCAATTATTCAACTCTTATCATAGCATGTCTAATTTTTTCTTCTTTCTCTTTCTCTCTATTCTGTCTTATTGCGACTTGTTCTCAGATCTTCCTTTCTAGTTCAAACACTTCCTCAAAAATTTCTTCGGAGTCTAGGAGAGTTGTTTTTGATGATGATTTTTGGGCAAGGACTTCCTCTTGGTGGTCATCAGACACTTGGAGGCCTTGAGGCAATGAGGAAACAAGGGGAAAAGGAGGAACAAAGTTTTTTCTATTCCTACTTTGGCTTCAAGACCTTCTAGTATTTCCAGGGACTCCTCTTCTATGAGATTTTGCTTTCCCTCCATCCTTTTCAAAGGGTGAATAATAATCATCATACTGATTTAAACCCAAATCAACTTCTTCCTCATACTCTGATGCATTTTCTTCTTGATTTCCTTGAACCTGATCCTCTAACCTCACATCTCCTTTTTGTTTCCATGTAAAAGACATGTCATTGTTATTTTTCTCCTTCCTCATTTGGTTACGCCTTGAGGTGGTTGGAAGTTCTCCTTCTAAATTTTCTTTTGGATGCTCTTTTGTCCAGGACCTTGTATTTCCATGGCTCATTGTAAAACAATGAACTTCTTATAGAACACTAGTACAAAGATTTTGTAGAGAGTCACCACCCAATTAGGTTGGGAATTTGGAGATATTATCCTTAGGAGAGTAAATAAGAAAATTTAAAAGGGAAAGGGGATATAGAGAAATAAGGGATAACTTTGTTCTTCAATGGTGATTGACTGGTATGAAATAAGCAGGCCAGGAGTCAAACTCAAACTTGAAACCTGCATTATTCTAACTTCACTTAACATATCCCCAGCAGAGTCACCAGTTTGTTAGATATTTTTCTTATGGGATCAAACTTGGTAAACATGTAGACTTGATCTCAGATTTAAGGACTCACAAGTTTGTCAAGAAAAAGTCTAATTGATGAGGATTGGATAAGATCCTCCTTCTGCTTCAAGCTCCACAAGACTCAGGTGGGTATTGCCTATAATGATTTACCATGTTACAAGTAAAATTTCAAATAGTGGATTAGGTTCTTCACTGTTATGCTATTTATACTTTAAAATACCTTAATGAAAGATTACTCCGTAAACAATTGAGAATATCCTGATACAGAAAATGACAAGGGAAACAAAAAATGTAATAGCATAGAATAGTGGCATAAGGACATTGATCCTTCTTATTTTTTTGAGTATAACTCAAGGAAGGCTAACCTTTTGATTCTTTCCTAAAGGATTCACCAATATGAACTATACCACCTGGATATAGTTCCTTCAACACACATATAAAAACTCTTAAAAGTAAAAATACAGATAATGAAATTAATTTTAGTATTTCTAAAGATCATGAAAGATAACTTGCAAGAAACAAACACTAAACCAATGCCTAATCCAATTGGCAAGAAGAGTCTAAATGTAAATCCATAGGGCTATCTTAAAAGAAATACAACAGTATGCCTTACAAACTATCCTCAATTTGAATAGAATGCCTTACAAACTATTCTATCAACCAAATATTATTATCATCAAAATCTCTACAAATATGTTTACTCTCTGAAATTGACAATGAGGATTTTAATTCTCTCCTTGAAAGAAACTCATAATCAATTAGACAAGTTGCTTGACAATTGGTATATTTTAAATACTTGACATATAAAACATGCAAGAGTAAAACATGAAAAGAAAGATATAACAATAATATAAGGTATAAATTTCAATGTATTTGTATTAAAATAAGCATGTCAATTACATACAAAATCTCATGCTCAGAAGGTCAGACACAAAATTTATAAGTCTTCTCTGTAGCAATTGTATTTAGTTTTTTCTATTATGATAGAACCCCTCAAAATGAGGTTACAATTCATATATATAGCCCAACCATCTTGGAATTCTCTTATCAATGAGAATGCAACAAGCTTCGGATGGTTGGAGCCCTAAACCTAGAAAGGATAAAAGAAAAATTACAAGAAAAACCCTCAGGTGGTGGAAAGACAAAAACTTTTTGGACTGTTCTGCTCCTTGCTCGTTGACAACTGACACCTTTGTCTATCAGTATCCATGATAGCTTGATTGAGTTGTTGCGAGATATGGTGACCACCATTCTAACTAACTTACACCATTCTTAATTGATAGCTTATCATCCTTGTGCTTTGAGGTCAGGTGTCAAGTGCTCTAGGTGTCCTCCTCATTCATCATCTAAGATATCAAAGTCATATACAGTAGATTTTACCTTCTTGGGCCTTGTGAGCTCATCTCATGTAGTCACTTCCTCCTTTGTCAACCATTTATAGCTCTGAACATGCAGTAGCTGTGCCTTTTGTCTTTCCCACCTAGCGTCTGTTATCAGCTTGACATCTGTTATGAATTTGGTGAATTCCATCTCAGCTTTTATGGCTTCATCCAGAGTGACATTGAACCTTTCCATATTTGATTCATTACTCTCATTAAGAAATGTCTCTTTCCTAGGCAATAGAGGATCAAAATCTAACCTCCACTAATCCAAACTCTTTATTACACCATCTCCATCATTTATAGGGGGAATAAACCTATTGAAATATGAGCTAAAAATAGCTATCTTGGTCTCAATTTGATTTGATTTCCCTTTAAATAGTGGCAAAATGGCCTTAATTTGATTTATCTCTTCACCTACTTGTAAAACAATCTCTGGAATATCTATTCTCAGAGATTGCACAACTGCCAATCTTTCAAAAAGTGGTGCCCTTACTAAGCAAGTTACAAAATAAATTTTTAAAATTGAAACAAAATTATTCACCTCCACCTACAGTTCAGGCAATTTATTGTAAGCAGTAAAGACTATATATGCCTTATCTTTTAATACATTAGCCCTGTGCTGCAGAATATTTAATAGGGCTTGTAAGATAGCCTCATTTTTCTCTACTTTCATCTTCTCAATATTTTTAGCAGCCTCTTCTTCACTTATATCTTTATTCTCTAGTAATACATGTTTCTCTGGTGGTGTAGGGGTCACTATAGGTGCATTTAGGACTTGTTGAGTTAGGTTTTCTATAGTCTTTTATAATACCCTCCCTTTCATTATGTGCACATCCCTATCCTTTAAAAGTGCACTGTAATAATCCAAAAGGGTACCATATCTCTCTGATCAACCAAAGTTCTTTCCCGCATGTTTGTGCAAATCCATACATGAAGTGTTTCAAATCCAGAATTTAGAGAAAATAGAGATCTTTTATTTCTTGAATGCAAAAATTACATAGAGCATCCGTACTATTCAAAAACCTGCCTCTTCCACCCGCCTATAAGGGCTATATGAAGACTTCCCTCAATAGATCCAACCATTTTTTAGATGGTTGTGACCATTGGGCGGTTGTGTAATAGGTCGATAGAAACTTTTCAAAGAAGTTGCCGACAACATTCTTTTACATTTTTGCAACTTTTACAAAATGTTGCATTCTTTTTCTTAATGAGCCTATAGGCCTAATGCCTTACATTATTGAAATAACTTAAAAGACACCTAGGAAATGTAACATCCTAAATGTGCCTTTGGACCATAGTCAAAAACCCATGGTTTATAGTCACGCCGAGGGTGACTAGGTCTTACAAGTAGGTTTATTAAAATTAACCTATCAATCTAGAAGTTGTGAAATATTGGGAGTGCTCCTTGTGTGCTCTTGCACCATTCCCCTTCTCTCTCTCTCCTAATCTCTCTCTCTCTCTCCTCCCTTCCCCTTTCCCTCCCCCTTTTGTAAATATCCATAGAGCTAATGCCTAATTTTTTGGGCTATACCCAAATCCTTTAATAATTGCTCCCACCCGTGTCTCTGAAGACAATGTTATATCATCCTGCCTTCTTATTTGATCAATGATGAAGTCTGAATATAAGTTCCACCTAGGTACTAGTAGCATGTTGCTATCTTTAACCAATTATATAGCTTCCTCTAGGGTGACAGTCTTAGATTCAAGGTCATATTGTCTCAGTGCTTGGACAACCTCATCAGGTACTTGACCCTCTTCTATAATCTGGACATTTGAGGCAACCTGTTGTTTCTTATGACATAATAAAAAGTTCTTGAATTCATTTGACTTGATGAAATCATCATCCTTCAAGAATACATCTTGTTCCAAGATCCTTTCATCTTGGTAAAGAGCCAAGGGCAATTCTACATCTTCCTCAACTTTTTTCTTGCTCTTTTCTTCTCTGATTTTCTTCCTCAATTGGTGATCATGTACATCAGTTCCAGTGAAGAGGGCCCCCACTCTATCCTTTTTCTTCTCTATAGTCCTCACCTAGGAAGATTATCCAACTAGTAGCTTTTTCTTTTTGAAGGAGGCTCATTTGTATCTTGAGAGCTATGCAGCTTAGATAAATCAACAATTACATTTTGACTAGCCTTATGTTTAGTTATTAACTGTTCCAGAGAAGGGATGCTATGTAATGAGAAGCCACCGTCACTATCATCATCACAATCTAATTTAGAGTGTACTTCTTTCCCTCTCTCCTCATCGATTTGGTCCTCTAGAGATTTCATCAATGTATTGAAGTGGGCCATCATCTCCTCCAGTCTTTGGAGATAAGGTAATGTGGGGAAGAAGCCCCCAAATGTCAATCCTTTTCTCTTTAATTTTTTCTCCATTTCAAACAATTGATTAATCTGATCAGCCCTTCTTTCCACTTCATCATCCTCTATAATATTTCTTATAACATCCTCCTCAAGATATTCCTCATGCCTTCTATTGAATGTGATGCTAGGGATATAATACTTTCTAGAAGCAACCATGAAACCTTCTGTATCAACATACCTATATGAAGTAGCATGCATCTTGAACTACCCCAAGCAATCATTTACTTGATTAAAAGCATTCTTTCCAATTGTAAAATTATGCACCCTGAGGTGCCTTGGGGTGAAGGTTCCCTTCTTGTGTGGAGCCAGGTGCTCCTTATCAGTTAGCATGAGCTGCCAGATGAATTCTAAAAATGCAATCCTAGGTGGAACAAAAAATGGTAGAATGTGGGGTGGTTGAGGGCACCCATAGACTCTAATCATTGTATAGCCCTTATCATAATAAAGATCTCCCTAATTGTGACCCTTGGTCCACTTGTCAACAAACTATTGAAGCCTTATTAGCTGCAAAGCCTGGGTTGACAACCTTGAAAGATTCAACCCTAAACTGAGGAGAATAGGTTGTACTATCCAATTTTGAAATGCACAAAAATCACACCTTGTGGAATAATAACTCCAAGCCCTTATCCAAAACTACACTGGATTTGGCTATCTGTTCCACATCATTTGTGGCTAAAGATCCTCCAGGTCCATGATATCATAATTGAAAAATAAAGTAAGATGCATTAATAGGGAATAATGCATAAACCTTGGTGTAGAACCAGATGTATGATTCTTCAATGCTATTAATCCTCCATGCATTTTGTTGATAACATAACCTATGTAATCATACCCTCTAGTCACATGAGGACTCTGTAAGTCTAGTACCATCATCAAGATGTCATAAGTGATCCTTTCTACCCCACCATCAACCCCTAGAACTCTATATAATCCATATGTAATGTACTTCACATAGAAATGGAGATTTTTGTAGAAATATGGGGTTGACTTGGCTACTACTATAATGTAATTTGTATTCTTTTGGGGAACATGTTTTTGAATTTATTTGGATACCAAGGCAGAATCTCTAATGTATCTATTGGCTTGAGCTTATAGGTTAATTTTTGTAGCCATAGGAATTTTAATGCCAAAGGCTCTCATGAAAGAATTTTGGTCAAGTGTGACCAGAGAAGAACCATGTCCCTTCCTAATTGTTCTAGATAGGGGATCATATCTATGGGATAACACAATTAACACATCTACATCCAGGAAAACATCTGGAACAATCAATTTAGCTAACCCTAAAGTCCAAGGGTTTGAGAGGGGAATCAAGCTATCATAATTCTTGTAGAAATATTTGAATAAGCACATTTCAGTGACATTGGGAGTTTTAGAAACTCTACAGTATGAAAGCTCATCAATAAAGCACTCATCACTAACCTTTTTATTATGTGAGGATCTGAGTAGTAGTGTAAGGAATTCATCTAAAAATCTCTCATTGGATTTCTCTTTAGCACCCTTGCTGGTAAAAGCTTCACTGGCTATTGATTGACTCGTGTTTATTAAAAATTCAAATTCTTCTGAAAACTTTGAATGTACTGAACTTCAAAAATGCTCTAGAAATCATGATAATTCTTATAATTCTATCACCTCAACTCTTCAAAATGATTCGTAATTCAGAATGAGTGATAACTAGCTGTATTTATTTTGAAGAATTGAATACAACAACTCATTTGAGACTGAAAAGCTAGAAATCATGTCACTTCTGCCATTACTTGGCATGCTCAGAATTCAATTCACTAGTCGTAAGCTGAGAAAATGATAGGTAATCAAGATTTAATTTTCTAGTGACCTAGCGACTACAAAAATTTCTCATAATCACTAAAAGATTTGGCACTTCCTTAATCTTCTCAGAGATTTGGTGACTAAAGGAAAACTTTAGTCATTAAATGATTTCATTCTATCTCGAGACCTAGTGACTAAAGTGAAAAATCACAGTCGCTGAATGATTTGAATCTTACTAAATTTATCTAGAGATTGGATGATGTTTTATCATTTTAATTTTTTAATTCTGAGACTTGGCAACTATAGTCTATCTTATTTTTTTCATCAAGAGATCTAGCGACCACAGTGAATCTCCTAGTTGCTGAAGCTTGTTAACTTTTCAAATCTTTTCTTGAGACTTCCTGACTCACCCATCTAGAGATTTAGCAACTGAAGACAAATCTTCTTTGATTTATTTGTTTTATAGATTCAATGACTATTGTCTAGTCTTTTAATAGCTTATTACCTTTCTTACCTTGTCAACCAATCAAGGAAAGACACATCACAAAATCTGGCAAATAGATCCTCATATTTTTCAACTTTTTGTCCTCGGTCAACACTTAACTTCTTGACATTTGGTGATTGCACAACTAAAGATAATCTCCAAGTCCCTGAGCAACTTACTTAACTTGGGTTTGACCTGGAGATTGGGTGACAAAGCAAATCTCAAGGTCGCTGGAACTTTTTCTAAATCATGGTTTGATTTGGAGACTACATGACCACCACTTGATCAAGATTAAATCAATGGCTGGAAATTTCTATCTACTGACCTTTCTCTTAACTCACCATCATTTAGCGACCATGTCACCAGAAGATTTGCTTAACCTTAGCTAGGTAATGAGAATAAACACCAACCATTGATCAATCCTTCATCCTATAGTTCCCACTAAGTCACTAGACCTTTCATGACTTAACCACTACATTATGAGACTTAGAGATAGCCATGTCGCTGAATCGCTGAAAGGTTGAAATATAACCACCAAAATCAGGAGATCATGCGACCATTGAAATCATTGGGTCACTGAATAAAAGAACTAACTTGTTTGAGAATTTGGAGATCTGGCGACCCAAAGAAGATAGACCATCACCTTGTATTTAGAGACCTAGTGACCAAAGAGGAGTCTCTAAATCACTAAATATTATACCACTTCATTATTTCATTCAGAGATTTCCCGACTAAAGGTATTTTGATCTGGAGATAGGGTGACTATAGTTTTTTTGCAAATATTTATCAGAGTAATTGCTAGATCTCCCAATAAATATTCAGAGACTTGGTGATTAAAGGTTATCACTGAGTCATTAGAAGACAAGGAATATTCTTTCATCTTAAGGAGATTACGCGACAAGGGGTTTCAGGTAATCATTAGACTAAAGAGAATATGCCAAAATTATTATGAGACTAAGTGACTAACCATAAATAAAAAGTGCACATGCTTTAAAAGACCTATTTAAGTGATTTTAAAAAGTAATAGCCAAATAGATTTTGGACAAGGAATTCTAGGGCTTTTTTGGATTTTTAAAGGCAATTAGACCTAGCACTTAGGGTTTTTCAAATCTTAACAAATTTTGAGCTCTAAGATTAAAAAATGCTTGAGATCAACTCATGGAACACAGAGAAAACCTCAAAAAATCAAAAGTTAAAGAGGATAACTTAAAAAAATAGAGAAACCAACCAATAGATCCTAAGGAAGATCTTTTCCACAACTTCACCAACTCCAGCTTCAGTGCATCCAACTGGTGTCTCTCTGTTGTTGATGATCCTAAACAACTACCACCTGATGTAGACAAAGGTGAAGAGGATCCTTCTGGGTTAGGGCCAATTACAATCAGAATTAATTTTGCAAAGTCCACAAATCCAATACAATCTCAACTAGCTTAGCTTTGAAGATAATTAGAAGTTGATGGAAACCCTAAGGTAGATCTACACTTGAGCTTGCATGCCTCCAAGAAATCTCCTTGTCTCCAAGTGTGCAAACCACTAGCTTTGCTATTACAAACTATCAGATGACAATCTAATTTGCAAGATCATGCAAGATCTTTTCCACAACTTCACCAACTCTAGCTTTAGTGCATCCATTTGATGCCTCTCTACTATTGATGATCCTAAAAAACTACCACCTGACGCAAACCAAGGTGAAGAGGATCCAATTAAGGACAGTCCAAACCTTGCAACTTCAAAATTACACAATGGAATACTCAACACAACAAATTTTGTAAAGTAATTTATATTAACATGCCTGATAGTAAGGCCTTTCGAGTTAGGGACAATTACAATCAAAAATAATTCTACAAGGTCCACAGATCCAATACAATCTTAGCTAGCTAGGCTCTGAAGACAATCATAAGCTGATGGAAACCCTAAGGTAGATCTAAACTTGAGCTCACATGCCTCCACACAATCTCATTGTCTCCAAGTGTGCAAACCACTTAAGGACAAGTCCAAACCTCCTTAAAAGCTCTAGATCTATGCAACCTGACCGAGCTTCCTTCAGCTTCTACTTTGATACCACTTGGCACAGACCAAGGTGAAGAGGATCCAATTAAGGATAGTCCAATCCTTCCAGCTTTAGAGTTACACAGTGGAATACTCAACATAACAAATGTTTCAAAGTAATTTGCATTAACATGCCTAGCTATAAGGCCTTCCGAGTCAGGGCCAATTACAATCAGAAACAATTATGTAAGGTCCATAGATCCAATACAATCTTAGCTAGCTCAACTCTAAAGACAATCAAAAGCTGATGGAAAACCTAAGGTAGATCTAAACTTGAGCTCACAAGCCTCCAAGCAATCTCCTTGTCTCCAAGTGTGCAAACCACTAGGTCTGCTATTACAAACTATTAGATGACAATCTGATCTGTAAGATCATGCAAGATCTTTTCCACAACTTCACCAACTCCAACTTTAGTGCATCCAAATGATGTTTCTCTACTATTGATGATGTCTTAAATAACTACCCAAACACCCCTTAAATACTAATCATCTACCACAAGTCGGCTAGATGAAACCCTTAACTCCTACAAACAAATATTAAATGTCATACAAGTTGGCTTAGAAATTGTATTACAAACATTTAATTCAACATGTCATCCTATAACAACAACTACCAACAATAAATGCACCAAGTCGGCCCAAAAAATCACTCAAAACTCCATTTGGTAAGCCATAACTATCGAGCAACATTCAATTAACTAAGCATGCTAGGTATCACTGAGTAAAAATGTTGACCAAGCACCATAGACATCACCGAGTAACACTTTCACTAAGAGCTAGAGGTTACCAAGTTCCTCCAGTGATCAAGCTTCCTTCAATGACTGAGGCCATTGGTCAAGGCTACAACTGAGTAACACCGGCCAAAATACAAACACCCATGTAGATTCACTGGCTCTGCTATTACAAAGTATCAAATGACAATCCGATCTAAAAGATCATGCAAGATCTTTTCCACAACTTCACCAACTCTAGCTTCAGTGCATCCAACTGATGTCTCTCTATTGTTGATGATATTAAATAGCTACCACCTAATGTAGACCAAGGTGAAGAGGATCCAATTAAGGACACTCCAAACCTTGCAACTTCATAATTATACAGTGGAATACTCAACACAACAAATATTTCAAACTAATTTTTATTAACATACCCAGCTGTAAGGCCTTTCGAGTTAGGGCCAATTACAATCAGAAACAATTCTACAAGGTCTATAGATCCAATACAATCTCAGCTAGCTCAGATCTAAAGACAATCAGAAGATGATGGAAACCCTAAGGCAAATCTAAACTTGAGCTTGCATGCCTCCAAGAAATATCCTTGTCTCCAAGTGTGCAAACCACTAGCTCTTCTATTACAAACTATCAGATGACAATCTGATCTGCAAGACAACTACCAATGCTCAGTAGGAGAAGCCTTGTTTGGTTTGGACAAGGCAATAGTTAACAACCAATGGAGGTAGCACCATAGGAAGGATTTTATTTGGTTGGATCCCTATCCATTTGCTAATTTCTTCATTCATAGGAGTAGTAGTAGAGCAGTAGGTAGTTAGTGGTAGGAGTAGTTGAAAGTGAAAATGATCAAGGAAGCCTTGTTCGGTTTGGATAGTGACAACTGATGTCCTTAATAGCCAGAACTCCAAGCAACAATGAATTAATCGAGTATGCCTTTTCCCTCCTTCTAGCACCAAATAATATTGATGTCAGTTTTGTACCACTACATAACATATAGCAATTGAATACTTGATATAGAATACCAAACACTCAACCGTCTCTTGAAAAGTAAACACTCATGAAGAACTTGAGAAAACTCCAAGGTTCCTTACACTTGTGGATACTAACTTAGTTATATTAATGTGATTTGTTGGTTAATCATGTAGGTAGGCTTACATTGTTGATTCAAAGATAACTTGGTGGTACTTCGCTTGGTTGACTTGTTCTTTTCTCCTTGATCATTTTCACTTTCAACTACTCCTACCATTAACTGCTTACTACTCTACTACTCCTATGAATGAAGAAATTAGCAAATGGATGAGGATCCAACCAAATAAAAGCCTGTCTATGGTGCTACCTCCACTTGTTCAATGATTCAAAAGGATACTCTTAGGATTTTCACACTAACACCTATCTTCCAACCCAAATTGAATACAAGCAGAAAGATGAAATGCAACTAGAACTTGGGAGTGATTAGACTACATTACCACACAAGGCTTCCTAACAAGCCACTAGGATGCTAGTGGCCTAGTATATAGATCCATATCAAACATTCACTAACATCACCACACAATTTTCCATCTACTTCTACTCTAACAACATGAAATGAAATCCTACTTTAATTTGAGAGATGAGAAGAACCATGCAATACACCAAAATGATCATGTATATCCACCATGCAAACCCCAATAATGAATAGAGAACAATTTTGATAGTATTTTGGCAACAATTCTCCAACATAACCCCCTTTACAAATGAGAACACATGGCCTTATATAGAGGCTCAAAATTACAACGAGTGGCCAAGATTAAGGGGCAAAATTAAGGGCCAAGATTAAACCTTACAAACCTTAATTAGGGTTACCATCTTTCAACCAATTACATGAGGGCACCAACTTTGTGGACCAATGAGAAAATTATAATAATTTGTCAACCAATGAGAACATAGGACACTTGGCATGATTTGATTGCATGCACATGAAATTTCCACCTCATCAACCTTATCTTATAAATTTATTTAATCCTTGAGATGAGGTGAAGCCTTGGATGCTTGAGCTCATCCTTAGAAACTTTCTCATCATCACTTGAACTTTCTTGTACCTAATGTCCTAACCTTGAAGGGGTGAGGTCTCTATGCCCTTGGGGTAATCTTTCCTTGGCCTTGATGGCTTTCTTGGATGTGAACCTTCTTGCAATTTGAGAGCCTTTCTCTTGGTCACTACCTTGAAATCGAACTTGATCTCTTTCAACCTTTCATCTCACTTTCCTCCTTCATTATCCTTGCCTTCCTTAACCTTCCTGGTCCTCTCTAACCTTCCTACTCAAATTTGGATTGCATGCACCTCCCATATGCTTCAATACTCTTAGGTTCTAGGGGTACCTGCCTTAGCCATACCTCCCTCTCAAATCTAACCAAGCTAGCTTGCATGAATAGCCAAGCCTTGCATAGCCTCAAATATCTTTAAATCTCTTCCAATCTGCAATGAAACCTACCTCCTTACTAATGTTTTCCTCTTTGGGTAACCCTTGAATGCCTTCAACTATTCAAACTACCACAACCTTGCCCCTTTGCATAAGCATCTGCCTCAACCATAGTGGTGCAGTGCATCTCCCCAAATTTGGATTTGGTTCGACTAGAAAAGCATCACCAACATCCTTGCAATCAAATAGAAGAGGTAGGACCCCGTGTAGAATTGCTTCTGATTTTGCACTGTCCTAAGTTGCAACTCTAAATTTTCACTTATAATCCTAGTGCAATCAAACCTTCTTTTTCCATTCTCAATTCCTTTAATAAAATAGTACATCCAAGTTTCAAACTGCATACCTTGAGCAGAGCCCATGACTCGGTTGAGAAGCACAATAAGGTCTCCATACTTTGATTTGAAATCTGACCTGCTGAGCCTTGATGACTTGGTAACTCCTTTCTTGCCTTCATACAACCAATTCTGCTTTAGTAAAGCAAGGTAGGAATCCTGATTATCTTGAAAAAACTTGGCCGCCTGATCCATCAACACCACTATCATGCCCTTGTGCTAGGGTATATCAAACACTTCCTCTACCACTTGCCCACTGATGTTAGCCAACACCCTCTTTCCTTCATCAAAGATGATAGACTTAGTCACAATATCTATTTGAGATGCACACTCCATCACCAACTCCAGATAAGGCAAGGTAGGAGGGAAGGTGACAACTTGCATGATTCCACACCTGTACATCTTCTTCACCATGGGGGAGTGGCTTTCCTTCAACCTATCTCTCAACCATATCATATCCACTATGCCGATGTTGGTGTCACCCACTCGCTTCAATTTTGAGAAGAAGGTGGTCTTGGGCATCATGTCTTCCTTGTCTTTCTTGGTATACATTCCCCTTGGGTTCTTGCTTGCACTAGCATCCACCATCCTAACCCTTGTTTTTGCCTCTTCTTTCTACAATGAGATGGGACTACACTTATCTCTACCCCTCCAATCCTTGGGATGGAACTGTGTGTGAAAATTGTACCTAGCTATGGACACAACACTTCAGTAAAACATTAGAGGTTAGGAAATCAAGAAACCTGCAAATAAGAACAATATAGCTAACTAGGTGATTTACTGCCTTCTAGTAGGTGCGAGTATGGTATTCTGAGATTCAGACCGAAATCAATGACAATGCAACACCTAAACAAAGGATTTAATGCTAAAAGATGAATGTAGAATGAATACAGATTAATCTATATTTTTGTATTTTCTATGTAATTAGGATGAAAAATTGTATGAATCTAAGCTAGAATTGATTGAAAATGATATGCAGATTTAATCTAATAATGATATGAATTGATATGAAAAACTATGAAAAATTATGAATTGATCTCACAAAGTCGCCTGTCGCAAAAGCTTGATTCTTCGTATGTAATTTCACTAGAGTAATTGTGCAAATTTGAGAGATATGAGATGAATTATGAAGAGATGAGCCTTGTTTTTATAGAAATCCAGAGCTTGAGGATGCATTGAGAAAAGCCATAAATCACTCTTTATAAACTCAGGTTGATTTTTGAGTTAACAAGAAATTAAGAATAAATAAACTCATAAAATCATGCAAAAATAGTTTTTATCTCAAAATAGAGTTTTCGTTCACTTTTTCAACTCACCATCAAATGTTGAGTTTAGAAAGTTAACAAATTGAAATTGAAAATAGATTTAAAGTTAACTGGTTTTCTGATTGTGCATGATTTAATATGAATTAATTTAAAAATAAAGTGATTTATCTTCAACTTAATTGATTTTTTTAAAATTAAAATAATTGATTTATGGGTTAATCAATTATTAAAAATCAAACTTTTATTCAAAACTATACTATTAAATATTGACAACTTGATTTAATTAATTAAATAAGAATTTAATCAATTATTCATATGATTTTTGATTTATTGCCAAAATTAAATAATATAATTAGGAATAATTAGAATTAAATCTAATTAAATAATTAAGTGGCAGAATTAAAATTAATTAATTAAATATTCAGAATATTCAATTAATCAAATTTTAGGATAAATATGATTTATCGCCAAATAATTATTAAATCAAAGATAATTAGGATAAAGGAAATATTTCAAGGAATATTCTTTGATGCAGAATTAAGATAAAATCAATTTTTGATAAAATGATGTGCAGATGTGCCTTAGGTTAGGACTTTGATGTTGATTTCATTTGATTTGAAGATGTAGGAGGTTAATGAACCTATAGCCCATTTTTGGGGTATTACATTTTGCCCCTCTTTGAATCATTGTGTGAAGCGTAGTGGTTCAAAGATTATTCTGTGTTTGATAAAGATGTATGAAACTGATTTGAAAGATGAACCGATTCTGAGACAGAAACCAATTGAAGAGTGGGAAGATGTTAGGTCTTGATTGACCAAAGATAATGTTAACTATAGCAACAATGAACCGGTGATTACGAAAAAGTATCAAAAAAACTAATTCTGAACTTTATGATTACGAAGAAGTGAGTGACCTAATTCCAAACCTAACTGTCTAAAGGAATCATATTGGTATCACATCTGAATCCTTCAGTTACGAAGAACCAAGGAAATAGCACTAATGAACTGATGGTTACGAAAAGCTGATACAGTTTACAAGATTGATTAGGATACCAGATTGATATGGATCTCGATGAATCTAATATGCCCCAAGCGATGTGCCCCAAGCGACAAGGTCTTTTGATGAATCAACAACTAGACGTAGTTGTTGTCTTGATTACTGAGGAAATATTTGATTTACAAACTTGATTGATGTGCAATACCATGCCCCCTTCATGATGAAAATCAAAATTTGACAAGAAAAGTCAGTGTTAAATGGTGCAGAAGCATGTTAATTGATTTGAGAAGTGGTTATACACATTCAAGAATGCGTTCTGCATTGTTTAGAGGTCCCAGAGACCAAGTTTGACTAGGTTTGACCATGGTTGACCAAGTTGAAATTTTGATAGTTTGATGTTAGATAATCAATTAAGTTGAATTCTAGATTTATGTGATGATTGAAGGTCGATTATGCGAGTAGTTGACAATATAAATGATCTCAGATTTTGATTTTGATCCCAAAAATGGATTCTACTTGCTGTTTCATTAGAGGGACCTTCATACAATGCTCAGTCCTTGTGTCATGTTTAGCATTTTTTTTTTTAAAGAATCGTTTAAGTGTTCAAACTATTTGTGAGATCATGCAAAGTGCAAAGTGAAATACAAAATGAAATGCAAACCTAAGACCTAGGACCTAGTCACTGATCATGTGTCGGTCATTTTCATCATTGAATTTTTATTAGGTAACTGGATAAATTAATACAACATCCACTAGTTAGGAAACTATGAATATATGAATATTGATTTGTATGCACAAGAATCAATACAATGCCCACTAGCTAAATAACCATGGACATATGAATATTGATTTTGTTTTTGGAATGTTGGATTAGATATAAGTACCAAGGCACAAATGCTAGGATGACTTGAATATCATGTCCATTTTGATATAGCAATTTGTATAAGCATCAAAACATAGACATCATGATGACCAAAATACACCCTATGGAACAAACACATCAAGCAATCAAGAGATCATTCTAAATCCAGTGTGAATTGCCCGCAGTGACCTTTTATCATTCACATCCTTAGGTAAGATCGCATTTCACAGTAGGAGTAAGAACTTTCTCAAAAAGACAATAGTTAGATCAAAATTCCTTGAATTTTTTGAGTATCAATGGTCAAGGTACGCATGGCCATCCAATACAAGATAGAGGCTCTTACAGATGGACACCATTTCAATCTAGAATTTCCAAAGTTGTTAGATTTCACATACAAGTAGAAAACAAAGAAAAGATTATACCCCTAGTCATCACTCTCTAAATCCTGTAAAGGACATCATCGAAGAGCTCAAAGGGACACAATATGCAAAAATCTCAATGTGAATCAGTAAGCATACAAGGAGATAAAAGCATGTAAAAGATTAGATTGTTTTCAATTTGTGTTGATGTTTGATTTCGTTGTTGTAGATGCAAAATCCTTTCTAGAGAGGAGACAAACAGACTGACTTGGATGTAGCTTCAACAGACCCTGACTGGATATGACACATCTGAGATACTAAGGATTGTAGGACATGACATTGATTGCCCCCAAGTTTGAACATTGATAGGATACACACGCTTTTTCCAATTGGTGTACAGACTGACTTTATTGAAAATAAGAATGCGGAAACAAATCGGGAGGTATGTACAAACTAAAGCAAGACTGAAAGCTGGGAGAGACCAAGATTGCACTGATAGATGGAGCATTTTGAAACAAGTGGCACCCATTTGCTGGGTTTTCACCATCTTGGTAGAGATTCTATTTTTGCTACCATGGCACCTGTTTCCAAGTTTTCACCAAGGCACTTTTTCTTTTTCTCATTTTTTTGTATTTTTCATTTTTTTTCAATTTTTTTGTACTTTTGATGTTTTTTTATTTTTTGTACTTCTGATATTTTTTATTTTTTTTTGTAATACATCAAAGCACCTATTGCTAGGTTTTCACCAAGATGTTCATTTTTTTAGGACTTTTTCTGATTTTTATGATTTTTTCAGCATATTTTTGAATACTGAATGACTTAGGCGTAGAATTTATTCAGATGGAGAATGTTGATTAGTTCTTAGAGTTGTTCTCCTTTATTCATTGAGAGTTGATAGGCTCTAGAGCCAAAATTAGCAGTGATAGCAAAGGGACCCAGCCAGTTGGGTTCAAAATTCCCCTTGCTCTCTCTATGTGATTGATTTTTAGGATTCTCTCTCAAGACTAGATCGCCAACCTAAAATTCTATGTGTCTGACTTTCTTGTTGTAGCCTCTAGACATTCTTTTCTGATATACTCTAATTTAATCATATGCTACTTGTCTATGCTCATCTAGTAGTTTAAGTTCTTGCAACCTAGACACTCTGTAGTCATCATATGTTACTAGACCATGCATTCTAATTCTTAGTGATGGGATTTCAACCTCAATAGGTAGTACCGCTTCAAACCCATAAACTAAAGTGAATGGTGTAGCCCCAGTGGGCGTTCTGATACTTATTTTGGAGTAGTGATCAGGAGATCCAACCAGTAGTGTCCAGCTATCGAGAGATCCATAGTCAAGGAAAGATCACTTAAGTGAGACTCACAAATATCCTCGTGGATGCATCTTAATCCTTCATCATATTTCCCATGCTCTAAACATTCGGGAAGAGTACATTCTAGATTTCTCTTAGTCATGTCACTAGAAATGAGGAGATACTGATATGCACTTTGGGATAGGCAAGATGGAGTGAAGAGTAGAAACTATGAGAGGCAAGGAGGGTGAAATGGAGGAAGGTATGAGAATTTGGAAGCTTGAATAGAAACTTTTTTGACATCCAAGTCTTTTAGCTTGGGAATCCACATAGCTTTTGAATTTTTTATCATTTTCTTCTTGAGAAATGTGATTACAATTTTGATAAGATGGATTTTTAGAATCATCTCCAAAATGAAGCTTGATTCCCAGGGATCTGAGTTAGATTGCTCAGATACCTAGTAGATAGCTTTCAAGAATCATCTCCAGAATGAAGCTTGATCCTCAGAAATCTGAGTTAGATTGCTAAGATACCTAGCAGTAAGATTTCAAGAATCATCTCCAGAATGAAGCTTGATCCTCAGGGATCTGAGTTAGATTTCTCAGATACCTAGTAGTCAGTTTTTGAGAATCATCTCCAGAATGAAGCATGATCCTCAGGGATCTAAGTTAGATTTCTCAGATACCTAGTAGTAAGATTTCAAGAATCATCTCCAGAATGAAGCTTGATCCTTAGGGATCTGAGTTAGATTGCTCAAATACCTAGTAGTAAGATGGATTTCAAGATCCATTTTTGCTTTGATTTTATTTTCTCCCTTTTTTCTTGAAGACCTTTGTGGTCTTTTGAATGTTGTCTTTTTCTTAGTAGTCACATGTCGATTATGTGGGACATAGTGACTTTGTGATATAAGTGGATTTTGATAAAAAAAAAAAATTGTTACAAATCCAAGTTAATTCCAAAGACTTGAGAATCATTGATGAAAGAGGTTGATACAACTGGTTGAGGTGGAGAGGTGGAGTGGGAAGTGGGCGAGCCACTTATCTTAGGGAGGTGGGTGGAAGAGAGGTTGATGGGATGGGCTCAAGTGAAAAGAGTTCAACATCATCCTCACCATTCATGATTGAATCAGATAGATCAAGAAAGTTATCTTCCATAAAATGTTGTCCATTGTGAGTTGTCCTAGAAGAGTCAGATAAGTTTAAAGGAGTATCATGTGAGTCAAACTGAGATGATCCATTTTGAGAGCTAGGTCCTTCTTCAGGTGGGAATAGTGCATGGATAGGAACCATTTTAATCTTGGACCTACCAATATTCCACGAAGCTATAATTGGATGGGGTCTTATGTACCCATGATTTGCTGGAGTAGCTAGAATGTAGCTTGAAGTAGATGGCCTAGGAGCCGTAGGGATGATTTCCATAGAAGGGTGGAAAGGATCGTCATCAATTGCTTGCTCTTGAGATTTTGAACTTTCTCCCCTTTCAAAGTTGGTAAGAGGAGTATATCTATGTATGACATCAACTTGTATTGTTATAGTATTATCAGATAAGGAATCCCATTCTATTTATTTTGAGTTTGTCTTGACATTGCAATATTGCCTGATGTAGTCAGATAAAGACATTGTAGGAGGTAGGTCTTCTTCATCACTGTCATTTGTAGTAGGAGGAATATTCTTTGTAGCAGGATCTTGTTCAGTAGCAATAGTGGTGGAATAGTTTAGAATAGGCATACCAAAAGGCATATTCAGGATGTGAGAGATATTAGGGAATGGACCGCAATTAGGATCAGTAGTATGTTTAGAATTTTAGATGGGAGCAACCTGGGTAAGACTAGAATCTGACATCTAGCTAGTAGATAAGTGTTCAAAGTGTATAGTCATGAGAAAAAGGGATTCTAGAACACACACCTAATGCCAGGTTGAAGGATAGGAAATGGAGAGCAGATTGGCTCATCTCAAATGTCATAGATCAGAAGGCTGGATCAAACTCAAGTGACTACTTTTAGGCAAATAGATTGGATTCTTTCTAGTTTATGCTCTATTCTTAACACAATGATATTTTCTGATAGAATATGGAAATAGGCTACAAAAACTGGACTTCTGACAAATTTGGAAAGTTTCTGGCAATTTTGACTTTAGCTTTGATACGAGTTTTGAAATTTCAGGATGACTTTTGACACCAAAAAGGATTTTTGCTTCAGATTTGCAATTTTTTTAGTTTTTCAGTATCAGATTGTTTGCAAATTTTTCTGTCCAAGTTTGAAGATTTGTGTGATAGTTCATCTCAAGTAACCAAATAGATATCAAGCACGCAAAACAAGAAGCAAGGAAATTCAAGCACATCTAAAAACAATGAACAAGGGCAAAAGAAACCTTGCACATGAACAAGCAATAGTGACTTATTGTGCTAATTCCTAGAAATGCTACTTGTGTATGTTCTCAAAAGTTTTTCAATAATGCACATAGTCCTAGAAAATGAAAAATTTGGCCTCACTAGGGTTTGTAGTAATGGTCTGACTCTACAACTTTTGTGATCTCAAGAGGGAAAACTCCAATCCAGGTGCACTGGGGTTTTGACATAGTCCAAGAATTTAATCAATCAAGAGCTGCTAGGGAGATCTGACAGCCCAACAAGAGACCACACCTGTGAAGATTTCCTCCACAAGGATATATTTATAGCGGTTGTAGCTACCATGGTGAAAATGGCTATTATCACTTGAGGTTCTATCCATGTGGTTGACCCAATAAAGGGAATGTCCACTACGGTTAACCCTCTCAAAAGGTGACCCACAAAAGATACCACATGGGGACTAGATCAGATTCAAGGATCTGGGTTTCTGATACTATCCAAAAAAGGAAGTAGAGCATAATCCCCTAGCCTCTTCACTTCACCAAAAAAAAGTAGATAGATTAATCCGACATGCTAAGACTAAAATTATCTCACCAATATTTATGATTTCAACAACTATGGTCTATCGATCTCTCCAGAGAGGGAACGCATCGATAAAAAACTGAGGACCAAACTAAGTGGAACATGAAATAATCATAGTAACCTCCCTATCTAAAGGGGATCCTTTGTAAAGAAGAGCTTTGCATGTAAACAAGTGAATGAATCCCACTCTCTCAAGATCATCCATAAATAGTGTTCATAGGGCCTATTTACTATGTGTAATAGATATGCAAAAAGCAAATCTATGTTCGTTTTATAGCCCAAAACTGAAGTCTAATTTATGAAAGCTGGAAATGCACACAATATTGACACATGAAATGTTTGTTTTATGTCCAAATTGAAATATTTTTAGATGCAGTAGAATACCTAAATTCCCTCGTAGCATGCTTAGTAGATTTTACCTAATTTTTAGCTTTGTTGAGAAATCCCGCACAAGCAAGCCATGAACTCTCCAACAAACAAACAAGCAAACAAGATATGCAATGTATATTTAACTTATGCAAACCTTGGGGTTAGATCTGAAAAATAATTTTTAGGAGAAATAATAACCAACAAATAATCCAAATGACAACTCATATCATGCATTGAATCATATGAAAAATAAGTGCATACCCATCACAACAATTTTATTTTTTTTGCATTTGACCTAGTCAACAAGATCTAATTTTTTTTATATGATTTCGGCCAAAAAAAAATAGAAATAAAAAACAAAGACCCCTACTAAAAAATAGAGAGCTTTCCAAAAATGTAAAAATTTTAGAAAAATCTCTTCATTTGTGCCCTAGAGACCCACTTTACCAAAACAGACCAATTTTTGTAAATCAACTATTTAAGTTGTTATATTGCATCCAAATTTAAAACACAAAGAATGGACCCCCTGTAGAATTTAAAGAGCTTTCTGAAAATGAAATTTTTTTAAAAAAATATGCTAATTTGTACTGAAACTTAATTTTTTTATGAAAAATACAGAAAAAATTATTAAAAATTCAAAACATCTTAGAAAATTCTAAATTTTTTATCAAAGCTTCCTTGATATGTCTCCAACCTAAAAAAACATTTCAAACCAAAAATCCAAGCCATTTTGGAGATAAAATTAAATCTTTGAAATTTTAGGGTTTTAGTCTCCAAGTAAATCTGCACAAGGGGGTTAGCTCCAAAAAAATAACCAAAGCTAGCATGTAAAGGTGGGTTACCTTATGGTGGCCACCAGAAATGTGTGTGTGAAAATTGTACCTAGCTGTGGACACAATACTTCAGTAAAACATTAGAGGTTAGCAAATCAAGAAATTTGCAAATAAGAACAATATAGCTAACTAGGCAATTTACTGCCTTCTAGTAGGTGCAAGTATGGTATTCTCAGATTCAGACCGAGATCAGTGACAATGCAACACCTAAACAAAGGATTTAATGCTAAAAGATGAATGTAGAATGAATACAGATTAATCTATATTTTTGTATTTTCTATGCAGTTAGGATGAAAAACTATATGAATCTAAGCTAGAGTTGATTGAAAATGATATGCAGATTTAATCTAAGAATGATATGAATTCATATGAAAAATTATGAATTGATCTCACAAAGTCACCTGTCGTAAAAGCTTGATTCTTCGTATGTAATTTCACCAGAGTAATTGTGCAAATTTGAGAGATATGAGATGAATTATGAAGAGATGAGCCTTATTTTTATAGAAATCCAAGGCTTGAGGATGCATTGAGAAAAGCCATAAATCACTCTTGATAAACTCAGGTTGATTTTGTTAGAATCTGCTAATAAACAGAAATAACCCAAAATCTAATTGAAAGTGTTAGATCAAAAATGGAAATAAAATAAGCAGAAGAACACTATTAGACAATCTTAATGTATATGCTCAAAGGCATAACAACATTAAGGAAAATCTCTATTATGCTATCCTAGTATATACAATATATCTCCAAAGTACAAATACAAGAGATCTAGCCTCTTTATATAGGCAAGAGATGGTAGGAGGTTTGGACATGGATGAGAATAGTAGTTGGAGTTAACCAACTACCAAATAAAGTAGTTGGAGTAATTGGACTCAACTACATATTATAAGTAGTTGGATTCAACCAACTACCAAACAAAGTAGTTAGAGTACTTGGACTCAACTACATCTTAGAAGTAGTTGGAGTCAAAGTAGGGCCCAACAATATCCTCCTAATAATATCCAAAAAAGAATAATTCCTCCTATAAATAAGTTCACCTAAGTAAACTTAAGTAATGAGTAAAATGGTAAAGAATCATTTACTCTAACACCCCCCCTTAAATGCAACTTAGGGAGAATAAAATAGCCTTATGGGTCCTGGAAATAAAGCCATGTTAGGTACCCATGTACAACTAAAAAAAACCTCTCATAACCGGAGAAAAGGAGAAAAACCCAGTGGGAGAAAACCCCTCTCCAAAAGAGAGTAAAAGAAGAAGCTAAAAAGCTATAGTATAAGGAGACACCTGTCACACCCCAAGCAAAGAACATAAGTGAATGAAATTTCTCTTAGAGAAGGGTTTGGTGAAGATGTCTGCAATTTGATCGGATGTCTGACAATACTGAAGGTCAAGGACCTACTCATGAATCAACTCCCGAATGTAGTGCATGTGAATCTCAATGTGCTTTGTCCGTTGGTGATGGATAGGATTGTGAGAAATCTGAATGGCACTTTGATTATCGCAAAAGGTGACTTTTGGCTTTTGAAAAGGAATTCCAAACTTAGTGAGGATGTTTTGAAGCCAAATGGCCTTAGTAGCTACATTAATTTCTCCACGATACTCAGCCTTAGTGGATGAAAGAGAAATAGAAGTTTTCTTCTTGCTCGACCAAGAAACTAGACCTAAACCAAGAGAGAATCATTACCCCAAAGTAGACTTATGATCTTGAGAGTCACTTGCCCAATCTGAATCTATATATCCTACCAAGTCAATATCTACATCTGCTCCATAATGAATGCCATAACTATGAGTACCCTGGATATAATAAAGAATCCTCTTAGCGGCTTTCCAATGTAGCTCATGTGGCTCTTGCATAAACCAAGAGACCATACCCATAGCATATGAAATATTTGGCCTCATATGAATCAAATATATGAGGCTACCAACCAATTGACGATACAAGGTAGCATCAACCAAGGGTGAAGAACAAGAAGACTCAAGTTTGACCCCTGACAGAAATGGACTCGGTGCAGACTTACAGTCATCCATGTGAAATTTGGAGAGCATATCAAGAGCATACTTAGGTTGTCCAATGAATATACTAGAAGGTGATTGAGTAATCTCAATCCCTAAGTAGTGGAGAAGGCCTAAGTCAGACATCAAGAACTGATCATGAAGGGAAATTTTGACTACCTGATATGGGATGAGTGACTCCTTGTGATCAACAAATCATCAACATAGAGGACAAGGAAGGTCAGAGCATCATCCTTCTACAAAATATAGAAATTCAGATCAGAATGATACCAAGTGAACCCAATTGATAAAAGGAAGGAGTCCATCTTGGCATACCAAGCTCGAGGATCCTATTTGAGGCCATACAGAGACTTTCAAAGGTGACAAACAAGTAAAGGATCTTGGATGAAACCTTGTGGTTTCTCCATATATATCTCCTCTTGAAGGTCACCATGAAGAAAAGCACTCTTCACATACATTTGATGAACTTCCCAATGATGAGATGCAGTAATGGCAAGGACAAGTCAGATGGAATTCATCTTAGTAACTAGTGCAAAGGTCTCAGAGTAATCAATTCCAGGAACTTGGGAGAATCCTTTTGCAACCAGGAAAGCCTTATGCTTGTGAACTGACCCATCTACAAAAAATTTTGTTTGATAGATCCACTTGCATCGAATAATTTTTCTTCCCTTAGGAAGATAGACTAAATCCCAAGTATGGTTCCTTGCTAAGGAACTAAACTCCTCTTGCATAGCAGCATCGCACTCAGGGATGCCAAAAGCTTCCTGAAAGGATTGTGGATCAGAAGTTGTTGCAATGAAGAGATGTGGAGCTTGCTCAAATTGTGACCTTGTTATTCTCTCATCTGAGGGATCACCAACCCAATCACCTGCCGATTCTAATGTTTGACAAGCCCAAAGAGGTCCAGTAATTGGAGCATGTGGAGAATCTAGAGGAGAATCATCATCCTCTAAATGATGAATAATAGAGGAGGAAGATGGATCCTCATCATTATGATCTGAAGTGGAAGAAGAAGATTCCTCATCTAGATTAGGAGGATTGAAATCCTCAAAAGAACTATCATCATCCAATCGTACTGTCTCCATAGGAATTGATGATGGAGAAGTGATAGAAAAGGAACTAGAGGTATCTTCCTCAAAATGAACACTCCTCTCAATGAAAAGCTCATGTGTGGTGGGATGGAGAAGCCTATAGCCTTTGACACCCTCTAGATACCCAACAAATATACAAGGCCTACTTTTTGGGTCCATAGCCTTGCATTTCTCTGCTAGAATATGGGCCCATGTAGGAGACCCAAACACTCAAAATTATTTGACCATAGGTTTTTGACCGGTCCAAGCTTGAAAAGGAGTTACTCCCTTCAAGGATTGATGAGGAACTCGATTTTGAATGTAACATGCACAGTTTATAGCCTATGCCCAATACTGAGGTGTCAATGATTTGGAGTGGATCATACAGTTGGCCATTTCTTTTAAGGACTGATTCTTTCTTTCTGCAACTCCATTTTGTTGTGGAGTGTAGAGAACTATGTGTTAAAGATCAATTCCTTCTAAGTTACAATATTTCTCAAATCTCTAATTAACATATTCCCCCCCATTATCGGTGCGTAAAATCTTGATGGATTTCCCTGTTTGTTTCTCTACAAAGGCTTTGAACTCTTGAAATACTCAAAGACTTTAGACTTTTGTTTGAGAAAATATACAAATGTATATCGGGAAAGATCATCAATGAATGTTCAAACATATCTAGCTTTTCTAAAAGAAGGATGTGGAAATGGTCCTACCAAATCACTATGTACTAGCTCTAAAAGCTGTGTTGCTCTTCATGCTTTTCCTTTATCAAATTTTTCCTCAGGATGCTTTCCAAGAATGCATCCTTGACAAACTCCATTAGAGAATTGAATAGAAGGCATTCATGTAACCATATTCTTTTGACTGAGCTTTTGCAAGTAGTGGTAGTTCAAGTGGCCAAACTGCTGATGCCACAAATGACTCACCTCATTTGAGTGAGTGAGTAATGCAAGTGAAGGAGAATTAGGAACAAAGTGAGAGAAGGTATATAATCTAGACTGATGATCTACCTTTCCCACTGCAACTATAGACCCATTGTTCATTTCACTAATAACCACTATGTCTGGAGTAAACTCAACCCGCTTGCCAAAGCCTGTGTGAGTGATCTGATAGACAGATAGGAGATTAGTTGACAAGGATGGAATACAAAGGACATCATGAAATGTTCCTTCACTCACACAAATAGACCCTCTCCCATGCACTTCAGTAGGAGTTTCAACACCCAAAAGAATGGATGGCATAGAACATGACTCCAAGGAGAAAAAACTTTCTTTTGATGAAGCCATGTGGTGCGAAGCACCTGAATCAATAATCCAAGAATTTGGTTGTGAGGAAAAAGAAACTAGGGCCTTACCCTTTCCTTTCCATTTACTTGCATCCTGTGAAGATTCTTGAGATGAACTTGGCTTGACAGAATCAGGTACTTTGATATTGTTCTTTTCAAGAAAATTAGACAAGTGATCAATTTGCTTCTTTAGACACTTGTGTTCATCATGTCCAAGTTTCTTACAATAGGAGCATATTGTTTTCTCCTTTGGCTTGTCACCTTTTGAAGAAGATGCCTCATTTATTTCTTTTGGGGAAACCAATTTCTTTTCTTGCCTCTTTTCTCCTTGGTACTTTTGTTTCTTCTCTTGCTTAAAAGGCCCTCTTTGTTCTCTTGTACCTTGATTTGAAACCAAAGCATGAGACTTGGAGGGCTTAATTGTGCCCATATGAATCAACTTGTCTTGTTCCTTGGTGAGTTCATTTGCAAACTCATCAAGAGAAGGCATTGTATAGTTGGTTCCTAAGGCACTTTTTGTTACATAGAAAGTAGAAACAAATACTGAATAAGTCGGACCAAGTTTGGAAAGAATGCTAAGAATTAGTTGGGAATCTTTCTTCTCAATTCCACATGCTTTTAACTACAATCTTAAAGCCTTCAACTTTGTGAAGAAGTATTGAATTGTGTCATAGTTACAAGGGTTTAACCCTATCAATCCATTCTCCAATTAATGCCCTCTTAATTCATCTTGCTTACCAAACAACCCTTCTAATGTTGTCCATACATTATTAGGAGTTGTAGCAGATTCAACATAAAAGAGAATATCTAGAGATATGGCCATGCACAAAGTGTCATATGCTTCATCACACTTGTTGAGCCATTTGGGCTTTTCCACAAGCAGTGTTGGTTCAATTTTAACACCCATTGTTACTCTATATAACCCCAACTTTTTAAGATAGATTGTCATTTTAGACTTCCACTCATAGTAGTTATAGGGTGTGAGTAATGGAATTGTTGATTGATCCATTTTAATGTTAAAAATGAAAAATGTAGTGTGGAAAAGAAGAGAGACAAACCACACAAGAAGAAAGTGCATGAGACCACACAAGAAGATCCCCCCTTTTTCACTAGATAAAAAATTCACCCCTCCCGATATTTACAGGTTGGCACTTTATAGTTTAGTGCATTTACAAAGCTCTTTTCCAAGTTACAATCTTCGGTAGGCTCATAATGGCTAAAATTACAATTTCTGATACAAAATGAACCAATGATAAAATATGGAAAAATAACTTTTGTAGCCCTATAGTACTCTTCACCAGCATTCCAACGATATCTTGTTCTTGAAAAATGGAACACTGGAGTGAAAGTTATGGCTTCTAGAGTGAAAAAATGAACTTCTAACTTTGATAGTAAAAAACACTATCAAAAATGAAAAATCAAAAGATAAAACCTCTAGATTTAGATAGAGCTCAGAAAGAGCTTTCCGGTGATATCTTATTTTCTCAATTTTGACACCGTATGCTCAAGTTATGAGCAAAACACCAACGAGTGCTCTAGAAGGGCCTATTTTGACGGCTGGATGAACGTCAATTTTAAAACAATGACTTCACACAGTTGACTAGGCTATAAATTTGACAGCCTTATGGCTGTCATCTGCGTGTTGCTGCCTTGGTTTGCATGCCGAGCAGCCTCTTGGATAATTTTTTTGCTTCAGATGCTTCTGTCACCAAAATGGGGTGAATTTTATATCAAAATTCATCCCTCGGTCATTCTAGATGTAATGGAAGGGTCTGTTTGACCTGAAAATGCTCTATTTTGCATGTTGTTCTCTAGATTTGAGCTACAAAACATCATTTTGTAACTTTTGCAAATGATCTCCTAAAAGGATGAAACGAAAGTCAATCCTGACTTTCTCGAGCCTTCTGGACATAATGGTGTAATCAAAATTGCTCTTTGGATCCTTCAAGGTGCTGCATGTTGGAAATTTGGCTGATTTGATTGCATAGATGTTATCATTATGGCAACATATGATCCACATGAAGATCGCACAAGTCAAAGAGCAAGTATGACAGAGCACATTGCATATTTGTCTAAGTGTGAGATAGTATTTTTACCAATGTACCCGGACACAACTTTTGTTTGCGATATTGAATGGAGTGAGTTTAGTGCTTGTGCAATTGAACATAGACTCTATGGTGACTAATGATGACCCATCTCAAAGCACAAATTAGTATGAAATGTACGGAAGAAGTTATGATAGTTTTACCGAAGACAGTGTGAAGCCGACAAGACAAAATATGAAGGCAGAATTGGTAAAGAGTTAAGGGATTATTTTGTTTATCAAAATAATGTCTTAACAATATAAAGGGATGACATCTTAGATGATTACTCTTGGTTAAAGCTATTGGTATATATGTAAATGTAATTGTAATTGTAAAGACAAGTAACAGTTGTAATTGTAATAAGCAACAAGTATTTGTAGAAGTATGATGCAAAGTATATGAAGCATATGTAATAGCGATAATGAAAGATTAGTGAAGAGATATCAATGCAAGTAGTATAAGGTTATGTACCTTGACCTATTTTTTAATCAGTGTATATTGTACATTACTTGTTTGGGCAGTGGGCTCAACTGGTAATCACATTTTGTACTACCAACTCCTAACAAGGTTGAGGCTTCTAACAAGGCCTATAGTCCCTTAATCAGGACTGATACACTATATGTTTGTAATAGACTCCTAACAGGGTCAACATCCTTAATAGGATACTTTTGATTTGTGGATCTTTGTGGGTACCATCCCCATCGGGGTTTTCCCTTGGCCAGGGTTTCCTCAAGAACAAATCATGTGTTATGCGTTCTTTAGTTTTATTGCTATGCATGTTGTTTAGCTTCTTATGTTATGCATGTGTAAAGATAATCTGTTATATCCATAATTGGGAAAAAGATAAAGTTTGTAGAATACTGATTCAGCCCCCCTCTCAGTATTCCCTATTTTTAACAATTGGTATTAGAGCTTAGTTACTCGGAAAAGAATCATTCAAGGAAAGCCTAGCAGCTTGAGTAAGATCTCTATGGATATGGATCAACTATAGAAGAATCTTGAAGAAGCTCTTGAACAGATTGATATGCTTGCTGATGAAAGAGACACTCTGAAAGGAAAATATGATGATGTAAAGAACCTCATTGAGAAACTGAAAAACAAATTAGAAGATCTGAGATCTGAAAAGAAATCTGAAGTTCTTATTGAAGATTGTGATGACAATTTAGAAAAAGAAAATGAGATCCTTAAGCATGAATTGAAGATAGAAATTTTGAAGCTTAGTTTGAAAGATGGAAATGGAAAGAATGAAGCAAATCTGACATCTAAGAATGAAAGTCTAAAAACTAAAAATGAAGGACTGAAATCTAAACATGGAAATGTAACATCTGAACTTGAGAAAGTCAATTTGCAATATGTTGAACTTGAGAAATACAACAAGATTGTGAAAGGCAAACTAACTCAATCCAAGCAACAACTTGAAAGACTATATTCAACTAGTGAGAAGATTGATAGACAAGAATCTTTTCAGAAACCATTCTATGATAAGACTGGTCTTGGATTTAACACTCTTAAAGCAAATGATGAAAGCAAGGAACCAAATCTGAAAGTATCTGAAAGCTTAGATGAGAAGAAGTCTGATGAGATCAACAAATCTGAAGATACACCTAAAGAAGAAGAATCATCGAAGCAAGATGAATCATCCAAAGGTATGCAAAGAGAATTCAAAGGTAGATTTTTTTCTTGTAATACGATTGGTCATATGAAGAGAGATTGCATAGGTAACCAATTTAAACCTCTTAATGGTTATTGTTATAACTATCATGAATTTGGACATAGAGCTATTGAATGTAGGAAACCTAAATGTGTTGAGAATAATAGTAATAGTAGAATGTTTAGGAATACTAACAATGCAGATAAGAAACCTACTAAAGATATGAATAGAAGAAATAGAGTAATATGTTATAGATGCAACAAGGTTGGACACATTGCTAGAAATTGAAAATCAAAGATTAATCCACCAGGACCAAGATATGGAAGCAATGGAATTGTTTGTCAGATATGAAACAAGATTGGACATACAGCAAGGTTTTGCAGAATGAACAATAGAGTTTTTCATCCTAACCCTAACCCTAGAAATCATGAAAGAAGAAATGAAGATGTAGGTAACAGATAGAAAGGTTGCTATAGCAATATAGATGAAGTGAAGTTTGTTAAAAGCACAGATCAAGGAGACATATTCAACATTGAAGGTAATCAAAAAGGTGAAGTATCAAGTGGTAAGAATGAATCCTTACCTGACCTATCTCAAAGCACTTAATTTATGAAAATTATAGTAGATTAGGAACTTAGATTAGAGTAGAAGTAGATTTATGATGAATTAAGTCTTGCACAGTTAATGGAAGGTAATTTATGATATTTTAATGCTATGGTTAAGAGCACAAAGAAAATATTATTTTTTGTGAGATCACAAGAAGTTTTAAGTTTTGCAGGATAGCAGGAAACAACTTTTTGGAAAGAAGTGGCAAAATAATTGAATATGATGTCAAAACTAAGTGAGATTGAAGTAATAAAAGGTTATGATTGGTGTTATTTGACCATCAAAGCAAACACAAGTGTTAAGGAGATCAAAGAGAAATTATTGGAAGCTTTTTACAATGATTTGGTGAAGGATTTAAGTGCTGAATCTATGCAAGCCCCAAATTCATGAAATTGAGGTATTTCACTTGACAGATCTGTGAATCGGTAAAAGGAATTTGAAGTAATGATGGATGTATCTTTAATTCACAATGTCAGAGATAAAAATAGACCTAGAATGAAGAGGGAACCAGTTGAACCTCTGGAAGAAGACCCTAAGTTAGCTTTATCATTCGTACTAGACGGAGTTTTGCATTTAGAGAATGTAAGAAGTTATCTTGGATGCAAGTTAGAAACCATCAGTGATAGTGATTTTACAAGTGAGTATGAGAAGATCTACAACCAGGACATGTCATTGAAACAAGGATATGATCATTTGAAAGACAATGAGATTGTTAAGCATGCATTGTAGTATGAGTTTGATAATGAAGAATGCACTAAGATAATCCTTAGCAGAATTCATAATGGGAAATTTTGGCTAGAAGATAGAGTAATAGACATTACAGCTAATTTGATTCATGAAGTCACCGGACTATCTAAATCTGGACTAATTCATCCTATAATGGTAGAGGAATTGTAATTAGTAAGATCCAACAACATGATGTTAGATACTTATGCAAGATCCTAACAACCAAGTTTTGTGCAAATTCAAGAGAGGATGACATGGCAGTTGGAATGGTACACATAGCTTATTTGATGTGTGTTGACAAAGTCCCAATTGATATGTGTGAAATTATGAGAATTCAACTGTTTGAGAACTTGGAGAAGATTAAGAAGACAAAGTATGCACAATTTAGATTTTCATCTTTGATCACTTGCATGTTTTTTCATCTTTTGAGGAGATTTCCTTACACTGTAGGAAATGATTGGAATGATGGACAAAATACAATGGAAAGGATTAATGTAGTATACAAAAAGCATGTTATTGATGACGTTAATGAGAGCGCAGTACTTGTTATTAAGACATTTCAAAATATTGTGTCTAGCAGATCAAGGATTCCATAGTCTCTTGTAGAGAAATACAAGAATGAAATATGTTTTATGGTTGACACTGACTTTACATACATTGAAGTAGTTGAACCTAGAATTGAGTTCATAGACCCTCTTGGCTATGAAATATCTAAAACTGAGATAGAAGAATATGTGAACATGCTACTTAAGTGCAAGGTTGACACCCACAGTAATAGATTTGGAACTTTTGAAGAAAATTTCAACTTCGCAAAGGCTATACTTGAAGAAAAACAATCTAAGAAAAGAGTTGAGAGCACTATTAAGAAAATATTGAAGGATACAGGAATGATAGAGAGAGAATTCTTAGTGGCAAAGTAGACAGCAGCAGCAATCAGAGATATTGGACATAAAGAGATTTTATCTGTACCTCCCTTATCATCTAGTGTAGCACTAGTCAAGGTGAAAGTAGAGGAACCTGAGAAGGAACAAGTAGCAAGAAAACCTACTAGATCCACCTCCTCCACATCAAGCAAGAGAGTGAAAGAAATTTCTATTGGACCTGGTAAGAGGTAGAAAACTTTGGTGCCACCAGTTCCTAGGAAAATTGTAGAAATTAAAGAAGATGACACTTCTGTGAAGAAGAAAGCATGGAAACCTAGAGTTGAGAGAGTGAATGAAGAAATTATAAAAGATGGAGACTTCACTAAAATAAATAAATACTACGACCTTTATGACTATTCTGATAAATTGAATCTTGAAAATGCAGTGGTTTGTTGGAAATAGGAGAGATAAATAATGAGAGGGGAGGGGTAAATCAGTATCCACTAAAACTTTCTTCAGATCCCTTCAATACTAAATATGTAAACTGTATTTACCGATCAAAATAACTTGCATGAAACAATTACATAGATAACTTATGAAAGTAAATAAACATAAACTCATCAATGTAATAACATAACACAAGTAATTTGGTAATGCAAAAACCCTTGTAAGAAGGTAAAAACTGCGGTGGGGATGACACCCACAAATTCTTCACTACTGCAGATAGAAAAGTGTTTTCCTGTTAAGGCTACAATTGTGATCACTTCTGGTGATCTTACCCTATTAGGAGTAACATATTAGATAAGCTAGATCTACCTAGTTATAGGATTTAGAAACACAATTAAGTGTGCACTCGGTTAAGAGATTTACAATAGGACTGTTAAATCCACTCAGTTAGGAGAATTTGATAACTCTATTACAGTTGTTAGAAAGCAATAGAAAAGTGTATCTGCTCGGATTGAAAACTATATTTTTTAGATACAGATCATCTAAATAATTTTTATATATCACCTTGCATGTGTAGATTTTCTGCTCTGTGATGCTCGGTTGCCTTGTCAGTTCTAAATACTTTCTCTGAATACAATTTTGCTCGGTTCTGTCTATTCTTCTTGGTTTTGTCTGATAACCTTTAGGCTTGAAGTAGGAAATAGCTTCAAGTGCATACAATAATATTCAACCACCTAAAATGATACGAACACACTGAATATATAGTGTTCTAGTTTTTCCGCTTAAGCAAAAATTAGGTTAAGCAAAATTGATAACCCTAACATCTACGATGTATAAAAATAGTTAAGATCAAATGTTTACATTGAGATTCTCATCACATTTAATGAGTATCTATACATTATATGCTTCCTTGATCTTGCTTACATGTGTGTCAATCTGTTGTAACTGTCTGTCTTGAAAATTGTACCTTCACTGATTCTTAGATCATTTCTATTTCCCTCGGTAAATGCTTGTCTAGATTGCTCAGTGTTGTCTGGAAGACTCTGTATATACTGACCATCAGTGTTGGTGTGTATCATGCTCGATAAATTGTTTGATGCTTCGGTGATTACTATTAACCGACTATTCTGTGAAGCATTACCGACTTCCCTGTCTCCTTGTATTTATTGACCAGTGCAGTATAGATAACCAACTAATGATTTTGATACTAAGTGACAATAAATTCTCAATAGAGATAACAATCTCCTCCTTTGGCATTAGTATCAAAACAAAAAAAAAATGGATATACACAAATCCTTATATCTCTCGATATATACATATACAAAATTGCTTAGGTACAGTAAGTACTCCCCCTTACAATAATCTTGGTAGTGTGTAAACTATACAGAGCTATATATCAAAATGAATATCTATTGGCATATACATTTGCTTTCCCCCTTTTTGAGATTAATGCCAAAAATAGAATGTATACTTACAAGTTGTCAAAAATGTTCTGATGGGTTTTCTTTAGTGAATCTAAGAGGTTCTCCCATTCCTCCTTCAATTTAGTAAGAGCAAGTTGCTCATAACTAACTTGTGCATGCATATCCATAACATTATCCAAGATAGAGAGTTTCGGTGTGGATACAAGTGTTTGTGCCTTGTCGATATGCTGATAAAAAATCTTCAGGTGTAAAATGAGTTCTTTCTATAACTCTGTAACCTAGTCTATTATTTTCTCTCCTTTATGTCTAAGATCGGTAATCAACCGCCTGATTTGATGTATCCTTGAGATATGCTTTGATAAGGTTTGGGGCTCAATTGATGCTACCTGTGTGCATGCTAAAATTTCTTTCTCTAAGTTTCTTAATTGTTCACTGATCTCAGAAGTGAACAAGTCAGCATGACACAATTTCAACAAGGTCTGATAAATATAACTTGTAATTATCTAAGAGTCAGATATTACCTTTGATAATTGTACCTTGTTTATTGGCACCTCTTGGCATAGCTTCTCAGCAAGTTTATCCTATACTTTTCTCTCAATTCTTTCTTCCATCCTTTTCTCCAAATCAATATCTAGCTTCTGGATTTGTTTTGCAAGTGTAGCCAGTTGGTCCATAATAGGTTTGTTCTCATCAACATCTACATCAGGAATGACCTGTTGTAGAATGTCTCAAACATCAGTGAGTATTTCATTGTTCTTTTTGGTTTGTTTCAGCTTCTCTTGAGCTGCCTTCCTTTGACATAACTCCCCATATTTCCTCAATTCTTTGGGGTTAAGGGTTCTTGGATCACAGTGAGGGATTTTTATGGTCTCATCAATAGTAACTATCCCTTTTCCTTATTTTTTCTTCTTGTTTCCGAGAGGTGAGCTCCTTAATAATATTGTAGTATCTTCATCCTTTGGAGTCTCCTTCCCTGTAGACACAGTTTCATCCATCTTTTTCTCTTTGGTGCTGATAGGTTGAGCATCGGTAGTTGTGTCTGGAGGGTTCACCTCTGTGTTATCATTGGTATCCTTGTTTTCATTTGTATCCTTAGGTTCTATGGACTATGCCTCTGTAGTAGGCTGATTTGTATCTGTAGTTTGTTGAGTGTCTTGTGTATCTTGTGTAACTTTAGCATCCTTATTTTCTTCTTGTTTCTTCTCCTTGGACGCAATCTTAGAAATAAGTTCTATAGCCTTAGCTAGAGTCGGTAGATTGCCTGGCAGTGATGTTGTCTCATTATCCTTCAATGGTACTATAGTTAAATCCATGTCATCTTGATCATTAGGATCACCATCTGTAATGTCTTGAATAAAAACATCATCATCTGTTATGTTCATCAGTTGTATGTCAACTTGTTTCGGTGCTTCCTGTGATATATTCACCTTTGTGGTGTCCTCGATGATATCAATTACCTCGGTAACTGATATACGAGAGTCTAGTACCTGCTTTCTCTTACCAATATCCATGTAAATGCCTTTATCTTTTGAATTTTGTCTCTTCCTAGACAAGTTTAGAAATGCTTCCTATTCAACTTTCTCTTCTACTTTCAAAATAGATGTCCACAATGAATCACATTCGACATCCATGTCACCTATATTTTCATCCAATATTTGCAATGTCCGATGCTTGACTAAAAATCTTTGTTGGTACTTTGTCAAATATTCATTTGCTTCACCAAAGCTCATAGTTGTAGCAATATGAACTAATGACCTTTCTCATTTCCTTCTCTTAGTTTCTAGTGCAGTAGCCCATTGCACATTGATTCTGTCATCTAGTTCTTTCAGTAATTGATAGGAAAATTCCATCGGTACCTATTTGAATTTGATCATCATCTGAATGATAGCATGTTCTATCTTCATTTTATCTTCTGTTGACATTTTGTTATATTTACATAATGCTAGATCATTAAGATTCCCATTCTCTATAATTTCCTCTATCAATTCATCAAGAGTACTATCCTTATGCTTTACAATCTTGAATTGATTCTGATCATCTTCAATCTCTTCAGTGTCGTTGGTAGCAGGGGCTCATTTTGCCTTCTTCTTTGGTGCATTAGCTGCTACCCTTGTCTTTCTTTTCTCATACTTCCTTGTTGGTGTAGCTACCCTTCATTTTTCCTATCTTTCATCTAGTGGTGATGCAACAGCTGCAGAAGATCTTGTCTTCATTCCCTTTCTTACAGATACCTCTTATGTTTGTTTATCATCGATAGAAGGAACCAATGTGTCATCAGATTTAGTTTCTTCACTTTCATATGGTTTATTTGCTAACTTTAGCAGACCTTCAGTTGCAGTGTCAACTGATGTTTCATTAGAATCGAGTGCTTTACCATACTTGGCTTCTAAATCTTTTCTCATTTTCTTCCCTCACTTTGACATCTTACCGATAACTATGTCAGTATCAATTCTTGATTTAGCCTCTTCGTAGGTGCTGAACCTACTGGCAGTGATGTCAACCGGTAATGCTAGCAATGCATTTATAGATTTCACTACAAAATCATGACTTATTTCATATCCCATTGGTGCTAGCCACTTTGTTCTGGTCTCTACAGCCTTTATCATGCAATGATCTGTGCTCACAACAAAACAAATATCATCTTCAAATTTCTTTATCAACTCTCTCGGTATTCTACTCCATTGATGCATTCACTACTAAAATTCTTTGAAGTAGGTGTTGAATTCTGAGTCCATCTTATCTCTGAGCTTCCCCATAAACTCATTTATTTGTTAAGTGATTGGTTTGTCTTTCTCCCATACTACTTTACCGATACCAAGGATGAATTTCTATATGTAAAAGAATAAGCAAATAAGTAATGACCCAAACTTACAAGTGTTTGATTTCTTGGACCTTATTACCTTCATGTTATCTATAAGCTAATGAAGCAAGATATCAGCTAGATCAACTTGTTGACCTTTCTTCACAAATCTATATGCCATGTCCACAACATTCGTCAGTACATTATTCAACCGACTAGATTGAAATATCTTGTAACCTATCACACGTGCGGTGAACTTGACCGTGAGATCCTTAATATTTCTAATTTTTAGTGCTCTACCATCCCATTGAGCTCCAGTGTTCTTTTCAACATCTGGTCTTGATGAGCTATGAAATTCTTTTTCCTTGTTAGAAGTAGGATAACCAGTAACCCTACTTATCATTTTCTTCGTGACCTTGGTCAGTCTATCTAGCCAAAACTTCCCATCGTGGAATCTGCTCAATACTATCCTTATCCATTCATTCGTAAATGAATGCGAAAAATGTCGAATGCCCAATAGTCCAACATCTTCAAGTTTTTGATATTCTAGTTTCACTTTTCCTTCAAGATCACAAACATTCTGAAATGCGGCAACTGTCTCAAAGTTCCCAACTTCACCGATTTTGCAATGAATGTAGGCCGTAACATCCTTTGTCAACAAAACCCTATTTGGTATGCTTGAAAATGCACCCATTGAATCCATTTTAGATGCAACCCTAGGATGCGGCTTAAATTTACCCTCGACAAAGTGTGTCCCAACAATCAATTCTACTTTCTCCTCAACTTGTTGCAATTTTTCAATAGTAGATGTAGATGCCATCAAAATAAACTAGGGTTTCGGTGAACAATAAGTGCACAGGTGTATAGATAGCTGAAAAACCTACTTGAGTTGTCAAATAATGTCATCAGTTCAATGTGATAGTGGTTTGAATCTCTCTAAAAATCTTTAGCTCGAACTCTAGTCGCTCTGAAAATCCATTCTCTGATGCTTGCAATGTAAAAATGAACTTGATTTCTCGAGTATTTATAAAATTTTGTAAATTCCCGCTCAAACATTTGTAATAAATGCGTGACCTTACTTCAAAGTGTGAAATAGTTGTCAACTTGGTTAACATACGATATTGTCAGTTTGCATTGTTTCCTCGGTTAACCTTGCATAATGATTACCGACTAGTAACCCATTCTTGATCTTGCTTTTACTGACTTTATAACATTGTTAGCTCATGGAATATAAACCATAATGCATCTTCATTCATGCTGATTTGGTATTAATACATCATATATGAGGAACTATAAAGAAAATATGATCTTTTACAATATCAGTTCCATACATACCTTTGTCACCTTAAGTGGAGTTACCGATGTCACCCAGTCCAGTGGACGAGGTTTCACCGACAGTGTTACTTGATTCAGCAGTCTCCATTGTTGACTTCTTCCACATAGTATTTCTCATCTTCATGATATTTCCAATGGTGTATCCACTCTCGAATACATGATCTTCATCTGGTGCACGTTCTTTACAATCTTTTCTTACATGACCGACTTTTTGATAGTGCATACAGGCCATTGGGGTACTTGCCCAATATCTGGAATTTCTTATCAAATGTTCCCTATAACAATTAGCAGCTATATGTCCATACCAACCACATGCAATACAACTAGTCCATGTATTATAATCCCATACATAAGAGTTACCTTGTCTTTTCAGTTGATATGGCTTCTTTTGAGTTTGCTGCTTGGGAGTCCAAACTTGTTTCATCTTTGCTTTGCATTCACTTGCAGTATGTCCAAGTTTGTTACAAGTGTAACATATCTTACCAGCAGTGGTCTTTTCAGTGTTGTCCTTTTGTCTAGATCTGCATTCATGTGCTTGATGCCCATACTTTCCACAGTAATAACAGTAACCATTAAATCTTGTAGAAATAGCAGGTGGTTTACCTTGAGCTTTGCTTCTGCATACATTTGAAGTGTGTCCAAGTTTTTCATAGTGATAACAAGTAATTATTTTGGATTTTTGACCTTGATTGGTGTTGGCCTCTTGTTTTGATGATTCATCTTCACCAATGTAACCTATACCAGCTCTACTTCCAAATCTTCTCTGATTATCCAGGAAATCATCAATCTTCTTGGAACTTTCTTCAGCCAATCTTTTCATCTCATTGTGTTGTTGTTGATTTTTTAGGTCATTTCTCAATTTTTCATTTTCTTCTCTCAATCTTGCAACATCTTCTAGATTCCTTGATAATTCACCATTGATTCGGTTTACTTCTTGATTTGCAATCGGTACCTCATTTGACACTTGAAAGTGATGATCGGTAAGCCTTTGTATTTCACTTTCTTTAACTTGTAGTTGTTCAGTCATCAGTCTTCTATCTCCAATGGCTAGATTTCGGTCTTGTTCAGCTTGTCTTGCATTGTTCATTATCTCCACCATTCTTACCATTTGTGATTCTTGTCCAATTTGAAGTGCTTTTACCTAATCAAATAGATGTTGATTCCTTTCAGATAAATCATTGATTGTACTTTTAGATCCATCAGAGATGCTTCTCGAGCTAGATCCAATATGATCAAATGCATCTTCAAAAGGTTCCTCATGATAACCAATTTCATTCTGAGCAATTACAATATTCTTTCTTTGTACCAGTAATTTCTTCAATTCAGCCTTGGCATTCTTGTACTGTTCTACAAACATTTGTAGTTGTAGTTTCTGATTCTCAATAGATTTGTCAAGTTTGTACATCTCCATGATTCAGATCTTTACCCTTCAGTGGTTAAAATATTCAACAAGAGAGTTGCGCTCTGATACCAATTGTTGGAAATAGGAGAGACAAATACTGAGAGGGGAGGGGTGAATCAGTATCCACTAAAACTTTCTTCAGATCCCTTCAATATTGAATATGTAAACTATATTTACCGATCAAAATAACTTGCATGAAACAATTACATAGATAACTTATGAAATTAAATAAACATAAACTCATCAATGTAATCACATAACACAAGTATTTTGGTAATGCAGAAACCCTTGTAAGAAGGTAAAAACTACGGTGGGGATGACACCCACAAATTCTTCACTACTGCAGATAGAAAAGTGTTTACTTATTAAGGCTATAATTGTGATCACTTCTGGTGATCTTACCCTATTAGGAGTAACATATTAGATCAGCTAGATCTACCTAGTTATAGGATTTAGCAACACAATTAAGTGTGCACTCGGTTAAGAGATTTACAACATGACTGTTAAATCCACTCGAATAGGAGAATTTGATAACTCTATTACAGTTGTTAGAAAGCAATAGAAAAGTGTATCTTCTTTGATTGAAAACTATATTTTTTAGATACAGATCATCTAAATACTGTTTATATATCAGCTTGCATGTGTAGATTTTCTGCTCAGTTGCCTTGTCAGTTCTGAATACTTTCTCTGAATACAATTCTTCTCAGTTCTGTCTGTTCTTCTCAGTTCTGTTTGATAACCTTTAGACTTGAAGTAGGCAATAGCTTCAAGTGCATACAAAAATATTCAACCACCTAAAATGATATGAACACACTGAATTTATAGTGTTTTGGTTTTTCCGCTTAAGCAAAAATTAGGTTAAGCAAAATTGATAACCCTAACATCTACGATGTACAAAAATAGTTAAGATCAAATCTTTACATTGAGATTCTCATCACATTTAATGAGTATCTATACATTATATGCTTCCTTGATGTTTCTTACACATGTGTCAATCTGTTGTAACCGTCTGTCTTGAAAATTGTGCCTTCACTGATTCTTAGACCATTTCTATTTTCCTCGGTAAATGCTTGTCTAGATTGCTTAGTATTGTCTCAAAGACTCCATGTATACTGACCATCGGTTTTGGTGTGTATCATGCTCGGTAGACTATTTGATGCTTCAATGATTACTGTTAACCAACTATTTTGTGAAGCATTACCGACTTCCCTATCTCCTTGTATTTACCGACCAATGCAGTATAGATAACCGACTAATGATTTTGATACTAAGTGACAATAAATGCTCAATAGAGATAACATGGTCAAGCATTTGATTCTAGCTAATAAGAGTTTTGACTCTATTCAGGGAAAGATACCTGATGACTTATTGAAGAAACTTGTTAACCAAGAAGATGAGAGCACAAGAAGAAGACAAATCTATCAAAGAGAATCTTGTGAAGAAACTGTGTGATGTAAGAGATGATGAACATCTTAAACAAAATCTAAAGCCCCTTAGTACCCATTTAAGGAAAAAAATGAGAACCATTCAGATCATGGTAGGACAATATGAACAAGTGAATGCAGAGACTGAACAAACAATAATCAAAGTTATGGTAGAAATTGTTGGAGAGACATCAGTTGCAGCAGAGCAAGCAGAAGAAACAGAACAAGAGGATGTTCCCTCTCCACTAGCTATAAATAGTGAAGAAGAATCTATGAATTTTGAAGGTACAAGGATCACCTTGGATACTGATGATAATGTATTCAAGAATCAAGAGAACATTGTTGAAAATTTGGCTCTTGATGAACTAGATAGAACTGTAGAAGCAGAGCATAGACCAATTTATTGTTGAAGAACCCAAAGTATCAGAAGTACAAGCATCTGTACCCTCTAACGAAGAAATCAATCTTACTCCTGAGACTAGAATGAAGAAGCAAACTGGATCTTTGTTTGAGGATTTGGGAAAAGAAGTGGATGATGATGATCAAATGGAATTGATCACATCTTTGAACAAAATCATTAGGAAGAATAAGAAAGTTAAAAGTCTAGAAGGATGTCTGAAGGATCTAACTAAAAAGCTACAAAGTATTGTGACCACATAGATTGTAGAAGCAGACCCTATGGACAAGGCAAAGAAAGTGATGAGCACTTTTGATGATGAGTTCACTAACCTAGTTAATATTGCAAAAGTAAAAGCACAAGTAGACTATGAGGCTAGAATGTTGTTGAACATCAGTCAGTACATTAGCAATGATATCAATAATCTTGATATCTGTACTAAAGATTTGAGGAAACATTTGGAGACAGGAAAATCTTTGTACATACAGTGTACAAAATCAGAAACTTTGACAGCTGAGGAAGATCAGAAGATAAAATTGAAGGAAGTAGAGATTCTGAATGAAACAAACCTTCTATCTAACCCTAATGTGAAGGTCTGTAATGTTGAAAAGAAAGTTAGGAAACCTTTTGATGAAATCAGAATTTTACAAGATGAGAAAGACGGGAAATTAAGGAGATATACTCTTTTGAGAGAGCATGTTTCTATGAAGTCAAGTGTTATTGAAGAGCAGTTGGAAGATTGTCTTACAGCTAAGACATCTTTTCAAAAATTCAACTTTGAAAACCTCCAAGCTTGTCAAATAGCATGATCTTATGGACTGAGCGCACTACTCAATGTGGCTGATTCCATTAAGAAGTCATGGGAAAAAGGAGATAGAAACCATGAAGATAGATTTTGCAGATTGTGTTGCAAGCCTATCAGCTTTGCAATAAATAAATTGAGGTATAACTTTTTTTTGATACAATTTTGTAGCCCTCCCTACCGTTATTTTGTCATTGTTGTCAAAGGGGGAGATATATTTAGCAGAAAATTGATAATATATGATAAGAGTTGATACTCTTAGGGGTAGTATTGTATTATAGATAAGATTTTTGAGGAGTTATAAGGATAGTATATATATGTTATACTATGGCCACAATTTTGTCAATTTTGAGATTTTGGAGTTGCACACTTAGCCAATTTTCTCATATGTTGCCACCAATGAAAAAGGGGGAGATTGTTGGAAATTTGGCTGAGCTGATTTCATAGATGTTGTCATTATGGTAACATATGATCTACATGAAGATCGCACAAGTCAGAGAGCAATTATGACAGAGCGCATTGCATATTTGTCTAAGTGAGACAGTATTTTTACCAGTGTACTCGGACATAGTTTTTGTTTGCGACATTGACTAGAGTGAGTTCAATGCTTGCACATTTGAACATAGACTCTATGGTGACTAATGATGACCCATCTCAGAGTGCAATTCATTATGGAATGTACGAAAGAAGTTATGATAGTTTTATCGAAGACAGTGTGAAGCCGATAGGACAAAATATGAAGGCAGAATTGGTAAAGAGTTAAGTGGTTATTTTGTTTATCAAAATAATGTCTTAACAATATAAAGGGATGAAATCTTAGATGTTTACTCTTGGTTAAAGCTATTGTTATATATGTAAATGTAATTGTAATTGTAAAGACAAGTAACAGTTGTAATTGTAATAAGCAACAAGTATTTGTAGAAGTATGATGCGAAGTATATGAAGCATATGTAATAGTGATAGTGAAAGATCAGTGAAGAGATATCAATGCAAGAAGTATAAGGTTATGTACCTTGACCTATTTTTTAATCAATGTATATTGTACATTACTTGTTTGGGCAATGGGCTCAGCTGGTAATCACATTTTGTACTACCAACTCCTAACAGGGTTGAGGCTTCTAACAAGGCCTATAGTCCCTTAATCAGGACTGATACACTACATATTTGTAATAGACTCCTAACAGGGTCAAAATCCTTAACAGGATACTTTTGATTTGTGGATCTTTGTGGGTACCATCCCCATCAGGGTTTTCCCTTGGCCAGGGTTTCCTCGAGAACAAATCATGTGTTATGAGTTCTTTAGTTTTATTGCTATGCATGTTGTTTAGCTTCTTATGTTATGCATATGTAAAGATAATCTATTATATTCATAATTGGGCAAAAGATAAAGTTTGTAGAATACTGATTCACCCCCCCTCTCAATATTCCCTATTTCTAACACTGCAATCAACCAGATCAAGAAAAAACAAATATATGCAAAATATGGAGATTATTGAATCTAATCTTTCAAAAAATGCTTTGATACCATGTTAGAATATGCTAATAAACAAAAATAACCCAGAATCTAATTGAAAGTGTTAGATAAAAAATGGAAATAAAATAACTAGACTAACATTATTAGACAATCTTAATGTATATGCTCAAAGGCATAACAACATTAAGGAAAATCTCTATTATGCTATCCTAGCATATACAATATATCTCCAAAGTTACAAATACAAGAGATCTAGCCTGTTTATATAGGCAAGAGATGGTAGGAGGTTTGGACATGGTTGAGAATAGTAGTTGGAGTTAACCAACTTCCAAATAAAGTAGTTGGAGTAATTGGACTCAACTACATCTTAGAAGTAGTTGGAGTCAACCAACTGCCAAACAAAGTAGTTGGAGTACTTGGACTCAACTACATCTTAGAAGTAGTTGGAGTCAAAGTAGGGCCCAACAATCTCCTCCTAATAATATCCAAAAAAGAATAATTCCTCCTATAAATAAGTTCACCTAAGTAAACTTAAGTAATGAGTAAAATGGTAAAGAACCATTTACTTTAACATATTTTTGAGTTAACAAGAAATTAAGAATAAATAAACTCATAAAATCATGCAAAAGCAATTTTTATCTCAAAATAGAGTTTTAGTTCACTTTTTCAACTCACCATCAGATGTTGAGTTTAGAAAGTTTACAAATTGAAATTGAAAATTGATTTAAAGTTAATTGCTTTTCTGATTGTGCATGATTTAATATGAATTAATTTAAAAATAACGTGATTTATCTTCAACTTAACTAATTTTTTTTGAATTAAAATAATTGATTTATAGGTTAGTCAATTATTAAATCAAACTTTTATTCAAAACTATATTATTAAATATTGACAACCTCTTGTTTGACATCATTAACCTCTTGTTTGACAATTTTAACCTATAGGATCACACTACACTTATCACTGCCTCTTCGCCTAGAGATGGGACTACCACTTATTTCTACCTCTTTGAAAACTTATGAGATGGACTACACTTATATCTCCCAACTTCATTCTTAGGGGAGGGACTACCACTTATATCCCCTTTCTCCAAATCCTATGAATGAAAACTACACTTGTATCTCCCAACTTCAAGCCCTAGATGAAATGATGAAGTGGTGGATGAATGAAGCAAGCAAGAAATGGGAAAAGAACTAAGAAAGAAAAAGGGAAGAAATCTGCCTTACTAACCAGCCTTCACCAACAAACTTGAAGCTCCTCTTCTACACCAAACAAGCCCTCAACTCCACCAAAGAAGAAGACAACACAAAATTCGCTGCCAAGACCAGATTTGTAGCCCTTCACAAAAGTTATAGCTCCTCTTATTTTTGCAGCATCTCCCTTCAAAATCATAGCCTCTTGTTTGACAATTTGCAACCTCTAAAATAGTAGCCCCCAGATTTTCGCAAACCCCGCCTTCTCCAAATTTAGCAGCTCTCTCCAATTTCGCAATCTGCCCCAGAATTCATAGGTCCTCTCTTCTGATTTTTGCAGCTCCCTGCCCTTGGAAATTTTCTAGCTCCCACCTCAAATTCACATGTCACCCTTCAAATTTGTAGGCCTTGATGAATTGCAGCCTTCTTGAACAATTTCGCTGATCTCCAAGACAAATTTTGTAGGTCTGCCCTATAATTTTTGCCGTCTCTTCATATCTTCCAATTCACAATTCTTCCCTTGAACAATTTCATAGCTCTCCTTTTGATAAATTTCACAAATTGCTACCTCATAATTTCATAGCTTTCCCTTGAACCAATTTGCAACTCCACCAAGGCAGATTTCACTGCTCTCCTTGCTCCAAATTTGTAGGTCTGCACTTGAAATTTTGTCGCTCCCTCCTGCTCTGATTTTTGCTCCTGAAACTCACTGCCAAGAGAAATGAGGAATGATGAGGTGATTAAATGAGGTGTGGGAGAGCCTTCATTATATACCTGATTTTTCCCTCCAAAAAAGCAGGGCCGACTTTCTAAGAAGGAAGGAAAATAAATTATAATTGCCAAGTCTAACATGAATTAAATGAAAACCAAATCACATGGCCCAAGGAAATGTGAAAATTAAATTTGAAATTGCCCAATAATGCATAAAAAAAAAATCTCAAGGTGCTGGAAGAAGAGATGTGTTGGAAAATGAAAAAACAATTAATTTATTAGGCCCATGACAAGAAAATTTCAAAAATAAGATGGGGCTGCTAGTTGTAATTTTGGGATTTCCCCAAGAAAATTAATTTTAATGCATTTAATCGCAACAACCTCACCAAAAAATTAAAATTTGCAAGCCAATCACAATTCAAACAATTTCAAATTTTCATTTCTCATTTAAAATTTTGAAAATCTCCCCCCTTGACAATTTAATTTATTAATTATTTCACAATCCAAAAATCATTTAGCAATTTAATTTCCATTTGGCAATTAATTTTTATTTGGCAATTTAGTCAAATTTGGCAAATTAAAATTTTCATTTAATTTCCATTTTCACCACCAAAAATTTACAAGGTTTTCCCAAAAATATCCAAATTCACAATTAAATTTTGAAAACGTTCAAGTTATTCAATTACATTAATTTTCAAAATTCATCCAAGTCCAAAATTTGCCAATTTGTCCTACCAGATATTATTCTAACAATTGAAAAAAATGTTCTTATTGAATTTCATTTTCCCTAAAGATGAAATCGACCGTTAGGAAACCCAAGTCTCCGTGCAAGGTGAAAACAAGCCATACCCTCTCAGGCACTCCAAAAATATCCAAGGTGTAAAATTATCATTTCATAACCTTTGGATCACTCCAAATCTCGCTAAGGCATCCAAATACTTCCAAATCTAGCAAATTGCCAAATCCTACTCAAAAATTGGGGATCCCCAAATTCTTTAGGGCGATGGTGTGAAAACCTCACAACATCTAGCATCAACCCAAAGAAATGTTCCTAAACATTTTAAGAATAAAGTAACTTAGAAAAAAGAACCTCAGGATGACCCACCTAAAAATCCACTTAAGGACAAGTGCTCAACAAGGGAAAGAACTCTCAAGTTGAACCTAAGCACCTTGACCATAAGTTACTCATGTGTGTGCAAATGATTTATTCCCTGCTTGACAAGAACTTGATAATCTCTTAGATCCATCGAACTCAGCTATTATAATATGCTTACTTCAAAAGCATCCTAGATAGAGCCCCACTACAATTCAAGCATTTATAGCCTCGACAGAGTTATCGTTGTGGCACCACAATCATGGTTCTACCTTTGGTGACCACTTAGTAGCATCGGTAGAGATGATTGCACACCCTTTAAAGCCAATTTTCATGTTTATTTTCACTTTCATATTGCCTTTCATCTTGCACTTATTTTAATTTTTGCACTTTTTTTTTTATGATATTCTTTCTCTCTTCAATCTTTTATTTGGCTTGCAGGCAATGAAGCTCAGGAAGGGTTTGGAAGACCATAGTGGTGCTGAAGCAGGTGTATGATTTTCACTAAGTTTGATTTCACTTTGAAACACCAAGAACTCAGAGTAATTAAGTGTGAGTATAATGTTGTAACCATGTCAAAGGTAACTCAAGAGCCACTATCGAGTTTAACCCAAATTTAGTACAAGTCCTACCATAGACCAACAACCAGGCACAATCCTTCAATCCCCTGAACTTTGTCAAATGTATTCAAGAAATGAACAAGACAAACTCTAGGTTCTGACACCAAAAGTGTGACAATCTACACACCTCATCCATGAGTGATAACATGGACCCCCCTTTGCACTTGCAAAGCTCCAAAGCCAAAACTACCCAACCGACTGAGAGAAGCTAAACAATCTCAGGTCAAATGACTTGATGCAAATTAAACTTGAGCTCCCTCAAACACCTAAACTAACCAACTGAAAGGAAACTTACTCTAACCCACTAGAAACAAACCTACTCTAAACAACTGAAAGAAAACCTAATATAAGCCAAACATGAAAGAAAACTAAACTACTCTCGTGAACCAAATAGTCCAAGACAAGCCTATCCTAACTATGTACAAGACTCTAAAGGGACAACACTAACCAATCTAATATATACACTGGATCTAACATGGTTTCTCATGATGTTCAAAAGAAACAAGGCTTGGGTGATAGTTCTCAATCTTGCAGGCTCATCCTTGTACTCTGAATTTATTTTTTTTACCTCCAACTCAAACTCAAGAAAATTATCATGCAAGATCAATAATTTCGGTAAATCATAGGGTCCATGATCAATCCAAATAAATTTTTTTCTAAAATTTCCATAATCAAAATAAAAAATTTCATACCTTTCATCCTTAAGAGCAGGGAAAGAAACAACCTGGTGTGCTTCATGCGGTAATTCTTGTCCAAACCTTAATTGATCATCCACAGCTTCAGGAGGTCACAATTGGTGATGAATCTTCCCTCTAACATCTACACCAAACTCATTGGTAGTCAAGGTAGGATCAATCTTGGAATCAAGCTCATGAAATATCATCTTTGGGGGCTTGTCCTTGTGAAACATGAACCATGGATCTTTGTGAATCTCCTCAAGTGTATCCTAAAAAATATAGGATTCCTTGATATTCTCCCCATCAAACACCTCTCCAAGTTAATTGAACACAATATCCAACTATAGCATCGACCCAAACTGTTCTTTGTTTTCCTTTTCCATGAGAGCAACTTGATCACCACTTACCAATCCTTGCATATCCTCACTACTAGGAGATTCATCATCTAGCATGTAATTTCCATTTGAACTCTCTTTAGGAACATCTTGTCATTCATCATGGGGAATCTCATCACCCTTGGAATCTTTGAAACTGTCAGGGAGGTCTTCAAATGTCTTCATAACTTCATCAATCCCAAGTGGAAAAACCTCTGGAGGTCAGAGTTGATGGTGAATTATGCCACTTGAAATAAATTTTATGTCTTGGGATGCCTTTGGCAATGAATCCATTCATATTTTGATGCCTTTTCCTTTTCCTTTGCCTTTTTTGCAACCAAGTAACATCGGCCAAAATACAAACACCCATGCAGTTTCATCAAGGACAAAGAATGTCCCTACCTCAACCTTGGATGCCCCTACATCAGACACCCCACATTCCAAAAGATGTTCATATGTGAGAAGAACATCTTCCGAGATTCAACACATAAACCCCAAATTGGTTCTTCACATACAAGTCCTACATCTTCTCACTTTTCATATTCCACTTCAGCTTCCTACACTCCAAGGTGAAGAGGATCCAATTAAGGATAGTTCAAACCTTGTAGCTTCAAAAGTACATAGTGGAATACTCAACACAACAAATGTTTCAAAGTAATTTTCATTAATATGCCCGACTGTAAGGCCTTCCAGGTTAGGGCCAATTACAATCAGAAACAATTCTGCAAGGTCCACAGATCCAATACAATCTTAGCTAGCTCATCTCTGAAGATAATCAGAAGCTGATGGAAACCCTAAGGAAGATCTAAACTTGAGCTTGCAAGCCTCCAATAAATCTCCTTATCTCTAAGTGTACAGACCACTAGCTCTGCTATTACAAACTATCAGATGACAATCTAATCTACAAGCTCATGAAATATCTTTTCCACAACTTCACCAACTCTAGCTTTAGTGCATCCAACTTATGTCTCTCTCTTGTTGATGATCCTAAAAAACTACCCAAACACCCCTTAAATACTAATCATCAGCCACAAGTTGGCTAGATGAAACCCTTAACTCCTATAAACAAATATTAAATGCCATACAAGTTGGCTTACAAATTGTATTACAAACATTTAATTCAACATGTCAGTCTATAACGACAACTACCAACAATAAATGCACCAAGTCAGCCCAACAAATCACTCAGAACTCCAGTCGGTAAGCTAGAACTACCGAGCATGCTAGGAAGTGGTACAAAACTAACATCAACATTATTTGGCGCTAGGAGGGCAAAGGCATACTTGGTTAATTCACTATTTCCTGGAGTTCTATCTATTAAGGACTGTCCAAACCTTGCAGCTTCAGAATTACACAGTGGAATACTCAACACAAAAAATGTTTCAAAGTAATTTGCATTAACATGCCCGACTGTAAGCCCTTCTGGGTTAGGGCCAATTACAATCATAAATAATTCAGCATAGAGGAGAAGCCTTGTTAAGGAAGATCCAATTGATAGTCCTGCTTGATTGCATAGATCTAGAGCTCAGTTAAGTAATAGTTACCAAATGGAAGTTTCTACTTTCTTTGGTACTTTGAAACCTGAAAATCTAATTGATTGGATTGGTGAACTTGAAGATTTCTTTGAGCTGGAAGAAATTGAAGATCCTCTTCAAGTGAGATTACCATAGACTAAGTTGAAAGGACATGCTACTCTTTGGTGCAAAGAACTACAAAGAGATAGAGAAGATGAAAGTGAAATGAAGATCAATCGGTGGAGGTTGATGGTGACAAAGTTGAAAGCTAAGTTCATACCTGCTGACTACGAGCTTGACTTGTTTAAGAAATTATAGAATCTGAAGTAGAAGGATTTGTCTGTTGAAGATTATACTGAGGAGCTCTACAAGCTTACTATTTAGTCTAGACACAAATAAATTGGTAAGGAAAAGGTAGCTCAGTATGTGAATGGTCTGAGATTCAATATTCAAGATGAGCTTGGTATGCTGAAGATTGATTCTGTAGAAGATGCTTATTAGTATGCTCTAAAGGCAAAGGAGAAGTTGAAAAGGAAACAACCTAGTAACTCCTGAGAGAAGGAGAAAATTGATCACTCAGTGAAGGATAAACTGACTGATGCAGAAGATGAATAGAAACCTATAGAACTGAAGAAGAAGACAAGAAGAGTTATCTTTAAGGGTACTTGCTATAACTATGGAGAGGAAGGACACCATTCTTTTGAGTGTACACAAAAGAAGGTTGATCAATGAACTGTTATGGTGATTGAAAACATTCAAAATGAACCTGAATCAGAGAACTTGTTGCTTTGGCAAACATTTCTTGATACAAAGGAGGAACCTTTTCAAAGGAGTAACTTGTTTAGGACCCGATGGAAGTATGGAGGTAAACTTTGTGATGTTATTGTTGATAGTGGTAGTACTGATAACCTTGTTATTGAGGATATGGTTTAGAAACTTGATTTTAGTAGAATGAAACATCCACGTCCTTATAGGATTGGTTGGTTACAAGATGATCATGTTCTGAAAGTTAGAGAATAATGCTTCATTGATGTTCAGATTGGCTAGTGTAAGGATCTTGTGTTATGTGACATAGTGAAGATGAATAGTTGTGATATATTCCTTGGTAGAACTTGGCAATATGATTGCAGAGCTATTTACGACTTTGTTAAGAATGTGTTTACTATTGAGAAGGATGACAAAAAGTTTTCTCTGATGCCTTTGATGGATAAAATGCTCAGTAGGAGAAGCCTGAGTATTGATAGCTGAGTTGAGTTGGTGGATCCAAAGAAAATGAATGATCAGTTTGGAGAACAGACCTATATGTTGTCAAGAAAAGACTTGAAGAGATAGATGAATTTGAAGTGGAAGAATATGCAAAGTGAGAAGATGGAGGACTTGTATGTGAACAAATAGTTTGGGGTTTATGTGTTGAATCCCGAAAGATGTTCTTCTCACATATGAACATCTTTTGGAAACTAGGGTGTCTGATGTAGGGGCATCCAAGGTTGAGGTAGGGGCATTCTTTGTCCTCAGTGAAATTGCATGGGTGTTTGTATTTTGGCTAGTGTTACTTGGTTGCAGCCTTAACCGACGACCTTGGTCATTGAAGGAAGCTTGGTCATTGAAGGAACTTGGTAATCTCTGACACTCGGTGAAAGTGTTACTCAGTGATGCCTACTATGCTCAGTCGACACTATTGCTTGACGATACCTGGCATGCTTGGTTAATTCACTATTGCTCGGTAGTTTTGGCTTACCGACTTGAGTTCTAAGTGATTTGTTTTGCTAACTTGGTGCATTTATTATTGGTAGCTATTGTTACAGGCTAACATGTTGAATTAAATGTTTGTAATACAATTTATAAGCCCACTTGTATGGCATTTAATATTTGTTTGTAGGAGTTAAGGGTTTCATCCAGCTAACTTGTGGCTGATGATTAGTATTTAAGGGGTATTTGGGTAGTTGTTTAGGATCATCAATAGTAGAGAGACATCAGTTGGATGCACTGAAGCTAGAGTTGGTGAAGTTATGAAAAAGATCTTGCATGATCTTGTAGATCAGATTGTCATCTGATAGTTTGTAATAGTAAAGCTAGTGGTTTGCACACTTGGAGACAAGGAGATTGCTTGGAGGCTTGCGAGCTCAAGTTTAGATTTGCCTTAGGGTTTCCATTAGCTTCTGATTGTCTTCAAAGCTGAGCTAGCTGAGATTGTATTGGATCTATGGACCTTGCAGAATTATTTCTGATTGTAATTGGCCCTAACCCGAAAAGCCTTACAGTCAGACATGTTAATGCAAACTACTTTGAAACATTTATTGTGTTGAGTATTCCACTGTGTAATTTTGAAGCTGCAAGGTTTGGACTGTCCTTAATTGGATCCTCTTCACCTTGGTCTGCGTCATTAACTCAACTTAATTTTAAAAGGTTAAGTTCTACTTTTATAATAAAGTATTTTTTAAGTTGCATTATTTAATTTTAATTAATTTAAAATATGCAACTCAACTAATAACCACATAACTCAAATTGTACATTTAAATTTAATTTTCATTTAATATTATTAAATTTCTCAATTAATTAATTTTGACTTTGCAATTAAATTATTTATTAAACACGGGTAATTAATTAATTCTCATTAATTAATTAACCCTATATTTAATATTTTAATATATCATAAGGTGTAATTATTTAATCTCAATTAATTAATATTAATTAATTCCTTAATCTATTTTGACACCAAAACCACATGACATACAACCATGAAGTGAAACTGACTAAACTAAAATGCAACAATCATGTTAGAGTAATAAAGTATTAAGAAGTCACTTATTATCTCTTTAAGCTTAAGCTAAACTTTAGGCATATAATAATTAATTACTGTATTAATTATTATCATGCAACCTAGGTTTGTTTACCCTTTTAGGGTTTTGATCTCCTTTTTTAAGGATTGATCTCTCTTATTTTCATAACAGATTGTAATTGAGAAACATTCATTTTATTGAATTATAACTTTTATTTTTGCACATCAAGAATGTCTCCTCTTTCATGGATCCATGCATTTAGGCCTCTTTAGCTTCTTTCTTCTCTCTCTCTCTCTTTCTGTGATAGGTGTTTGCATGTGTGTGGTAAAATGTTGACACACTTCTATGAGACATTATATCCAAGATTTCTCAAGAATGAGGTCTCAAATGGTGACTCATAGCTCTCTATTCATGGAGTGCAAGGGTTTATAATGGAGGCCCTCAGTTTAGACCTAGTGTGTGCCCATGCAAGTACACCATAAAATGAGAGATTCAAAGAGGAAAAGAAAGAGTTTTAGTCTCCATGATCATCAAATATGCATGAAAATGAAAATGGAAGCTTATTATAGATGATAACAATGCATGAAAGAAAACTAATCTATGAAAAAAAATACTCTTGCAAGATTAATCGATGAAATGAAATATGAATATAATCTAATATGCAAGTGCAAGAGTAATCTAAATGGATTTCCATGGAGGTATGAGAGAAGAAGACAAGAAAAGAGAAGTTGAAATGTTCAAGCTCAATTGCTCAAACTCTCTTCCAAAATTGCTCTCCAAACCTGTAGCATAAAAAATAACATAAAATCTGGATCCCTAAAATCTGGATCTCTAAAATTTGGATCTACAAAATCTCCATGCCTCAAATGAGAAGGAGAGGGGTCCTTTTAAAGAGCAATGAATGGTAGAGAAAAATCCAAGGGTGGAGAAAAATTCTCATTTTGACTTTGGTGCACAAGATTCTCAAGAGGCAAAATCAATGGACATGGTTAAGAGGCAAAAAGATGCGTGGAAGAGATTAAGAGGCAAAAGGAGATTCTACTCATTTTGGAAAGCGTGCATTCAATGTGTAGACAAAAAGTCTTTTTGTTTTTATTTTAAATTTAGAAAATTTTTTATCATGTGCACACATAGGATAAGGTGGATTTTATTATTTATTTAAAAGATTTTTTTCTTATTTAATTAAAAGGGATCATGTTCTCTTAATTAAATAAAACTTAGGATAAAATGATCAAACCTTAGGAAATATTGAAATATTTGAATTAATTACAATTTGATCAAGAAAATTGATTTGAATTGAAAATATTGCAAAGTGTTGATTCAAGAAATTGATAAATTGAAGAATGGGGGCCCATAGTCTAGGTGACCATTTTAGGGTCCATACATTTGCCCCTCTTTGACTAATGTGTGATATTTATGGGAACACATATAGTCAAAGAATGTAGTTGAAGTGTGAGATCGATTTGGGATCACAAAACAACCTAGACATGTGATCGACAAACGGGAACACATTAGGACAAAGATAAGTTGATTGAAAAAGACAAGGTCAACACCCCTTTAAATAGATAATTGATATGTCCAAGATAAGAATCTCAAGAAAGGTTGCCCCAAGTGGAGCAATTGATAGGATTGATAAAGCTGAATCAAGGATTCAAGTTTGATAGGTACTACCCCCTCATGATAGAAATTGAAATGAGATAGAGGAGAAGCAAGGAATTGATAAATTTGATCAAATCAAACTAAAGATAAGGTTCTTGATGTAAGATGAAAGATATAAGGATCAAAAAACCAAGGTAGATCATCAAGCATGAAAGATTATGCGCCAAGGTTGAATTATAAGAAAAGAAGTGGGGTGAAAGTGAATGGAAGATAGAAGTTTGGAAGAGGTGGAAAGAAATAGAGATAAGAAAGAGAATTTACTATAAGAAAGAGAATGCCCCAAAATCAATCAATTGTTTAAGATAGAAAACTTTGATTGAGATCACGAAAGAAGATAAGGAAATGAAGATCAAAACATGACCACAGTTGATTAAAAGTCCAAAAGAAATATGAAGGAAAACCCTCTCAAACTTATAATGAAACCTAAAAATGCAAATTAACATGAAGTCTAACAATGCAAGCCACATGAAAATGCAAAGGTGTACTTGCAATAGAGAAACTGTAACATAGGATTTTGTGTTCATCATTCACTAGAGAATGTTAAGGAACTTATTTTCATCATTGGGCCATTATTAACAGACATTGGAAAATCACACAATCATCACTAGTCACAAGAGAAACTATGAAGATATGAATGTGATGTATATTGGATTGGAATGTGGAAAGATTCTAACATAATCATCAAAGACATAACGGTCAAGATAATTTTCATGTTAGCTTACCCAATTTAATGTAGCAAAACCACACTCGCATCAAGGCATAGATGTCGCGATGACCATAAGAATAGTTGTGCAAAAATAGTCAAGGATGATGCCTCAAATCTCCTAAGTGTTTCAAGGGGACAACAAGAGACAATCTAGAGTTTCAAGACCACACCACAAGTAGAAAGCAAATAAAAACATGCCCCATGTCCCAGGTCCTCTAGCTATGCATACCAGAGAGACTTATTAGACAAGGACACTCAATGAAAATCAATAACAGTCAGCACACAAAGAAAATATCATGACATAGTTCAAGCATTAGGTGTTGTGTTTAAAAATTTAAGTGTGTTAACTGATACTAACTTCTAAGGATAAGGATCAAATGCTTGCAAGCAAGTAATATCACATGACAAAACTGGGTAAGACCAAACTGATAAATGTTGAAAAATAATCGATGTCAAGGGTTGTGTTGAAAAACACAGTTGGGGTGGTGTTGAAAAACACCATTTGTGAGGTGTCCTAAAGACTTAACGCATCCAAGCAACCAAAGCTAACATAGTTATGCCCCCTAGATAAAGACAAAGACCAATTCCAAACCAAGGCAACAAGGACAAGACATAACGGAGAAATACTAAGTGTCGAGGATGTGTACTAAGAAATAGGGGTGCAAAGGCCTCAAGTAGCGCTAGTTTCCAAGTTTTCGCCACTTGAATTTTATTGCAATTTTTTTTTCCAGGTATTTTTATAATTTTTTTGTGTTTTTGCTACCAAGGCGCCTGTTTCTATGTTTTCACCAAGGTACTTTTTCTTTTTTTTTTGAATTTTTAAATTTTTTAAATTTTTTTGGTGGTTTTGGAATATATAACTTTTTTGGAGATACATCAAAGCTCCTATTGCTAGGTTTTCACTAAGACGATCATTTTTTCAAGATATTTTCAGATTTTTAGAATTGTTGACAATATATCACTTTTTTAGAATATTTTTAGGATCAATAAGTATGTACAAAGGATGCCCCCAGGCAGAATGTGCATCATGGATAGAACTTCTTTAGGTGCAAGACATTGATAGGATTAGGGAGCTTCTCTCCTGCTGCTATAGACAATAAATAAGCACCTGACCCAAAAGTTGTTGTAATGATGTAATGTCCAAGCCAATTAGGTTCAAATTTACCCTTTTGATCTCTATGCTATTGATTCTTAGGATTTTCATGTACGACAAGATCTCCCACTTGGAATTCTCTAGGGAGAACCTTTTTGTTGAAGGCTTTGGACATGCACTTTTAATGAACCCTCATATGGTGATCAAGGGTGCTCCCCTTAATACCACAAACACATAACAAAAATAGAGAAATAACAACAATTTGCAAGAACAAAAAATGGGCTTCTTATTATCTCCACAAATGTGGAATTACAAATTTTAGAATTACAATATGAAAAATCACATGGGCATTTCCCTTACAATATTCTATAGGACAAAGCCTTGAATCATTACACAGATCTACCCAAAAGTACTCTAGACAACACTACGGACCTTTCTTATATAGGAATTTTCCACCACCCAAGAAGGTTCTAGAAATTTAGCCCTTAAGGCCGACTTCCCTAAGAATTAATTTATTTTCATTTTATTTTACATAGGGTCGGCTCCAAATAATTACAAAATATGCTTTTAGGTGGCCCAACTTCTAGAGGCCATAACTTTCTAACCGTAGCTCTGGTTTTCTATTATAACCACTTTTCATAAATGGCAGGATGAGATCTATAGTGCCTAACTTGTGCAAGTTCCAATTAGCCAAGGGTCAATCATGATCTGGAGCCTCTAAGGCCTTTAAAATTAACCTAAAATATTTCATACCAAAAAACCTCAATAACTTCATTGATGCTGATGATATGGAAATGAAACTCAACGGGTAGGCTGAAATGACTATGATGAACCTCCACATGTGAAATCAGAACATTCTGAAATCGTATGACCAACTTACTAAAAATAGTAAGTTTCCATAAATAGCAGCTCTGCACAAGATAGCCTTTATTGAAAAGAAACCAGAAATATTTTTGGGTGATGCAAGATTGCTCTTACACCCAAGATGCTCCTACATCAGACACCCGAGGTAATTTGAGAAGTGACCCTGTCACGACTCAGGTGTGAAGAGGAAAACCAAGATGGTTAACCTCCTCCTTTGTCAACCATGATGAATCTTTAATAGGTCATCCTTTCCATTTGAATAGATATTCTTCATATATCCTGTTCATGGTACTTCTGCCAACACAACTGTCCAGTATGTCCTCAATCTCCTTGGTAGCTAAAGTAGTTGTTGGAATACTCCATTGTGTTGTTGTGATCTCATCTCCAACACCCCCTTCATGGTACTCTATCAAATATAAAATGTTAAATACTGGTTAAATATTCAGCTCAGTAGGAAATTCTACCTCATAGGCATTTTTTGAATCATGCTTCTTTAGTATCTTACATGGCCCAAACTTCTTCATTTTTAGCTTGTTATATGTACCAACTAGAAATCTCTCCTTCCGCAAATGAACTATGACTTCATCCCCAGCTTGAAATTCCTTATGCCTTCTTCTCTCATATGCCTTAGCCTTATACTGTGCATTCATCTTGGTCATGTTCTTCCTTACTTCCTCATGGATGTTCTTCAAATGTTCTACAAAATCTTCAGCTTTAGCACTACTTATTTCTCCTTTATCTATCTCCCTCAACTCAGATGCATTTCTAGGACTACTTCCATATACCATCTGGAATGGTGATTTACCAGTGCTCCTATTGACAAAATTATTGTATGCAAATTCCACCTATGGTAAAATCAAATCCCATCCTATTAGCTTATCTCCGACCAAACATCTCAGTAAATTCTCCAAACTCCTATTCACTACCTCTTTCTGTCCATCAGTCTGTGGATGATGTGATGAACTGAACTTTAAATCTGTCTTTAATTTCTTCCATAATGTGCACCAGAAATATCCAACAAACTTAGTGTCCTGATCTGAAACTATATATACTCTTTAGAAAACCATGTAGTCTCACCACTTCTTTAAAAAATAATTCTTCTACATGAACAACATCATTAGTCTTCTTGTAGGAAATGAAATGTGTCATCTTTGAAAATCTGTCAAGCACCACAAAAATTGAATCATGTCCCCACTGAGTCCTCAGTAAACCAAGAACAAAGTCCATACTGATATCCTCCCAAGGCTTCTCTGGTACAGGTAATGGCTGATACAACCCTATATTGTGCTTTACTCCTTTTTCCATTTGACATACTCTACAATTCTGTACAAAATTCTTGACATCTTTCTACAATTATGGCCAATAACAATTCTCACTAACCAACGCAATGGTTCTATCATGACCAAAATGTCCAACCAATCCTCCGCTATGTTTCTCCTTGATGATATTCTTCCTCATAGAACTTAGTGGAATGCACAACTGACTCCCTCTAAATAGCATATCATCTTGAATGATGAAATACAACCACTTTGTTCTATCTAGAGTAACAGGTTCTTTACAAGCTTTCCAAGCTTCACCAAAATCAGGATCCTTTGGATACAAAATCTTGAGTTCCTTGAACCCAACCACCTCAATTTGCATCTCTGTCAGTAATAGTTTCCTTATGCTAAGCACATCTGCAACCCTGTTAGATTTTTCACTCCTGTGTTTCAAAAAAAATTTATAACTCTACAAAAACTCAGCCCATTTCAAATGCCTTTGATTCAACTTTCCTTGACTATTCAAATATTACAAAGCTTGATGATCAGTATACAAAACAAACTCTTTAGAAAGAAAATAGTGTCTCCACTTCTTCAATGCTTGAACTATAGCATTAAATTCTTGATCATAAACAAAATATTTTCTCTTGGCATCATTTAACTTCTTACTGAAATAAGCAACAGGTTTACCTTCTTGGCTCATAACAACTCCTATTGTAGTACCACTAGCATCACAGTCTATTTGAAACACCTTATTAAAATCTAGAAGTGCTAAAATAGGTTGTTCTGTAACTTTTTGTCTCAACAGTTTAAAACTCTTGTCTGCCCCAGTAGTCCACCTAAACTCTTTCCTATCTCCCCTCATTGTTTCAGTCAAGGGTCCACAAATACTTCTAAAACTCCTAATAAAATTTTTGTAAAAGCTAGCCAAACCATGAAAACATCTTACCTCAGTTGCACTCCTTGGGGTAGGCCATTCAAGGATAGCCTGCACTTTCTCTGGGTCCATTTTTAGACCTATTGCTGAAACTACAAATCCCAAATACACTAATTCTTTCTTCACAAAACTACACTTCTTTAAATTAATCAACAATTTCTCTTCCCTCAACTTCTCAAACACCATATGAATATGCATTATATTCTCCTTAAATGTCTTACTAAAGATCAAAATATCATCTAGGTAAACAATGAAAAACTTACCCAGAAATTCTTTTAGAACCTTATTCATGAGCCGCATGAAAGTGCTCAGTGCATTGGTTAGCCCAAAAGGCATGACTAACCAATCATATAGTCCTTCCTTTGTCTTGAAATCAATCTTCCATTCATCTCCTTCTTTGATTTGAATTTGATGATATCCACTCTTCAGATCTATCTTTGAAAAATACACAACTCCACTTAAACAGTCCATAATATCATCCATCTGTGGCAATGGAAACCTATACTTGATTGTGATCTTGTTTATAGCTCTGAAATCTATACATATCCTCCATCCTCCATTCTTATTTTGTGCTAATACTTCTGGTACAACACATGGACTTAGGCTCTCCCAAATCAACCCCTTTTGTAACAATTTATGTACTTGTCTATTCAACTCTTCACTTTCTACTGGTGTCATTCTGTGTGCTGCCTTATTTGGCAAATTGGCTCCTAGAATCAAGTCCATCTGATGACTGATCTTCCTTACTAGTGGTAATCCATCAGGTACATTATTGTATACAATATCCTAAAACTCATTCAATAAGTTTTCAACTTCTATAGGGACATCTTCTACTTCCTCTTTACCAACTTTTGGAATTAAAGAAAAACACACACGCTCATGCCTCATACCATCTAGAAACTTTCTTCCATCAACAAAATTTATTCTTGCATTACCACATACCTTTTCTTATGTTTCCTTCAATGGCTTTAGCTTATGTCACACTTTATCCTTTGTCAAGGAGAAGGTATTCACATGACCATTATGTATGGCATACCTGTCAAACTATCATGGTTTACCCAACAACATATGCCATGCATCCATAGGTATGATATCACATAGTACCTCATCATGGTATCTGCCAATTTTGAACTTTACTAGGTACTATTCACTGACCATGACCTTGTGGTCATCCTACACCCAGGCAATCCGGTATGAATATGGGTGTTTCTACCTCTTGAGCTTCAACTTTGTCACCATCTCTTCTGACAACAAATTATCAATGCTTCTGTTGTCGATAATCACATCACAACATTTTCCCTCACACTTGCACCTGGTGCAAAATAGACTCCTCCTTTGCTCAGGTTCATTCTTACCACTCAGTAGGACTCTTCTGTTAATTAGTGTTTCTCCTCTTTTAGCATCTTCAGAATGTGATGATCTGGCATCTTCATCTACATGTGCAACTCTAGCCTAGCCTTCAGTTCTCCTTTCTGTCCTTCCTTGGCATTGAGGACATTCATATGCCCTATGACCTTCTTCTCCATAGTGAAAACATTTTCTATGGAAGCCTCCTCTTCCTGATCTTGTCCTCTTCCTCTTCCTCTCTGATCTCTATTATATTGATCATGGAAATGATTGGAATTATTTCCTCTCTAATTTTTACTACTACTGGCCTCATCCTTCTTTTTTGAATCTTCATTTCGGCCTCCATATGACCATCCACTAGATCTTCCACCACAACCTCTTCTATTTTTTCTACTCTCAAACTTCTTATTCATCTTTTCCTCTACTTTTAGGGAAAACTGGTGTGCACCTTCAATACTATTCATTCAAACCAAATTAAACTCTTCTTGAATACTCAGCCTCAACCCATTAACGTAATGGGTAACTTTCTCCTTATCAGCTTCTATATGGCCTATTCTAATGAGGATTCGATAGAACTCCTTTGTATACTCCTGAACAGATCTTCCTGCTTTCTTCAAACCTTGCATTTTATTTAGTAGGTCAAGCTCATAATCAACAGGAATGAATTGTCACTTCAATTTATCAACCATCTGATCCCATCTTGTGATTTTATCATTTCCTCTTCTATTTCACTCCAACTAAATCTCCTGCCACCAAATCTTTGCATGACCCTTTAGTCTGGCCTTCGCGAACTTGACCCAAACAAGATCCTCGCTATCTTCATACTAAAAATATTCTTCTAATTCATTGATCCAGTCAATCAACTCCTTTGGGTTAAGATTTCCTATAAATGCAAGAACCTCAATTTTAGGTCTTTTCCCAATCTTGGAAATGGCCCAAAAAAGCCTTTCCTCCTCTTGGTTCAAAATTTCACCTTCCCCTTCTTGATCATAATTTTCTTCTTCTTCGGCTTCATCCTTGCTTTGATCTCTAACATTAAGGTTCATTCCTCTATGAATATCTTCTTGCAATGCTCACACTTATCTCTGGAGCACTCTAACCTCAGGTGTCACACCACTAGCTCTTCCACCACATTCACTTCATGGAGGCATTTTCACACTACTTGTTGAAACCCTAAACCATGGTCTTGGTGCAAACTACCTCACAGTCGGTGATCTATCTACACACTCAGGAACTCCTGATATGATACCACTTGATGAAAGGTGCTCTCCTTAATACCACAAACACATAATAGAAATAGAGAAATGACAAAAATTTGCAAGAACAGAAAATGGGCTTCTTATTATCTCCACAAATGTGGAATTACAAATTTCAAAATTACAATATGCAAAGCCACATGGGCATTTCCCTTACAATATTCTATAGCACAAAGCCTCGAATCATTACCTAGATCAACCTAGAACTTCTCTTGACAATACTACAGACCTTTCTTATATAGGAATTTTTCACCACCTGAGAAGGTTCCAGAAATTTAGCCCTTAAGGCTGACTTCCCTAAGAATTAATTTATTTTCATTTTATTTTACATAGGGTTGATGAACTACAACTGATTTAGAACCTAATTGAAGAATATGTGATTAGAAGATCATCAATCTGATTGAATAGATATGTAATGTGATTAAATCAGTATTATATTGTCATTGATGTCAACTAATTTGATAACACTTATCTTGTAAGTTACTATATTGAAACATCTATAGAAAAGGAGTGAAAGAGATGAAGAAGATAAATATCTACATGAGGAAGATGGATATGACATATGAGGATAAAGAATACATTGAGTAACTTGTTGATGAGTCTATGACCTTATGTTATTGAATTGATTATGTTGCATTCATCTATGATGAGGAAAAGAGTCTAAAGACACAAAGTAGTGTTGTCAGTTAATGAAGTATTTTAGTATACACCGACGGAGTGTAATGTATACCGAGCATAGTTTAAACCGAGCTTGTGTTCACCGATGCATTTCTTTGATAACCAAGAAGAATAGAATGAGTTAAATGATTAGTTTAGCTGATAAGAATTGATGAGTTGGAAAGTGTATGATTTCAAGGTAACAGATAAAGTTTGTTATGATGATCGATGGCTAACAAAATTTAGGAAAGATCTAATAGATTGGAATGAAACGTGTTATTGACACATCAGCTAAGGAAGGTTAAAATGGAAAAATCAATGGATGAGATGGAGTAGAAGAAAATGTTTTACATGTCTATATAAGGGACTGGAGATTTCATAAGTGAGTGTGATGCCAGAGGAAAAGGAAACTGCAGAATTATTGCATGAACAAGTTTTCATGCATTCTGATCATACTGGTTAAGGAGAACCCTACTGCAGAGCATTACTAAGGAATAGAGAATAATTACCGATGGATGCTAAGTTGATGTATTGTTGAATCAGAAATGTTACATTGATCAAAAAGATTTGTATGAGCTGAATATTGATATGTATATCTGCAATTGAAGTTGTAATAGATCATATCACCTACTGTTACATATTTAACCATTGTATGCAGTCAAATCTCTTAACCGAGTGGACTAAGAAAGTCTTATTATGTATCATTCATAGAATGAACATTGTTATCTTGTCAACCCCAAAGTGACTACTGGTTGGGTGATAATGATTGGTCTTAAATCCTCTAACAAGGTAACACCTAATAGTGTGTTTGTAACCTTTAACAAAGTTGGGTCTTCACCGACCTCACTTTAGAAGAGTGAATATTTTTGGGTTGCCGGTCCTAGGTGGTTTTCCTCTTCACAGGGTTTCCATGTTAAATCTCTTGTGTTATGTGTTGATTGTGATGTTTGTTTGATGTCATATTTGCATGTTGCATATTTGATTTGATCGGTAACTACCATACATTTTAAACTGATAATCGGTAAATTTATAGACAGTAAAAGTATTTTTAAGTTACCGAGAGCTAGAAGTTGAAGTATTTGTTTTTAGATTATACATTTTGTATTGGGATAGTGATTAACTGATTCACCCCCCTCTTAGTTATTCTAACAATTGGTATCAGAGCATTGGTTGCTTAGAATAGAGTTTTAAGGACTTCAATACAAAGATCTCAAAATGTATAAGAGGGAAGGGTCAAAGCTTAACAATGGGAACTTTGCAGTATGGCAAAGCCAGATGAAGTTGCACATATCTGGAATTGGGAATTCTACACTAGAATTGATGGAGAATGACTATATAGAACCGGCCCCTGGTCCCCTGACACTTGATCAACTGAAAGACAGGAATGAACACAATATTACTATGATGGAGATTGTTGCTACCTGTAACAATGCTGAATTTGAAGATATTAAGAGATGCACTATTGCAAAAGCCATGTGGGATAAAATTTCTCAAGTTTATAGTGGAGATGTGAATGTCAAAAGAGCCAGAGCAGAAAGCTTAAGGGGCAGATTCGATGATATGAAGATGAAGGAATCTGAGAATATTGTGGAATACACAAATAGACTGAAAGAGGTAGTACATGCTATTAGAGCATCTGATAGAGTTATTAGTGAAGAGAAAGTTGTAAGAAAAGTACTCAGAACCTTATTGTCAATTTATGCAATCAGAATATCTGCTATTCATGAAACAAGGTCTGCATCTGGTAATGTACTTACACTTGACAATATGATTGGTAAGCTCACAACCTTTGAATTGAATAACTTTGATAAAAGTGTTGTATCATCTGTTGAGTCTGCTTTCATGTCTTCTCTGAAGATTGGCAAGTCTAGCAAGAATAATAAGAATGATGATAGTCATACTATGTCATACTAGGACATTAGATGATTAAATCAGTATTATATTTTCATTGATGTCAACTAGCTTGACAATACTTATCTTGTAAGTTACTATACCGACACATCTGAAGAAAGGAGAAAGAGATGAAGAATAGAAATATCTACATGAGGAAGATGTATATGTCAGATGAGGATAAGGAATACACTAAGTAACTTGTTGATGAGTCTATGACTTGATGAAATTGACTTTATTATGTTGCATTCATCTATGATGAAGAATAGAGCTAAAAGACACAAAGCAGTGTTGTCGGTAAATAAAGCATTCCAGTATACACCGATAGAGCATAGTGTTAACCGAGCTTGTGTTCACCGACACATTTCTTTGTTAACCGAGCAGAATAGAAAGGAATTAAATGATTAGTTTAGCCAATAAAGTGATGAGTTGTAAAGTGTATGAAATCGAGGTAACAGATAAGGTTTGTAATGAAGATCGATGACTAACATAATTTAAGAAGGATCTAATGGAGTAGATTGAAATGTGTTACTGACACATCAGCCGAATAAGGTTAAAGTAGAAAAATCAATAAATAGGATTAAGCAGCAAAATCTAATGGAGGAAAAGAAAATGATTTACTTATCTATATAAGAGACATTGGTTTCATTGTTGAAAAATGTCGAAAGAAGAAGAACTACAAAATTATCGCATGAAGGAGTTTTCATGCATTTTGATCATACTAGTTAGTAAGAATCGAGCTGTAGAACAATTACCGAGATATAAAGAGTAATTACCGATGAACAATAAGTTGATATAGTATTGAATCTAAAGTGATATATTGATAAAAAAGATTTGAATGAGCCAAACATTGATCTGTAAACTGCAATTGAAGTTGTTTCAAGGCAGATCATCTACTATTACATATTTAAGCATTGTACACGTCAAATCTCTTAACCAAGTGGACTATGAAAGTCTTTTGATGTTTCATTCATAGAGTGAACATTGTTATCCTGTCAACCTCGGAGTGACTGCTGGTTGGACGATAACTTCTGGTCTAAAATCCTCTAACAAGGTCACACCTAACAATGTGTTTGTAAACCTTTAACAGGGTTGGGTCTTCATCCACCTCACTTCAGAAGAGTGAACATTTTGGGTTGCTGGTCCCAGGTGGTTTTTCCCTTCACAGGGTTTCCATGTTAAATCTCTTGTGTTATGTGTTGATTGTGATATTTTTTTGTTATCATACTTTACATATTACATGTTAGATTTGATCGGTAACTGCTATAAGTTTTAGACTGACAATCGGTAAAAACATAGATAGTGAAAGTATTTTATGTTTACCGAGTAGTAGAAGTTGAAGAATTTGTTTTGGATTATACATTTTTTTTTGGGACATTGGATAACTAATTCATCCCCCTCTCAGTTATTCTAACAATAGCAATATTGATGATGAGCTTGATGAACTTGAAGATCTTATGGCCAGAAGGTTACCCAAAGGTAAAGGAAGGTATAGAGGTAAGATACCTTTGGCATGCTTTAACTATAAAGAGGTTGGCCACATCACTGCTAGATGTCCACATAAGAAAGATGATGAAAGATCCAAAGACTGATCTGAAGGAAGCTATGGAAGGAGATTCAATAGAGGCTACCAACACAACAGAGATTATCAAGACAGCAATGACAAAGGAAAAAAGGTATGTTATATAGCTGAAGATAATGAATCTGAATCTAATTCTGATGATGATTTAGAAGTTTTATTTGTTGCTATGAAAGATGACTTCGAGGAAGAAGAAAAACATGTTGAAACAGCACTGCTTTCTAGAGTTAAAAAAACATAATACATGGATCATAGACAGTGGCTATACACATCACATGACTGGTGATGAAGAGAAATTTGATCAACTTGAAGAATATGATGGAGGATCAGTTAAGATGGATAATGATACACCCTGTATGGTAAGAGGTAAAGGATCCTTGATGATAAATGATATGATAAAATGTGATAATTCTTATTGGGTAGATGGATTGAACTATAACTTGTTAAGTGTGGTACAGCTGAACAATTTAGGTCACCGAGTTGCTTTTGAGAGCAAGAAAGTGAAAATCTTTGATGATGGAGGAAGACTAGTTGGAACTAGAGCACAATCAAGAGGTAGTCTATTTTATCTTGATATTGATGAGTCTTCTTTCCTGATGATGAAAAATGAAGAGGCTTGGTTGTGGCATAAAAGGTTATGCCATGTGAATTTTGATAACATGATTAAGATTAGTAAAAGGAAAAGAGTTAGAGGTCTGCCTAACTTGTCAAAACCTGATCATGTTATGTGTCATGAATGTCAAAAAGGGAAAATGACTAAATCTAGTTTCAAAAGTAAGGATTATTCAATAAATAAGATACTTGAGTTGGTTCATACCAACCTATGTGGTCCTATGAGAACTCGGAGTTATTATGGTGATAGATACTTTATTATTTTTGTTGATGACTATACTAGATTGATGACTATTATGTTCTTAAAAGAAAAATTTGAAGCTTTTAAGATGTTTAAGTGGTATAAAGCTAAGGTAGAAAAAGAGACTGGTAAGGAATTGAAATGCCTAAGATCTGATAGAGGAGGTGAATTTATCTCTAATGAATTTACTAATTTCTATAATGAGCATGGTATTAAAAGATAGGTCTCTGCACCAAGGACACCTCAACAAAATGGCATTGCTGAAAGAAGGAATAGGTTAATAGTTGACTGTGCTAGGACACTGATGTTGAAAAATAATGTTTCCCAAACATATTGGAGAGAAGCTATCAGCACTACAGTCTATGTTCTTAACTGAGTTCAACTGAAGGACACCAACAAGACACCCTATGAGTTGTGATTTGGACACAAATCTACTATAAGTTATTTTAGAATTTTTGGAAGTAAATGCTTTATTTTGAAGGATGAGAGAAATGGTAATTTTGACTCAAAAGGTGATGAAGGGATATTTCTGGGATATTCCACTAAAAGTAAAGCATATAAATGTCTTAGCAAGGTTACAAATAAAATGATTGAAAGTACTAACGTCTGAGTTGATGAGATTGATGAAAAGAACATAGAGGAAAGTACAAAGGAACTAGAAGACTATAGTAGATTCACTTACATTAAAAAACTAGAGTATCTACCAAAGCCACTGCATGTGATAACCGGTCAGCAGGAAAATAATACCGAACAATAGGAAAGAGAAATCGACGAGTAGGATGGACTTACCGAGCAAGAAAATGAACCTACATAGGATAAACAAGAAAGAAGAGATAGAGTACAGGTGAGTTTTTTTAGAATACATCATCTTAAGACACAAATCATTGGAGACAAACAAGCTGGCATGAAAACAAGGAGCAAAGAAAGACAAGGTACATGTCTAGTTTGTGAATTTGAATCGAAAAATGTAAAATTTGCATTAGAAAATGATGAATGGGTTAATGAAATGAAGGAATAAATAGAAAAAATAGAGAAGAACAAAACCTGGACCTTAGTACCCTAACCTAAAGATAATAATTTTATCGGTGTTAAGTGGATATTCAGGAACAAGTAGAATGAGAATGGAGAAGTAACAAGAAACATGACTAGATTGGTATGCAAAGGATATGCATAGGAGTAAGGCATTGATTATGGTGAAACATTTGCACCTATTTCTAGATTAGAAGGTGTTAGAATGCTACTTGCATATGCTACACACAAGAAATTCTAAGTTTATCAAATGGATGTCAAGTCAGCATTTCTGAATGGAATACTTGAAGAAGAAGTCTACATAGAACAACCTGAAGGGTTCGTTGATCTAGAAAATAAAGATATGGTATGTAGAATACATAAATTTTTATATGTTTTGAAGCAAGCACTAAGAGCCTGGTATGAAAGGTTGCATACTTATTTGTTAAGTATTGGATTTGTTAGAACTAGTGAGAACAACAATTTGTATGTGAAAGGAGATACTAATGATACTATTCTTATTGCTGAAATATTTGTGGATGATATTATTTTTGGAGGTCAAGATCACATATGTAAAGCCTTTGTAGATGAAATGATGAATGAATTTGAGATGTCTATGTTTGGAGAGATTAAGTTCTTTCTAGGACTACAAGTGATTCAGCAGAGTGATGGGATATTCATCACACAATCTAAATATATGAAGGAAGTATTGAAAACATTTGGCATGGAAGATGCTAAACCTATGGGAACACCGATGGCTACTGGATGTAAACTAACTAAGGAATATGAAACTATAGAGGTAAATTAGACACTGTACCGATCTATGATTGGTAAGTTAATGTATGCAGTATACAGTAGACTAGATATAGCACATGTTGTGGGAATTGTTGCTATATTTTCTGCTAATCCTAGAGAGACACATGATTGCTACTAAATTAATCTTAAGATACCTAAAGAAAAAAGAAGATTATGGATTATGGTATCCTAAGGAAGGCAAGTTTGAACTGAAGGTATACACCGATGTTGATTGGGCTGGAAATGTGGATGATAGAAAAAGAACCACCAAAGGAGTATTTTTCTTTGGTGAAAGACTTGTTACTTGGACAAGTAAAAAGTAGACTTGTATTTCTCAATCTACAACTGAAGTAGAGTATGTTGTTGTTGCTACAAAATATTCAAACATTGCATATATTAAGCAAGTTCTAGAAGGTATGAATGAGATAATCACTGAGTCAGTGATTATATACTATGATAACACCAGTGCAATAAACATTTAAACGAATCCAGTGATGCACTCTAAAAAAAAGCATATATCAATTAAGTATCACTACTTGAGAGAACAAGTACAGGAGAAGCAAGTTAAGTTAGAATTTGTTACATCTAAAGAACAACTTGCAGATATATTTACAAAAGCTCTAATGAAGGATACATTTGAGTACTTGAGGACTAAACTTGGGATCCATCTACCGATCACTAATGTGATTTGGATGTTGCATCGGCCTAATCTTATTAGCAGATCATTCATGTTGATGTAGCATAGTTCACACTTTGGATCATGTCTAAAGCTGTGAAAAGTACTGGAATAGATTCGCATATCGGTATACAGAGATACAGAGAATGCATTGGACAACAGAGCATTACTTGGCTATTGAAGAGTTGTTTGTTTATTTGTTTATTTGGCATTGTTGTCAAAGGGAGAGATAAATAATATGAAACAATATGCACCAATGAGAACTAGCTAAGGGAGAGACAAATTAAAGAAAGGATGAGCACTGAAGATCAGTTACTTAGAAAAGAAGAAGGAATTTGAAAGCTAAAAAGATCATATTTGCAAATTGACAAAGCTGCATTTTCTAATGTTGTTGAGTAACATAGTGATTAAACATATTAAGCTAGGGAGAGCTTTTACAACATTTGTTCATAGAGTTGTAGAATACATGTTTGGTATGTGTATGGTACATTTCATACTACTTGAGTTGCCATCAATGCCAAAGGGAGAGATTGATGAAATACAACTAATTTAGAATCTAATTGAAAAATCTGTGATTAGAAGATCACCGAGCTGATTGATTAGATATGTAATGTGATTAAATCAGTATTATGTTGTCATTGATGTCAACTAATTTGACATCACTTATCTTGTAAGTTACTATACTGAAACATCTGTAGAAAAGGAGTGAAAGAGATGAACATAAATATCTACATGAGGAAGATGAATATGACAGATGAGGATAAAGAATACATTGAGTAACTTCTTGATGAGTCTATGACCTTATGTTATTGACTTGATTATGTTGCATTCATCTATGATGAGGAAAAGAGTCTAAAAACACAAAGTAGTGTTGTCGGTTAATGAAGCATTTCAGTATACACCGACGGAGTGTAGTGTATACCGAGCATAGTGTAAATCGAGCTTGTGTTCACCGATGCATTTCTTTGATAACCGAGCAGAACAAAATGAATTAAATGATTAGTTTAGCCGATAAGAATTGATGAGATGGAAAGTGTATGATTTCGAGGTAACAGATAAAGTTTGTTATGATGATCGACGACTAACAAAATTTAGGAAAGATCTAATGGATTGAAATAAAACGTGTTATTGACACATCAGCAGAGGAAGGTTAAAATGGAAAAATCAATGGATGAGATTAAGCAGCAAAATTTGATGGAGTAGAAGAAAATGGTTTACATGTCTATATAAGAGACTGGAGATTTCATAAGTGAGTGTGATGTTGGAAGAAAAGGAAACTACAAAATTATCGCATGAACAAGTTTTCATGCATTTTGATCATACTAGTTAAGGAGAACCCTACTGCAAAGCATTACCGAGCAACAGAGAGTAATTACCAATGGACAGTAAGTTGATGTATTGTTGAATCAGAAATGTTACATTGATCAGAAAGATTTGTATGAGTTGAATATTGATCTGTATATCTACAATTGAAGTTGTAATAGATCAGATCACCTAGTGTTACATATTTAACCATTGTACACAGTCAAATCTCTTAACCAAGTGGACTAAGAAAGTCTTATTATGTATCATTCATAGAATGAACATTGTTGTCCTGTCAACTCCAAAGTGACTGCTAGTTGGATGGTAACGGTTGGTCTTAAATCCTCTAACAAGGTAACACCTAACAATGTGTTTGTAACCTTTAACAGGGTTGGGTCTTCATCGACCTCACTTCAAAAGAGTGAATATTTTTGGGTTGTTGGTCCCAGGTGGTTTTTCCCTTCACAGGGTTTCCACATTAAGTCTCTTGTGTTATGTGTTGATTGTGATGTTGATGTTTATTTGATGTCATATTTGCATGTTGCATATTTAATTTGATCGGTAACTACCATATGTTTTAAACTGATAATTAGTAAATACACAAACAGTAAAAGTATTTTTAAGTTATCGAGCAGCAGAAGTTAAAGTATTTGTTTTTGGATTATACATTTTTTATTGGGACAGTGATTAACTGATTCACCCCCGTCTTAGTTATTCTAACAAGGGTTGGCTCCAAATAATTATAAAATATGCTTTTAGGTAGTCCAACTTTTGGAGGCCATAAATTTCTAACCGTAGCTCTATTTTTCTATTATAACCACTTTTCAGAAATGGCAAGATGAGATCTACAGTGATTGACTCATGCAAGCTCCAGTCAGCCGAGGATCGATCGCGATCTCGTACCCAAAAACCTTAATAACTTCACTGATGCTGATGATATGGAAATGAAACTCAACTAGTAGGCTGAAATAACTAAGATGAACCTCCACATGTGAAATCAGAACATTCTGAGATTGTATGACAAACTTACTAAAAATAGTAAGTTTCCATAAATAGCAACTCTACACAAGATAGCCCTTATTGACAAGAAACCAAAAATATTTTTGGGTGATTCAAGATTGCTCTTACACCCAAGATGCTCCTGCATCATATGGTCAAATGATGCTTGACATTTTTCATCTAGAAGTTCTAACTCTTGAAGTCTCATGGTGCGGTAGTCTTCATTTGTAACTAGACCTTTGAGGGAAACTCTAAGTGAAGGAATCTCAACCTCTAAAGGTAACACTGCTTCAGTGCCATATGTAAGGGAAAAAGGAGTAGCCCCAGTAGGAGTAAAAATACTCTTTCTATACAACCACAAAGCTAGATTTATCTTTAAATACCAATCTCTACCACTCTTACAAATTGTTCTATGTAAGATTTTAAGAATGGTTTTGTTTGATGCCTCTGCTTGACCATTTCCCTGCGGGAAGTAAATGGAGGACCAATGTTGTTTAATCTTGAATTTTTTGCAGAGTTGTTTAAGGTCTTTATTTTTTGAATTGGCCCCCATTTTTAGTGATAATCTCAGAAGGCACTCCATATCAACAAATGATATGGTTCAAAATGAATAGAGAGTCCATCTTGCCCGAGGCAACAGAAAGTGGGATAGCTTCTAGCCATTTAGTGAAATAATCAGTAGCAGTAATGATAAACTTGTGTCCATCTGATGAGTTGGGATGAATCTTCCCAACAAGATCAAAGGCCCGATGCTGAAATGGCTAATGAGATATTGAAGGAATGAGCTCCCTACCTAGAGCATGTATCAGGTTACCATGTTTTTAACACTTTTCACATGACTTTGCAAAAGCTACTACATCAATCTACATTGTAGAAAAATAATACCCTGCCCTAAGCAACCTTCAAGCCATGGAAAGACCATTGGAATGTCCCCCAAATATGCCCTCGTGGATGTCAACTAACGCTTGGTCAGATTATCCCTTTTCTAAGCATCTAAGAAGTGTTCCATCTAGACCCCTCCTATACAAATCACCAGAGATAAGGGAATGGTGAGAGGCATTTTGGGTAAGGTTTTTGTTTTTAGATCAGGTAAAAAGTTTCAGGTATAATGCCATCACAAAGGTATGAGTAAATGACACCATAACGGGATGACTCACGACTAACAAGGGTACAAATGATATGACTTTCTTGGGAGTCATAGATAGGGTGATGTATCTCTTCCACCATGAATTCAAATCTAGATTCATGTTTCTCTAACTAAAGGAGTGAAGAAAGTGTATCCATAGCGTCAACTACTTTCTTTTCTACTCTGGGGATTTGCTAAAATGTGACAAATGTGAAGTATCATTTCAAGGAATCAACCATTTTCTTGTAAGGTACCAGTTTCTCATTTTTTGTTTGATATTCATCATTGACTTGGTTGATTATCAAATGTGAGTCCCCATAGATGTGTAACTCTATGATTCTCCATTCTATGGCTATCTTAAGTCCATTTGTTAAAGCTTCATACTCAATAATGTTGTTTGTACATGGGAACAATAACTTGTAAGACTTAGGAATTGTGTACCCATGAGGAGAAACAAACAACACACCAGCTCTTGAACCGTTTTGCATAAAGGATCCATCAAAGAACATCTTCCATGTTCTTTTAGTCATATACATGAGGTATTCATCTAGGAAGTCACTTGAATAGGTGCATTATCTTGTATCAGGAAATCAGCCAATTGATCTATTGTGGCTTGTCCTTTGATTACTTTACGCTCAATGTACTCTATGTCAAACTCTGAAAGGATCATCATCCATTTAGCAAGTCTACCTATGAGGTAAGCCTTATGTAGTAAATACTTGAGTGGATCTATTTTTTGTATGAGGTGTATAGTGTGTGCAAGCATGTAATGTCGTAACTTTTGGGAAGAAAACACAACTGCAAGGCAAGCTTTCTCAATGCTGGTGTCATTAACCTCATATGAAACAAGGGTACGACTAATGTAGTATATTGCTCTTTCTCTCCCATGTTCATCAAGTTGAGCTAGTAATGCCCCCAAGGAAGATTCTATCACTAAAATATATAGAATAAGTGGTTTCCCTGGGATAGGAGGCATTAAAATGGGAGGATTTGCCAAGTATTTCTTGATTTGATCTATGCTCTATTGACAATCCTCATTCCAAACACATTTGGCTCCTTTGTGCAAGTTCTTGTTGAAAGGTTGAGCTCTATCTGCCAACTGTTAAATGAATCTCCATATGGATTAAAGACATCCTTAAAGACTCCTCATTTGACTAATGTTTTTAGGAGGTGGCATATCTATGATTTCTTGGACTTTTTCAGGGTCTACCTGTATTCCTTTTGCTAAAATGATGAATCCTAGTAGTTTTCCAGAGGTGACACCAAATGCACACTTTTTAGGATTTAAAATTAGTTGAAATTGTTCCATGTGATTTAGAATGACTTCTAAATCATCTAAGTGTGTGTCTCTTTTCTTAGACTTGGCCAAGGTGTCATCCACATAATCTTCCATATTTTTATGCATCATGTGATGAAAAATGGTTGTCATAGCTCGTTGATAGGTGGCTCTTGCATTTTTTTAATCCAAAAGGCATAACGTTCCAATAATAGGTACCCCATGCACAAATGAATGCAGTCTTTTCTTGATCTTTAGGATCTATCTTAATCTAATTATATCCAAAAAAACCATCCATCAAGGAATAAATATCATAACCCGCAGTCATATCCACTATCATGTTTATATTGAAAAGTGGAAAGTCATCCTTTGGGCATGCTCTATTGACATCTCTAAAATCTGTGCAAATTCAAATGGATTTTTCATGTTTGGAAATTGGTACAATGTTTGATATCCATTCAACATGGTCAATAGCTCTTATGAACTTTGCACAAAGCAGTTTCTCTAATTCTTCTTTGACTAGGAGAGCTATGTGAGGATGCATCTTTCTCAATTTATGTTTAACCATTTTGACACTTGGAGCTATGGACAAGTGATGCATGATAAGATTAGTGTCCAACCCTAGCATATCTGAATAAGTCCATGAAATTTTGATCTTCTTTTTCTGTAAGAACTTAGTGTAAGCTTCTTTTTCTTGTGGTGACAAGGACTGAGACAAGTGTACTATTTGTGGAGCCTCACCTATACCCAAATTGATTGTTTGTGTAGGTTTGATAAGCACTGAAGATCTATCTTAAAAGTATCTAGGGAGATGATCAAGTAACTCATTGTTAGGCATCTTAGAGAGGTTTTCACCTTTGGATACGTCATTTCTTTTTACTTTTTTTTGGTTCTGACACCTCCACACAATGGTTTTTTCCATCATAACTCTTATTCCTTTGATTTTCTTTTCTTTTTATTTTGTGACTAAGGTACTTGTTGTCTGGCTATGTCATGCTGGTAGCTAGTTCACTGGTGGAAGAGACTACAGGTTCAATTGCATTCAATTAATAGGTTATCTCATAATCATTTTGGAAGGTTAAGTGCTTAGGTTCTTGATAGCATTGGGGCCTATCAAGGAGGTTAGGATGAACAATAGGTAAGTTAATGATTCGTTCAAGGTTGTGAATGTGAATGATATCATCTCTGGTGAATGAAGAGTTAGAGTACATCATGTATCCTTCTAATCTAACCAAATCAAGATTCATCCTAACAAGTGAAGGATCATCCACTAAGGAAACATGTGGGTTCAAATCCTCTAATCCTACATGTGACTCATCGACTACCTTGGGTTGAGAACTATAAGTGTGGATGACATCAACATCCATGTCAACTATGGAAGGCTCTGAGAAGGAGTCTCATTCATACTCATATGAACTTGTTTCTGAACTTTGACTAGGATGTTTACACCATGATGGTTTGGGACATCTTGATGTCGAAGTTCTAATGTCATCAAGGGTAACACCTTCTCTTTCCATCAAATGAACATGATTCTTTCATTGACATTCTCTAATAGGATCTTCTACATCTGATTCATCTTGTTCTAAGCTTTCAATTGTCTCATGAGTGACTAGATTATCTAAATCTCCCCAAAGTAGATTAGTGGAAGGGACCCAATCTTCACACATATCTAGCTGATTTGTTAAATTAGGTATGTATTATGGTTCATCTTCATTATCTAACTCATCAAGGATAGGGACAGTGTTCTTGTTGTGATTCACAGATCCTAGGCCAACCGTCTTCTTAGACTTGCATCCAAAAAGATCATGATCAAGGGGTTCAGCTCTAGCATCCAATCTGTGACTATGAGGGCCATGTCCAGGATAGCCCATTTGTTTGACAAAAGTATACCCTCTTCCATAAACCTTAGGAGAGGGAGAGAAGTTCTCATTGTGCATGTATTTCTCTTCTCTATAAATCCTATCTTTAACAACTATCTCTTCTTTCTCATCTTGAATGGGCACTGAGGACTCTACAAACATGCCAAATAAAGTCATAGCTGAAGAGGAAGGTCTCATTTCTTGTGAAGGCTTTCCATAAGACCTAGGTTAAACTGGTAGATTTGATGGGGAGTTGAGTTGATACCCCCCATGCCAAGGTCTACTAACTTGAATTTGTCTTTAAATTCATCTAAGGTTGCATTGAAGTCTTTTGCTTCTCGATTGAGGGGAACAAGAACACTCACTGAAACTGAGATAACAAATAAAGTGTTATCCCCAGGTAAAAAAATCTCTACTCCATTGTAAGGGAAATTAACACACTGATGATAGGTAGACTACACTACTTGCATATCATGAATCCATGGTCTACCGAGAAAGATATTGTATGTTAGGGGGCTAGCATCAACTATTTGTAATAAAACATCTTTTTCAATAGGGCCAATCCTAACAGGAAGGACGGCCAACCCCTTGGAACTTCTTTCCACCTCATCAGAAGCTTTGATAGTGATCTTTTTTCTGGTATCTATGACTTGTTCAGAATAACCCAACATCTTCAAGAGACTCAAGGAACAAATATTAAACCCATCACCCCCATCAATCAACACACACCTAACATGGGTTTTATGGATCATTACCTTGATATGAAGAGAGAGATTGTGTGGGTGGCTCAAAGCTTTATCATCATCCTCTGAAAAGCTAAGGTAATGAGGGGTAGCAATATGGTTAACCATGTTCTGGAATTGATCAACGTCTAAGTTATTGGGGACATTCTCTGTGTGCAAAGCATCCTCAAGGACTTGTTTGTGTCTTGGGGACAACTCTAAGAGCTCAAAGATTGAAATCTGAGCTGGTGTTCTTTGCAACTGATTCACAAGATTATAGCTCAACTTAGGATTAACTGCTAGTTTTCAGGTGACATTCCTAGATGCCACTTGCTTTGGTTTACTTGGTTGACTTGAACAGGGTCCTCTAATGACAATGGCACCTTGACTTTGTGTGACAACATTGAGAGTTTCAGATGAAACTCTAGAGTTAGGACCCCTTAGCACCAGGATGGGTTCTTCATCAAAGATGGGAGGAGACTCCATGTATAGATCATAACCATAGGGATCTTTATTCCTCATCATGTTGACTGATGAGTCCAATTATTGCCTCAATTTTTTTATGATCTTCATATTTTTTTGATACTCTACAAACATTTCCAAGACATTTATGACTTATACTTATGTGAACTTATGCTAAGTACAACTAAAGCCACAAAATCTATGGGTAGCTTGAGTGATATGTTTTGCTAACTATTATAAATATAATGTAGTACTTCATATAGTTATTTCAAGTTGTGCTCTAACATTTAAGTAGGAGTAAAAAATGTTGAGTTGCATATGTGTACCGAATGTTACTAACCTTTTAGGAAAACACGGAGTAGTGTGAAGAGTGGCGCATCTACATTAAAGGAGGAGTGTTAGAAGACCAACCATGGTGGGAGAATCCAGCACAGTTCTGATGGATATGTCACACTTTGAAGAAGCTATTGTTCTAGAGAATATAGGGAATTTTTCTTGCTATATTTCCTCAAAACTGTTATTCTATTGATAGCACTAATTGTATTATGTCATGGTTGTTTTATCTCCTCCATATTTGGTGAGGTTTAATGAGACTTTTTTGTTATGTTTTCAATAAGCATCAATCCTTGATATAAAGGGATTTTGACTGATTTAGTAGGTAATGAAGAAAGATAGAATTATGTATTCAGTATAGTGGAAGTTGCTCTATTTAGTTCTTCATAAGTTGTTCAATTGTTATGTAACTAGTTAAGAAGAATTTAATGGAAGAGTTATTTTGGATTATTTCTTATGTTGAGTAGTTAGTAGAAGCCAACCAAGGGGGCCCACTTGGGAGGTGGATTAGATTAAGTTAGAATATATTTTCTTCCTGTACTTTTCTTGTTTTCAAATAGAGTTACTATTTTACTCCTACAACATTACCACTGTGGTTGTTCTTGTAGCATTTGCAGAGATGGGTATAGTGAATGTTTTGAGTTGTTAGAAAGGCTTAGATTAATTTCATAAGTTTTCTACAGTAATTCCATTCAATAGTCAAGTGTGTTTACTTTCTTGCAGCAATAGCATAGATTCATTTTATGTATTTTATCTTCCTGTAGCATAAGTGTTATGACTCTTAGAGGAAATTAGTGCACAAACTGTGCTATCCCATTTCAAGTCTACATCCTTGGGTTGACAATCTAAATGCATTTCATGGTGGTGAAAGTAATCTTTAGTATGAGTATATCAATCCTAAGAGAGACAATGGCATGATTATTATTACCTATTGTGAGACTGTTCATTTTTGGTGCCATTGCTAGGGATGGTGTCAAACTAGGAACCTTAATGAGTCATTTATTTTTCAGATTAGTTTCCTATTTGTAGTCAATACCAAGAAGTTGTGAGCACAAGTCATCAACTTACTTGCATACATCAAAGAAGGTGAGATGTTCATGGAAGATTTCTTCCAAAATAACCTGTTAAACTGAAAGAAGAGTTTGAGGAACTTGAGTTACCATTTCTTGACACCAGTCCTGAGTTTGTTGCATCATCTTCAACAGAAGAAGAAGAAACCCAAGAAACATTTGACCTTCATCCTTTTGCAGAAATATTAGCTAGTTTCCATAACAATCCCAATCAAGGACCACCTATTGCTCAAAGCCCTCCAGTCAATAATAATTTCTAGCCATAGTTTTAGTATCCAACACCTCCAATAATGGCAGCTCCTACATTTCTATTTCCAATTCCAAGTCTTATTAACAATCCTAACCTCAAGAACATACCTGCTTCAGCACTTCCAAAGTTTTATGGCCTTGTTATAGAGGACCCTGACACCTTTTTATTCATGTTTGACATACTATGTCAAAGTTTTGACTATAATACAGATATTCATAAGCTTAAGTTATTCCTAGCAACATTGAAGGAGTCATCTCTTAGATGGTTCATGGGATTAGGAGTGAATGTAGTAGCTAATTGGGATGGAATGAGAGATTTGTTTCTAAGAAAGTATAAGGAATACTACAAGGGAAGTGATTCAAAAGGAGATGACATCTTTTGTATGTCACAAAGGGAAGATGAGACATTAGAGGAATACATATCATGCTTCTTATTTAGCTTACAAAAGAACCCTCAACATACGTTGCAGGAGGATTTAAAGAAGCTGATTTTTCTAAGAGGAATGAATGAAAACTGTCTTGAAGCTCTGGACCTCATGGATGGAGGTGATATATCTCAGTCCTCTTGGGATGACCTTCAAAAGATTTTTCTAAACTATTCTAGAGCAACGGTCAAGAAAGGAAGGGGATTTCACTCAATGCTAGCCAAAGGAAGTGGCTCTGGTATTTCAAAGATGGAGATTTCAAACCTCTTATCAGACATCAAGAAAGATATCATCAATGATGTTGCTACACACCTAGACACAATGACCGCTAAGAAGAAACATGCAGATGCAGAGGCATAGCTGGTTGAATATTGCCCTCATTGCCACAAACAAAAGAAGGATTGTCAGTGCAAATTAGTCGCAAACCTAGAGAACCAGCATCTTCCAACTGAATACTTGAAGATAGGAGAGGATGAGCAAGTATTATTTGTTGCTCAACATCGGCCATGGGCCATGAGACAAGGTATGCCTCAAGACCCATTACAAATTTCAAGTCCATATAATAGTCAGTGGTAAAACCAAAATGTCCAAAGTCCTCCACAGTATAATCAACCCACTTGGAATAATGCTTGGCCAAATAATCAATAGAATCAATGGTATCCTCCACAGCAACCACAATGGCCACAATTTCCAAACCAATGGAAACAACCACAAGGGAATTGGAAACCCACTAACTAGTGGAGAGGACCTCAGAAATGGCCAAATCCAAATCTTGAATATCCACTTCTACCACCTCCAAAAAATATACCTACAATAATGCCACCACCTGCAAATACAAATCCTCAAAAGCAGACACAATTACCTACTCAACCTCAACTGAATCCAAATAGTCAACAGCCACAATAGAAAATATATGCTACTGATGCTTAGCAGTACCCTGCCTATGCACTTGATACAGCTGATATACACCTAAGATCAAGTACTACCTTGCCATCACCTGAACCACCCCTTATCACTAAAAAACCAGACCTTCCTGTAGCATCGGTACCAATTCCAGAGAATGATTTGCCAAATACTGTTGCATCAGAAAATGTTTCCAACTCAACTAATGTTCATACATCAGTTAGACCACCTTTTCCCCAAAGGCTCATCATGGAGAAGCCCATAGAAAAAGATGATCAACCATTTGATATCCTTGACTAGTTAAAGAAAATGCATGTCCAGATTCCCCTATTTCAAGCAATAAAAGATGTTCCAGTTTATGGAAAAGAAATTAAAGAAGCTTGTCTTACAAAGCCTGGGAGAAAGAAAAAGGATCCTACAATAGTTCATGTTATAGGATAATTGGTTGATATCATGCTAGGAAAACTAGTAATTCCAAAATATTCAAATCCAGGGAATCCAGTTGTGAATATCATCATTAATGGCCAGTTTGTCAAAAATGCATTAATAGACTTAGGTGTTGTCATTAATGTAATGAATAAGGATACTATGAATAAACTAAGCACTGAAGGGTTGAGAGCTACTCCAACAATATTGCAATTAGTAGATAGCTCTACTATTACCCCTGATGGAATGATAGAAGACATAATAGTTGCCTTAGATTCTTGGGAGTACCCTACTAATTTCATGATCCTCTCACCAAAGGTCAACCTTACTGGTTACCCTATTATTCTAGGATGTCCATGGTTAGAAATGACTGATACAAACATAAGTTGTAGATCAAGGAACATGACAATTTAATATGGGCAAGCCACTAAGAAACTAGCATTGTATCCTCCAGCTCAACCACAACCAGATTTGAGTACACCTATATGGCTACATTTAGGAGATGGGGAAGAAGAACTGAATTCTATGGTCTAGCTAATGATGTTACATAGGCAATATTTCTTGAAACTCCAAGAGGAAGATGAAGTCATTCAGAGCATTCTTAATAATGACTATGTTGTAACCAAAGATATATCTGAGAGTTATGTGTTAGAGTTAAGTACGTATGAAGATAATTTTGAGAGCTATGTATTACCTTCAGAACCCAACATTATCCATCAATTTCTACCTAGTGAAGTAAACACAAGTCCAATCCCTAAAGTGTACATGCTTGACCTTACAACTACTGTGGAACTTTCTAAAGGTCATAATATCCATGTGAATAATAAGTTGCCGCCACAAAAAATGGAGAAACTAACTAAACTGCTACAAACACATGAGAAAGAATTTTCATGGGACTATGGGGACATGAAGGGATTAATCCCTACATTATGTACTATTAGGATATATATCAATGAAGGAAGCCTACCCCTTTGTCAATCTCAAAGAAGGATTAACCCAGCATTAAGGGAGATAGTCAAAACTAAACTTCAAAAGCTATTAGATGTTGGCTTTATATATCCTATATCTGAGAGGAAGTGGGTATCACCTTTGGTCATAGTATCCAAAAAGGGGGGAAAATGGAGGATTTGTGTGGATTACAGGGAGCTAAACAAAGCTACCAAGAAAGATCACTTCCCATTACCATTTATAGACCAAGTACTTCATACTTTTGCCGATAAGAAGTATTTTTCCTTTCTTGATGGATATAGTGGATACAATCAAATAACTATTGCTCCTGAGGACCAAAAGAAGACTAAATTCACATGTCCATGGGGGGCATATGCATATTTATTTCTACCTTTTGGGTTGTGTAATGCTCCAACAATGTTTCAAAGAGTTGTGATTAGTATTTTGCTAACATTTTACATGATTGTATGGAGATATATATGGATGAATTTACAACATTTGGCGTGACATTTGAAGAGGCTTTAAAGAATCTTGAAAAGGTGCTAATCTAGTGTAAGGAGCATAATCTATCCCTTAATGGTGAGAAATGCTTTATGATGATGTAGGAAGGAGTGGTACTTGGGCATTTCGTTTCAGCAACAAAAATTCAAGTGGACCCAGCTAAAGTTTGTTAGGAATAAGGTGTCTCAACCTTGGATAATTCCTATTCTTATTATTTGTTTTGTAAAATGTATTTCTTGCAAATAATGTAATTAAGTGGAGTGACACATCAACATGCCAACTAGACATGTACACTCACACTTAATTACATTATTTACAAGAAATACATTTTACAAAACAAATAATAAGAATAGGAATTATCCAAGGTTGAGACACCTTATTCCTAACATTCTCCAACTTGTCGAACACCTTGTAAGAGCAATAGGAACATAACAAGAACTAACTGCTATAGGCTAAAAGGCCCATAGACTCCAAACACCATCTGAACTTCTCAATGCCCGCTGGTTTCATTAATGCATCTACAACATTCTTCACAGTATCTACCTTCTCCAAATTTACCTTTCCATCTTCCACCATATCTCTCACAAAGTGAAACTACACATCAATGTGCTTCGTTCTGACATGAAAAGTTGGATTCTTCGCAAGGCAAATTGTGCTCTGACTGTCACACCAAATAGTAATCTATTCTACATCAACACCAACATCAAAACATAATATCCTAAGCCAAATGGCTTCCTAACAAGCATGAGTAGCAGCCATGTACTCAACTTCTATAGTGGACAAAGCAACCACAAGTTGTCGCTTACTCATCCAACTGATAGCACCACCAAACATAGTGAACACATAAGCATTGGTGGATCTCCTACTATCAATATCACCTGCCCAATCTAAATCCACAAACCCATGAATACAAATTGAATGCAGAGATCTAGAAGAGTTACCATGGTAACATATGGAGTAATCTGATGTACCCCTCAAATATTTGAATACTCGCTTAACTACATCGCAATGTACCCATCCAGGGTTAGCCATAAACCAACTCAGGACTCCCACTGCTTGGGCAATGTCTAGTCTAGTATAGACCATAACATACATAAGACTGCCAACTACACTAGCATAAGGTAATCTACTCATGTCCTCCACCTCACAAGGAGATTTTGGATAGTCATCTACAGATAACTTTGTTCCCATAGAAATAGGAACACATAGTGGTCTACAATCTTCCATGTTGAACCTGTCCAACATAGACTTCACATACTTACTCTGACTCAACCAAAGTTTCCTGTTAAACCTGTCTCTACTGATTTCCATACCCAAGATGTACCTTTCTACCCCAAGATCTTTCATCTCAAACGGTGCTGACAACTGAGATTTAAAATAAAAAATCATACCCATACCCTTCCCAAATAGCAACATATCATCAACATATAATACAACAATAAGAAGGTGATCATTTTCAATTTTGAAATAAACACAATGATCTGATTTTGATCTTACAAATCCAATTGAAAACACAAAGGCAAACAAATCCAACTTAAGGTACCACATCCTAGGAGATTGTTTCAAACCATATAGAGATTTCTTTAATCTGCAAACTAAGGATTCTTTACCTTTAACAATGTAGTGCTCAAGCTATGACATATAAATCTCTTCCTCCAAATCACCATGAAGGAAAGTTGTCTTCACATCCATCTGTTCTATCTCTAAATCATATGATGCAACAAGAGATAATAGAAATCTAATGGATGTCAACTTTGCAACAGGAGAGAATATTTCACCATAATCTATTCCCTCTACCTATGAATACCCATTTGCAACCAATCTAGCTTTGTACCTTTCAACACTGCCATCTACATAGAATTTCTTCTTGAACACCCATTTATAGCCAACAAATTTTCTCCCTTTAGGCAAAGGTACAAGGTCCCAAGTTTTGTTTTTCTCCAATGAAGCCATCTCATCATCCATAGCCTCAATCTAGGAACCTATATCTTCCATGCCCAAAGCCTCTTTCACAGATCTAGGATCATCAGTGTTAGTAATTGTATGCAAATTAGATGTCTAACTACTAGAGATTATAAATTAACTATTAAAAGCCAATAAATCTATCTAATGCAAACACAATGAAGAATGCAAAGTAACTATGAAATGATGAAACTAAATTAATTACCTTCACCTACCATGCATCTTGTCTCCATTGTCCTCCTAGCCTTGATTTCTTGAAGATGTTGAGCTCTCAGATTTCCAAATGAAGCCCTTTCTCAAGATGATCACCAAAGTGTGGAGATTGAATGAAATGAGTGCACATTAGCTTATGCAAGCTAATGGATGGAATGCAGATGAAATGGTGATAGTATGAATTGATTGCTCTTAGAATACTTGGATACTTGATTGCTTGATTGCTTGATTTCCTATTATCAAAATATCTATTAGCTCTCAAATGGGAAATGTGGCTCCTTTTATAGATTTTTGGAGGATCTAGGCCTAGGTGGTGCAATCCTATGGTTGAGAATGAAAGGTGGAAGATCCTAGGGCTAGGATTGACTTGGTTGAAGGAGTTGAGAGAAAGGGGGATGTAGTTGGAATGTGAGAGGAAGAATAGGGATGATGTTCCTCTTACATGGACATGGAGGATAAGAAGGTGGAAGGGAAAGACACATGTCAAGTGTCTCACAAAGACCAAAGAGAGAAAGAGGGAGAGACCTTTTCCTCATGAGGACTCTTTGCACAAGTGTCCTATGAGATACCTTTGACCCTTAGAGGTGGTTTGAGAAGCCCCTTAGGAATAGGGCATGTCTCTTGACTTGGTTGTTGAGAGGACATGTGGTCATGAGACTAAGTCCTATGAGGCCACATAGCTCTTGAAAATAGGACATGTGTGGGTGAGAATAATTGTAAATAAATAATTAATAATAATTATTTATCTTAGCCAAAGTGACATGTCAAGTGACTAGGTAGGTGAGGTGGACTAGGAAACTTAGTCATATTTAGGTGATTGTGTATTTAATTAAATCACTTTAATAAGACTAATTAGAAGACTTAGGATAGAAGAATAGACTATAGAGAATTCACTAAATAAATTGAATAATTTATTTAATAAATAGAGGACTAATTATTAATTAAATAATAAATATTTAATTAATTTATCAAGTCAATAGTAATTAAATAATAAATATTTAATTAATTAATGAAGCCATTTTTAGGTGTATACATTTTTCCCCTCTTTGAAATAATGTGTTGGTCACATTGTTTCAAAGAAAATTCAAGCATTTTTGCCAAGCATTTTTGCCCCTGCCCCAGACAATGTCTAAAATGACGTAAGCATGCCCCCTCGAGAGATTGATTAATAATGTGTGTTTTATTTTTTATTTTGATTAATCAATCTCATGAAAGAAATAGGAGAAAAGGTGGGTGAAAATGGGGTGAAATGGAATAAAAATGAAAGATAGGGTCCACACACCAAGCACATAGGGTCCACAGGCTATAAATAGGGGTCCACAATAGGCTCATTATGCACACTTGTTATTTGGAGATCAGAGCACAAGAGAGAGAAGAGCAGAGCCACCAGGATGTCATTCCCATTGTCAGATCACCATTTCAAGAGATCAGACGCTTCCAGTGACCACCCGATTTGAGTCTGGTAGGTGACTCAATCCTGCTTCGTGATTTCATGATTTGATGCATGTTAGATTAGAATTTTAGCATGTTGAGGGTGGATTTAATGATAGAAATAGATTAGAATTTTTTTTGGTTTTAGGTGAAGTACGAATGCGCAGTTTCGGCGCACCAATGCACAAAAACTAGCAACATTTGCGCAGAAAATAAAACTTTCTGCGCATGTGTTTAGGGCAACTGCGCATTCATACTAGAGGAATGTTAGACTTGCACAAGTGTTAAATAAAAATGTGCATATGAAAAATCAGCACATTTGTGTAGAGTTATGGCGCAAATGTTCAATAAAACTATGCTTGTGTCAAAACCTACGCATTTGTGCAGAATTATTGCGCAAATGGCAAGAAAAATTGCACATAGGTAAAAACCTGTGCAAATGTTAAATAATGATGTGCATACATGTGTCAATGTTGCGCATGTGTTTGAAGTGATAGAATGTGGTCAAACTAGATAGTCAATTAGGTCAAACTTGATGTCGATAAGCTGATTGGATCTGTTGGTGATTGATTTTGATCGATTTGATCAAGATAGGCAACATTGTAGCATGTTCGCTAGTTAATTGATAGAATCATCTGTTGAAACATGTGATAATAACATGTTTGAAATTGATATGATAGGATAGATAGATTGATAGATCAATTTATCAAAATCTTATAGGTTGATTGTTGTTGACTTGAATAGGAGGATATCACAGATAGTCTGATGTCACAGGAGAGATATCCCGTCACACAAAATTTGAGACCAGCACTGTCAGAGATTGACAGACTATTGATTGGTGCATCTGGATTATATTATGTGATTTACATGCCTGAGATTCAAGTGAATCTGAGTATGATGACAACATTAGCAGAGCGATGGTACTCAGAGATGAGTACCTTCCATCTTTTGACAGGGGAGATGACAGTCACATTAGAGGATGTATATCGCATCCTCTGTCTTCCCATCATAGGCGAGCTGGTACAGTATGATCAGCATAGTGAAGTCACAGAGTGCCAAGCCATCTTCGATGATGATGATATAGAGGATGGAGAGATCAGCTGGGAGGACATGGTTGATTTGTATGATCCTCTACCAGTAGTGCCAGCAGGAGCGATTGGGGGATTTGTATGCCCTGATTGTAGATCACATGGATTTGCACTTGGATGGGGCCACACATTATAGTGGATGATGGAGGGGACCTGATTTTCTTGGGGTGTGTGTTTATTAGCACATCTTTATCATGACATGCATCAAGTGGTGTATCATAGGGGTGCATCTCTATCAGCAGGGGTGACACTGCTCCATGTTTGGACATGGGAGCACATTACAGTGACGTGACCAGTGGCCATCAGATTTCAGCATGTAGGATAGCCCTACATTCACTTATATTCCTTAGTTTTGTCTTAGGAAAAACTAGTCCATTTAGAGTTCTGGCAATATACATTTGATACATTATAGACAGTGATATGGAGACCATACTTAGGTTATGAGCCGTGGGATGATGAGCGGTAGCTTGGTTTGTCTATAGTCTATAGTCTATTCTTCTATCCTAAGTCTTCAAATGTATATCGCCAGAACTCTAAATGGCCCAATTTTGCTTGAGACAAAACTGAGGAATATAAGTGAATGTAGGGTTGTCCTACCACCCAAAATCTGATGGCCACTAGTCGTGTCACTGCAATGTGCTCCCATGCCCAAACATGGAGTAGTGTCACCCCTACTAATAGAGATGCACCCCTATGATACACCACCTGATGCATGTCATGATAAAGATGTGCTTGTATTCTTATTATCACACCACAAGGATACACAATTATTCATTAGACATTCAATTGAAATAGTGTATCCTTGTGGCGTGATAAAAAGAATACCAGCTCCTAAACCCTATTGAGTGTATGAGCCATCAAAGTATAATTTCCATGTTTGTGTAGACAAAGCTAAGATATGAGCATCAGGAAACTCTATGTGTATAGGTTGGTCATCCATTAATGGAGCATCAGCTAGTTGATCTGTGATCACTTGACCATTTATCATTGAGCGATAGCTGGTTAGTCAGGTCCTGAGATAGTTTGGCAAGATACAAGGCATGCCACAGGGAGTGACAGAGCATGCTCATACTGATTAGGAGAGATGAGACTAGGGGCCCATCACATCATTCGATGTTTCTTGGTAGGAGTTTTTGGATGCCCCATTCCAAGCATGGTCGATGAAACTGATAGTGGTAGACCTAGGGATGATTGCTGATTTAGTCTACAATTATTCAATTTATTTAGTGAATTCTCTATAGTCTATTCTTCTATCCTAAGTCTTGTAATTAATCTTATTAAAGTGATTTAATTAAATACACAATCACCTAAATATGACTAAGTTTCCTAGTCCACCTCACCTACCTAGTCACCTGACACATCACTTTGGCTAAGATAAATAATTATTATTAATTATTTATTTACAATTATCCTCACCCACACATGTCATATTCTCAAGAGCTATGTGGCCTCATAGGACTTAGTCTCATGACCACATGTCCTCTCAACAACCAAGTCAAGAGACATGCCCTATTCCTAAGGGGCTTCTCAAACCACCTCTAAGGGTCAAAGGTGACTCATAGGACACTTGTGCAAAGAGTCCTCATGAGGAAAAGGTCTCTCCCTCTTTGAAAAGTGGCCATCAGATTTTGGGGTGCAGGACAACCCTACATTCACTTATATTCCTCAGTTTTGTCTCAGGAAAAATTGGGCCATTTAGAGTTCTAGCGATATACATTTGATACATTAGATACAGTGATATGGAGACCATACTTAGGTTGTGAGCCATGGGATGATGAGTGGCAGCTTGGTTTTTGCTTTGAGCCATGGTGGCTGATAGGTCAAACACCATTTATCATTGAGTGATAGATGGTTAGTTGGGTCTTAAGATAGTTTGGTAGGATACAAGGCATGCCGCAGGGAGTGACAGAGCATGCTCATACTCATCAAGAGAGATGAGATTGGGGGCCCATGGCATCATTCGATGTTGTTCAATAGGAGTTTTTGGATGCCCCATTCTAGGCATGGTCGATGATACTGACAGTGGTAGACTCAGGGATGACTGCTGATTTAGAGTAGTTTTTGAGGGATTTTCTAGTTCCACGGATTATAGATCCAGCAGCGAGGCCTCCAGAGAGAGATCCTCCAGAGAGATGATGGGGGAGACTCTGAGGGAGAGATAGACGTGGGTGAGGGAGATGAGGTGGTGGTGATGGTGGAGGAGATGGAGGAGGAGATGATGGTGGAGATGGAGGGAGAGGGGATAGGGCAGGACCTCGGATGAGAGGAGGTGGTGTGAGGTAGAGGGGATTGATGCCACCTCTAGCTAGATAGGGATGGAGACAACCTCCAGCATAGCTAGCATAGCCAGCTGCAGAAGCTCCACTATAGGTACTAGTCCCTCCATCACAGATACCAGTTGCCCCAGTATAGGGACCAGCTATACTGGTATAGGTGTAGGGACAGGATGAGGTAGATGTGTTATTAGCTTAGGGCAGAGTGGTACAGGGTGGACAGATCCCTGATGACATACGGGATGAGCAGGACATGGAGATGCTAGATGTAGGGGCACAGGATGAGCAGGCTAAGATGGACATCAGGGGACAGGATTCCTATTTTTAGAGAGATGCTATGGAGGAGGACCCAGATATTGATGCACTACTAGTTTGACTAGCAGTTACACAAGTGTAGGCATATCAGGTTCTAGGCTTGGAGAGACAGATAGAGAGGATGGATAGACAGATGGATGTGCTTAGAGCTGAGCAAGATTCAGTAGTAGAGAGACTTGGAGAGTCGAAGATGCTTTTGGATGAGTTGCAGCACACAGAGGAGTTAGGTCCTCATGGAGATAGCCTGAGAGCCATGATATGAGCTAGGAAGGAGATATCCTACTAGCGAGAGGCATATAGATAGGCAGTTCCTAGGGATTAGTGGATTAGGAGCTTCAGAGAGAGCTTAGTGGCGGTGAGGACAACAGTATATGAGAGACAAGCACCAACTAGTAGTGGAGGTGTATCATCATGTCCTCCTAGAGCACCCACGGGTTCAGGAGACCAGGGCAGATCCTCAGGAGCAGGTGGTTCAGCAGCATAGGGCCTTATTGCAGCTCACAGACAGCGACAGACAAATTCAAGAGGCAGTGGGACATAGATACCACTTGTATACACATTTTGTATCATATTATCATTGTATCATTATATATTGACTTCATAGACACTGACTGTAGACACATTGTTATTGATTATATATCATGGGACATTTGGATTGTTTGGTTGTATTTATGGACTTTATATGATTTTGACTCTATATGATTGATGCAGTTCTATCATGATTTTCTATGATGTTTATATACATGTGCATACTAACATATGCAAGATGTGATAAGTTACTTTTATATGCATGGAATGGATGTCTTAAAATGCAAAATGATTGATTTTCTATATGATGCTAATGGATAAATAAACTAATATATGATGATATAAATGCATGTTCTAAATGATATTGACTAATGCTATGTGATGATAATGCAATGATGTAAAAACAATGTGAATAATGTAAAATGAAGGGATACTAAATGCATGATGATACTAAATACATGTAATGAGAAATAAATGATATTGTAATGCAAATGGTATCTAATATAATAAATGAAAATGTACCTAAGATGATTGACAACATGATAAAATGAAATGAGATGAAATGATAACTATAACAAATATCTAATGAACACACCTAATAATAATTATGCATGTCTTAAAATGATTAAAGTGGAAAGTATTTTTGGTTGTCCAAATGTCCTCAACTAAAATAACAATGTTCTTGACACAAGAAGAATGGACTTAGGAAAAATAGATAACCTAATGAGAAAGATAACCTACAAATCTCTATAAAAGGAGCACTTGATATGAAAATCATGAGATGGTAAAATGAAATGCAAAATGAAATGAATGTATGTCCACAACTTTAGATAACATCTTAGAACTTCATAATAATTGGAATTTGATTTTCATCATTGAGCTCATTATGTTGCAAGAAAATGCAAGCATCATGGTATAATTAAACTAGGATGACCTGAGCACTTCTTGCATGGAGTTTAATATTGCAAACTTGACAAGCATCTAGGTATAATTGAACTGAGATGACCTGAGTTTCATTTGTGTAACAGACAAAGAATATTTCCCCCTCCATTGGGGAACAAATATTTGGAGTCGTGGTATGCGATGGTGTATCACTATAAATAGTATCTACAGAACAACATAATTTGTATGTTGTCAATACTATGAAATGGATGAAGGCACTTACACACAGACACCCAAATTTACTCATTCCTTCAATTTCATCAAAAAATACCCCACAAACAGCAATCAAAGAAAATATCATGCCCCATCCCAGCTATTCTAATCAATGACATATGGGAGTTTCAAACTCATGTCAAAGATATCTCAGAATAGCATAGGAAACATGATAACAATGAAATCTAGATATGAATGCATAATTTATAACAAATCATTCTAACATGCCTACCATGAATATACATTTCATTTGCCAAAAAGATAGATTTAGGATATGTTGATCAGTTCAAGTGAGGATGTATAGTTAAGATGTATAGATAAGTAGTCATGATTTGAAGGATGGATCATAGATTCTGATTCAGCATGAAGATACCATTGTGAAAGAACATTTGATTGCGTTTGTCTTGCCTAGTGAAAATACTCCATTTTGTCCTCTATGAGTCATGACTATCATAGATCCACTTCCAAACTAGGTTGAGGACATGCCCCCAGCTAGGTGATGGACTAACTTATTATGGATGAAGAAAGACGCAACAAGACTAGGATGAAGATCATGACAAAAGATCAAGCTATGATGGGGTTTTATTATGGGTAAATACAATGGATGGTGTATGAACTAGCCATTTTATTATGATATATACATGGTGGGGACAAGAACTAATTAACCGTTTTACTTGTGGATATATACAAATGAATGGACACACTAGAAGAATCCTAATAGATAGAGGAGCTAACTTGTCACACATAGCACCTGTTGCCAGGTTTTCACTACATGCTTTTATTGCAGTTTTCTTTTAATTTTGTGATTTTTTTGTATTTTTTATTTTTTTTATTTACAGAATATATATACAGACTATATATATGCCCCTTGCATTGGGATTTCAGGGATAGAACTTCTTGAGATGGATACTATTAAGAGGTTCATCCAAGGGATCCCCTTCAAGTGTAGATAACTGATAGGCCCCAGAACCATAGACCGTTGTAGTCACAAAAGGTCCTAACCAATTTGGTTCAAACTTGCCCTTCTTTTCATGGTGTTGTTGATTCTTTGGATTTTCTTGAAGGACTAAGTCACCCAATTGAAAGTCTCTAATCTTGACCTTGGTATTATACTGACAGTACAAATGCTACTGATAAACTTTCAAATGGTCATAGGCTCTCTGACGGCATTCATCTAGCAATTCCAATTCAGTCAGGCATGCAACTCTATACTCTTCATCAGGAATTAAATCTTTAAGAGTAACACGAAGTGAAGGCAACTCGACCTTGAGGGGTAGGACTGCTTCAGATCCATAAACAAGGGAGTATGGAGTGGCTCCAGTAGGAGTACGGATGGAGGTGCGATAAGCCCATAAGGCTGGGTTTAGTTGGAGATGCCAATCACGGCCAACATCATTGACAATCTTTTGGAGGATTTTAACAATGGTTTTATTTGACACCTCAGCTTGGCCATTCCCTTGGGGATAGTAGATGGTGGAATAGTTATGAGTGATGTGGAATTTTGTGCACAGGTCATCCATGTCTTGATTTTGAAATTGTTTCCCATGATCAGTGATGAGATACATAGGTATACCATATCTACAAATGATATAGTTTAAGATAAACATGGATATTTGTTTCCCTGTGGTGGTAATCAATGGAACAGTCTCAATCCATTTAGTAAAATACTCCGTGGTAGTGAGAATCCATTTGTGGCCATTGGAAGATGGAGGGTTGATAGCACCCATGAGGTCGAGTCCCCACCGACTGAATGGAAAAGTAGTTGTAAAAGGATGTAACTCTTGAGCTAGAGCATGGATAAGGTTTCCATGTATCTGACATTTCTTGCATGCCCTAGCAAAATGAAAGGAGTCTGCTTCCATGGTAGGCCAATAATAACCCATATGCATGAGTTTCTTAGCCAAAGAGAGACCACTCGAATGTGTCCCACAAATGCCCTCATGTACATCACATAAGGAAAGTTGAGCTTCCTCATGTTTGAGACATCACAGGAGAGTACCATCAAAACCAGGCCGATAAAGGGTGTCGGATATTAGGATATAGCGGGAGGTTTGGCGGAGAAAAGTTCATTTTTGATTTCAGGATAGGTCAAGAGGTAGGGTGTTATCTTTGAGGTAAGAATAGATTTTTCCATAGGTTGGGGAGTCATGTCCAATCATATGACATATAATACTCGTATTAGGCTCATCATATGTGGGACAAGTCAGGGATTCCACCAAGAACTCAAAATGGGCCTTGGTATCTTCTATATCAAATAAAGAAGCAATCGTTGCCATGGCATTAGTAGCCTTGTTTTCATTTTGAGGAATCTACTCAAAAGTGATGACAAAGAAATACTTTTTAAAGTCATCAACCATACATTTATATGACAATAACTTATCATCTTTGGTCTGATAATCATCATTAACCTAGTTGACAATCAGCTGAGAATCTTTGTAGACATTTATTTTAGATACATTCCATTGTAAAGCCATTTTTAACCCAATCAGCAAAGCCTCATATTCTAGTACATTATTGGTGCAAGGAAATAACAACTTGTAAGATTTTGGAATAGTGTATCCTTGTGGTGTGATAAAAAGAATACCAGCTCCTGAACCCTGCTGAGTGTATGAGCCATCAAAGTATAATTTCCATGTTTGTGTAGACAAAGCTAAGATATGAGCATCAGGAAACTCTATCTGTATAGGTTGGTCATCTGTTAATGGAGCATCAGCTAGTTGATCTGCAATCACTTGACCTTTTATAGCCTTCTTGTCTACATATTCAATATCAAACTCACTAAGTAGTATAACCCACTTAGCCAACCTACCTGTCAATGCTGTCTTGCTTAACAGATACTTTAAAGGATCAATCTTTGCAATAAGCTAGGTAGAATGTGACAACATGTAATGTTGCCACTCCTGTGAAGCAAAGACAATAGCTATAAATTCCATTTCAATAGAGGAATAGTTTAACTCATATCCCACTAGAGTGCGACTGATGTAGTAGATGGCTTTTTCTTTTCCTTCATGATCTTGCTGAGCTAGAAGAGCACCTAGTGAAGTTGTCATGGCTGAAATGTAGAGCAAGAGTGGCTTGCCCGAAATTGGTGACATTAGAGTTGGAGGATTTGCTAGATATTGCTTGATTTTGTTGAAAGCTTCCTCACACTTATCATCCCATTGGAATAAGATATTTTTATGCAGCAAATGTTGAAAGGGATGACTACGATCTACTAGTTGAGAAACAAATCTTCGGATGGATTGTAGATGCCCCTATAAAGATCTTAGCTGACTGATGTTAGTGGGGGAAGCCATCTCTAATATTGCTTTAACCTTTTCTGGATCTAATTCGATTCCTTTAGCTGAGACAATGTACCCTAACAATTTGTTGAATGTGACCCCAAATGCACATTTCTTTGGATTAAATCAAATCTGATATTTTTCCATCCGAGTGAATATTCTATCCAACACTCTCAAATGACCAACTCTATCTTTAGATTTTGCTAGAATGTCGTCAACATAATCTTCCATGATGATATGCATCATGTCATGAAAGATCATGGTCATGGCTCTTTGATAAGTTGCTCTAGCATTTTTGTGGCCAAATGGCATCACATTCTAGGAGTATGTACCCCATGGACAAGTAAAAGCAATTTTTTCCTGGTCTTCCGGTGCAATCTTGATCTAGTTATAGCCTGAAAAACCATCCATTAATGATAACATTTCATGCCCAGCTGTCAGATCAACAATCATATCAATATTTGGCAAAGGGAAGTCATCTTTCGGACAAGCTTTATTAAGATCTCAAAAATCAATACAAATCCAAATAGACTTGTCTGGTTTTGAGATAGGAACAATATTGGAGATCCACTTAGCATAATCAATAGCACGAATGAACCCAACATCTAGGACCTTCTTCAATTCTACTTTCACCATTAGGGCAATGTGAGGATGCATTTTGCAGAGCTTCTGCTTAACTGGTTTTACACCTGGTTTGATAGAAAAATGATGCATAATGAGATTTGGATCTAGACCAGGCATATCAGCATAGGACCAAGCAAAGTTGATTTGTCTTTCTCTAAAAAATTTTGCAAAATCTTCTTTCTCTGATTTTGTCAAGGATGCTGCTACTTTGAGGATGCATGGAGACTCCTCTATTCCAATGTTAAGTGGTACTGTTAGTTCTATAAGAATGGCAGGTTGTTCTCGATACAAATAATTTGGAAGAGTGTCAATCCCTCCATCATCAAGCACCTCAAAGAGGTTTTCACCATCAGATGCATCTTTTCTTTTTACTATTTTTGGATCTAATACTGCCACTGAGTGGTTTTCACCATTAGATCTGTTGATTATTTTTATGACTAAAAGGATTGGCACTCTCTCCAAAATAGGCCATGTCATTGAGTTCTATCAGAAATCCTGACTTGTGATCCCCTGGTGGTAAATGATCCCTGATGCCAAGATAGTCAATGATTGCATCATCATTATGGAAGACATCAAGTTTTGGGTGATTGGGAGAATCCCAATCGATAAGGTCAAGATGGACAAGGGGAATTGGATCATTTGGGTCAGTTTCAAAAGCAGAGATGGTATTGATGGAAAATTTTTCAAGGTTTATGATGGTATTAGTGAGGTCTATTTCCATACTCTCATCTGAATCATCTATCACAAGATAACTCTCACTTCGCTCATGATCGACATGAGTAGTATTACGTGGGACCAATCCTAGTGAGTCACTCATTGAACTCTTGCCCTCATGGTAATCATTACTATATTGATGGACAACATCAACTCCTATTTCTTCAGTATAATTAGATAAGGAATCCCATTCATAATCATTAGAGTCAGAATCATCATTATCTTCAATTCTATCAATGATTCTTTGAGCTATCCTTTGTTTCTCTAGATCTACATACATACCATGCTTTCTGAACTATAAGGCAGGAGCTTTAGATGTCTCATGAAAAGGTGGGATTTTTGTGTTTTCTTTTGGTTCTTGTGGTCCTTCTCCTTTATATCCTAATCCTGTAGTGTCTCTTTGATAATTGGGATTTTGCAAAATTGGTTTTTATAACACCTTCTCTTTGTAACCCTAAAGGTCCAACACCTTAATATCCCATCTTTTGTAGCAAAGTATACCCTTTTCCATAGACATCAGGTGATATATATTCATATTTAGTATCCTCTTCAATCTTCTGTGTCTTAAGCCAATAATTTGCATTACGCTCAGCTGCCTCTTTGGATATTGTGCCCCCACTTATAAATGTGTTATAAACAAGTGTGGAAGGGGGTTCTAATTGTTGTTTAGTGATCAAAGATCTACCATATGATTTGGGAGATAAAGGTAACTCGGAGATGCAAAGAGCTTGACCTAGAGTATATTATCCCATACTACTTTCTTTGATGTCTATCTTGATCCCATCTGATTGAGAAGTTGATGCTATATTACTAGGGTCACTGGGTGTAGTTGCAAAAGATCCAGTACAATTATAGGGAACCAAAGAATCAGAAGTCTTCACATTGCTACAATATTGAAAAGGATTAGAATCTCCTTTGATAGTGATCTCCTGACCATTATGAGGGAATTTTGAACATTGGTGATAAGTCGATGGCACAGCTTGCATGGAATGAATCCATGGTCTTCCCAAAAGGATATTATAAGCAAGATCCATGTCCAAAACTTGACAAGATACATCTTTGACAATAGGACCAACTCTAATTGGAAGAACAACGGACCCCTTGGATGATCTCTCTTCCTCATCATAGGCTTTTATTGTGCTTTTCTTTTTTGGATCAACAACATTCTCAAAAAATCACAATGCAAGGACTAACTTTAACGTGCAGATATTCAAGCCAACTCCCCCATCTATTAGTACTCTTTTAATCTTGTGATTCTAGACAAGGACTTCAATATGTAAGGGAGCATTATGAGGTTGGGTAATAGCTAAATCATCATTTTCAGTGAAGGAAAAATAGTGTGGGGTTGTTAAATGGCCCACCATAGCTTGAAATTGATCATGATCTAGAGTTGTGGGAACCTGGGTCTCTAAGAGAGCTTTTTCAAGGATATCTTTGTGAGATGGGGAAAGACGCAAAAGCTCTAAGATGGATATCTGGGCAGGTGTTTTCTTAAGTTGTTCCAAAAGATTGTACTGGTTGGAAGTATTTGGTATAGACTTTGGGACATAAACGAACTTGTTTTGGGTAGTGCTTGGTTTAGACTGGACTCCTTGGAGAGTAACTTTGGCTTGAGCATGAGTAGTAGCTTGGACTAGTTGACTCTCTGATTTTCCTTTTATGGTAATGACATTGGCATAATACATAGAAGGATGACAGTAAAAAATGTTACCAACATATCTATAGGGAGTGGTATTATAATTGGCTTGATTGTCACTCTTAGTATTGGAAGAACCTCCTTTTTCATGCTCAGGAAGTGGATCTTTGAAAGCTGTATGTGATTCGTTTGAGGTATGGCCGTCAACACTAATTTTGCCACTTTCAATTAAGTCTTGAATTACATTTTTGAGTCTTTTGCAATCATTGGTTTTATGTCCTCTGCCTCTGTGAAATTCACAATAATCATTCTCATTCCACCAAGAAGGCTTCACTCTAGGTTCAAAATCTTTCATTTCAGGAAGCGTAATGAGTTTCTTTGTGATTAAATTTCATAATGCTGATTCGAGAGATTCCCCTAAAGGAGTAAAGTTTCTTCGAGGTGACTTAAAAGGAAATCTCTATTTGGATGAATCCTTGTTGGTATTTTGATTTGATGATTGATTGTTGTAGGTTTCTTGAGTAGCATTGGCCTGACTAGTGAGATTAAGAAGGGGTTGTGTTGGTTTGACATTACAATTATCAACAATCCCATCATTGACAATGTTTTTGTTTTTATTCCAGAATTTTGATTTGTCATTGTTGTAGTTGTTGGAATTGGAATTTGAGGATCCAGCATTGTCTTTAGAATAAAGTTTGATCTCACCTTTTCAGACCATGGCTTCCTCAATATTGATACCATTTTCTATGAGCTTATTGAAATTTGGTGGACATTGCAGTTGTAACCTATAACTCATTTCTGGTGTAAGGTTATGCACAAAAATATCCATCTTTTCTTGTTTGGGAATTGTTCGTAGATATTTGGAAAACAATTGACGCCATCTTTGCAAAAAAGTAAGGAAGGGTTCTCCATTCTTTTGATGTGCATTGCAAAGATCAAGCATAATGACTTCATGTTTGATGTTATATGATAAATGAGTCACAAATTTGTCAAGAATCTCATTGAAAGATTTGATGCCTGGGGGTAGTTTAGAGAACCATTCCATGGCTTGTCCTCCTAAACTTCATGGAAATAGTCACATAAGATAAGTGTCATTGTGAGTGACTTCAATACAAGCAGCACAAAACTCACGAATGTGGTCTTGTGGATCTGAATTCCCTTTGTATTTGTCAAATTGTGGTACCTCAAAATGAGAAGGGAATGGAATCATTGCTAAGTTCCTATCAAAAGGATAAGGACATATATCACCCAAGGAATACTTCTTTGTTGATGATCCAGTTTGGATGTCACGGATTTTTTGTTGAAGCATCTGGATTTGTTGTAGAATGGGATCCAAAGATAATGTGTTTCCTTGAGATTTTTGGGAAACATTGTTGTGGGAAGCATTGTTTTGTGAAGCATGATTTTGGGAAGCATGGTATTGCTGATCATTTGGAAAAATAGTGTGTTGTTCATGACTATGAGAAGCATTGGATTGCTGATTGGTGTCCTTTGCTCCATGAGTATCTTGAGAATCCTTAGAGATGTGTTGATTGTTTGTGAGAGTTGGTTCTCTAATATGGGAAACATCAAAATCACTTGGTAACTTAGCCCCTTGTTGAGCAAGCATGAGGAAATACATCTCTCTATCCAAGCCTAAGAGTCTTTCCATGACATGATAAAATTGAGGATCTTGTGAGGCTTCCCTAAGTTTTCCATCAGTGGGTTCATCATTGGATGTAAAAAGTGAAGGCTTCTTAGGAGCTTCTTTTGGCCAAGGGTTCTCTTCATTTCTGGTATTTCCTTCCATCTTGTCTAGGGATTATAGATTAACAGCTTGTTTAAGTTTCTAAGATCTAGTTTGAACCATAAAATTGAAAGAATTGATTGTGGGATGAAAGATTTTTTATGAGAAGATATGGAAAGTGATTGACAGAAAAGATATTGAAATGTGTTGAAAAGTGATAAGACAACTTGATAAAACTCTAGGGCAATAGGAGGTATAGATCTCACTATGATATGACAAAGAGAAATCAAGAGATAATAACCTAAGTAAGTTTGGTGGTTAAGGATGATATATCCTGATATGGTAAACTCACAAAGATCAAAATCTGATGAATAAGATAATATTTCAACACAAAATTGAGAATTTCAAAGATTTGGAAGAAAATGATTTGATGAATCTTGATGAAGGAATGATGAAAAGTGATGAAAATGGTCAAAATAAAGATCAGAGGTTTGTGTAACTTGACTATTTCTCCAGAATCTTGCTAAGGATGAAAATGGGTATCTAAAAAAGTGATTTTGAAAATTCCAAAGTTTTTGGAAATGCTCACTGTTGTAAATGTGCAACAACAAATGTGTAGGACAGATTGATAAATGTGCAACAAAATGAAATAGATGCACAGGAAGATGTGACAGACATGAAATGGTAACTCAAAAGTGAAAATAGTCTGAATAGATGCGCAACAAATTTGGATAAATGCACTGCAAATTGGATCAAATGCGCAGAAATATGTGATATATGAATAGGTTTTGAAGTTTTGATCTGAATTGAAATGTTTTGGATTTTCCTGGTGTTTTCTAGTTTTTTTTTTTTTTGGCAAAGTGAAAAAATGCATAAACACACATACACAAGATAGAAATGATGTTAATCTAACTATGCTAATATGAATGCACAAACATGCTTACAATCCTATGGTCGGCAAGGACGATATCTGCTGAATCCCCACTAGGATAATAAAATCCAGCCATGCAAATTCACAGTGGACAACCTAGGAACTTGGAGGCACGGGCTCCTCCTTACAGTGCACTCACTTCTCAGGCACACCAAGTTCTGAATTCAATGGGTCATTACTTCCCAAAGAACTGCTATCTCTACTATGAACCATGAGTAATGTGGGGTGTCTTCACGAGCTTGGGTGATTCCTTGAGCTAGCAGATAGAAAGTTTTTGGCCACTAAACAAAAGCTTTTAGTAAGGACATTCATTCAGGTGGTTGTGATCCAGTCATTTTCCCAATTAAGGGGGCTCTCCCAATCCTTTCAAAGCAAGGCTTTCACCTCTACTAAGTAGGACTTTAATGCACCACTAGGGTACTGGAGGAGATTTTCATTTCCATAATGAATTCACACCTATCTAATGCGAGACTAATCACACTAGCATTTTTTATATACCAGTTTGGAAGGGCTTGGCTTTAGCCTATTTACCGGTTGGGTCATTCCTTGGGGTGAGTACCTCTTTTCCAACCAAAGATTGCCCTCTAAAAATTATAACAGTTTCTCTTACACCCAAGGTCCACGAATGGCGAGGGGAGAGGATACATTGTTATAATTTTGGGATTACAGATATGCTATTAAGAAAAACACAATAGACACTTGAATCTATGCTAAAGAAAACACTCAAAGCAAAAACATGTCATATTTTAAGCCCAAACGAGATTATAGTTTATTTTGCAAACCCTTTAGGAATCCCTGCAAAGAAATGTGTTAGAAATTTTTAGCAATAGGGTCTTCTACTAAACATCCTGCAAAATAGCCTAAAAGCTACTAGAGCAAATAGAAACTTGTTAAAGGTTACTAAAATCAAAATAAATCAAAAAATTTAACCTAACTACTGTCAATAACAAATGCGAAATAACAGTGAATAAATGCACAAACTTATTGAACAGATGCATCGAACAGAATGATTTATGCATAGAAAAGTGAAATGTAAGCGCAGAAAATTTAAATGTATGTGCAGAAAATTTAAATGTATGCATAGAAACGTGGAACAGATGCACAGATTTTAATCAAAATGAAAATGGAAAAGATAGAAAATGACTGATGTGATCGAAAATGTATGCGCAAAATAGATGGATGAATGTGCAAGAATCATGGATGAATGCGTAGAAAGAAACTGGAAATGTCTGCACGTGGAAAACTAAGAAAATAGAATATTAAAAATGGAGGCTGGCCCTCCTTCTAGCACTAAAAATGTATGCAAATTAGATGTCTAACTACTAGAGATGATAAATTAACTATTAAAAGCCAATAAATCTATCTAATGCAAACACAATGAAGAATGCAAAGTAACTATGAAATGATGAAACTAAATTAATTACCTTCACCTACCATGTAGCTTGTCTCCATTATCCTCCTAGCCTTGATTTCTTGAAGATGTTGAGCTTTCAGATTTCCAAATGAAGCCCTTTCCCAAGATGATCACCAAAGTGTGGAGATTGAATGAAATGAGTGCACAATAGCCTATGCAAACTAATGGATGGAATGCAAATGAAATGGTGATAGTATGAATTGATTTCTCTTAGAATGCTTGGATGCTTGATTGCTTGATTTCTTGAATGCTTGAATGCCTATTATCAAAATACCTATTAGCTCTCAAATGGGAAATGTGGCTCCTTTTATAGATTTTTGGAGGATCTAGGCCTAGGTGGTGCAATCCTACGGTTGAGAATGAAAGGTGGAAGATCCTAAGGCTAGGATTGACTTGGTTGAAGGAGTTGAGAGAAAGGGGGGTGTAGTTGGAATGTGAGAGGAAGAATAGGGATGATGTTCATCTCACATTGACATGGAGGAGAAGAAGGTGGAAGGGAAAGACACATGTCAAGTGTCTCACAAAGACCAAAGAGAGAAAGAGGGAGAGACCTTTTCCTCATGAGGACTCTTTGCACAAGTGTCCTATGAGTCACCTTTGACCCTTAGAGGTGGTTTGAGAAGCCCCTTAGGAATAGGGCATGTCTCTTGACTTGGTTGTTGAGAGGACATGTGGTCATGAGACTAAGTCCTATGAGGCCACATAGCTCTTGAGAATAGGACATGTGTGGGTGAGGATAATTGTAAATAAATAATTAATAATAATTATTTATCTTAGCCAAAGTGATGTGTCAGGTGACTAGGTAGGTGAGGTGGACTAGGAAACTTAGTCATATTTAGGTAATTGTGTATTTAATTAAATCACTTTAATAAGACTAATTAGAAGACTTAGGATAGAAGAATAGACTATAGAGAATTCACTAAATAAATTGAATAATTTATTTAATAAATAGAGGACTAATTATTAACTAAATAATAAATATTTAATTAATTTATCAAGTCAATAGTAATTAAATAATAAATATTTAATTAATTAATGAAGCCATTTTTAGGTGTATACAGTAATCAAAGCAAAAGCACAACTAGAATCTAACATAGAATAACCAAACCTTTCTGGTTGCTTTCTTTCTCTCATGGATCTCCTCAAGGGCTGAGGTTGAGATTGTTCTTCCTCTTCTTCCAAACTATCAGATCTGCTAGAGCTCTCCTCATCATTAGGCCCAACATGGTCTCTCTATTCAGTCTTCTCAGGGGTAGGAGGCAATTGAACAACATCTTTTTCCTTTTCTTTTTCATCTAGTTGTAGCACAATAGGAGAAGATGCTAGCTCTCTGAAAATAACATTTCTACTATACAACACCTTACTAGTCACAGGATCCCAAAGCTTGTATCCTTTCACACCAACACTATATTCGATGAAAATACATTTGACAGCTTTGGTTTCCAACTTAGATCTTTTCTCCTTTGAAACATGTGCATAAGCTTCACAACCAAAAACATGAAGATGTCTAATTGAAGGCTTCTTACCAGACCACACCTCCATGGGTGTCTTACCAACAAGAGCTGTTGTAGGAGATATGTTAACCAGATAGAAAGCAGTGGCCATAGCTTCGGCCCACAACCTTTGTTCTAAACCAGCTCCACTAAACATACTCCTAGCCTTCTCCATCAATGTCCTGTTCATTCTCTCTGCAACTCCATTTTGATGTGGGATATAAGGAGTTGTCTTAACCTTGTTCTTTATAGAACTGTTCAAACTCTGTTGAGAAAAACTCACCACCATTGTCAGTTCTCACACACTTAATCTTCTTACTAGTCTGATTCTCTACAAGAGCTTTAAATTCTTTGAACTGACTAAAGACTTGTGTCTTACTTTTAAGGAAATAAATCCAAGTCCTATTATAATCATCTATGAAAGATACAAAAAATATAGACTTGGAGATTGAAGGAACTTTTATAGGACCAAATACATCAGAATGAATAAGATCCAAAACATCAGAAGATTTGTGAGAACTAGAGTAAAATTGAACATGATTTTGTTTACCATAGACACAGTGTTCATAGAATTCAAACTCAATATTGCAATTATTTAACCCCTCAATGAGGTTTTTATTTTTTAGGGTTCTGAGACCCTTTTCACCAATGTGGCCAAATCTCATATGCCACAACATTGTCTTTTCTACAGGAAGCTTACCTTCCAAAGTGTTTGCACTGCCATCAAAACCAATAACCATAGACTTCTTCACTACGCATTCAGATGGTGAGCATGAAGAACTATTACATAGAGGAATACATGCATCTAGTTGAAATAAGGTACCTCTCCTAGTACCCCTCGCAAGCACTATCGATCCTCTCATCATCTTGCATCCTTCTTTTGAAAAAACAACCTGCACACCTACATCATTCAGCATACTTATAAATAATAGGATTCATGCCAAACCTAGAATGTGCATAACTCCATTGATTCCCTTTACTCATCCATCAAGAAATCTGATAGTGACCCTTCCATGTCCAACTATCTTTAGGTGAGAATCATCACCCAAGTACACCTTTCCACCATCGAACTCTTCATATTTTGAGAACCAGTTTCGATGAGAGGTCATGTGAAAAGAAGCACCCGAGTCTACCAACCACACATCATCAAATGCATGGGTTGCCAAAGCTGTAATAAAAGCATCTCCATCTTCTTGAGATTTTTTGGAAGTTGAATCTAAGCCTTTCTTCTTCTTCTTTGGTTCTTTGCAGTCCTTCCGAAAGTGCCCAGATTTATCACAGTTCCAACAATTCACCTTGGACTTTCCAGGAGTCTTAGAACTCCCATGGGATTTAGATCTACCTTTCTTTGACTTGTTGTCATTTTTCTTTCCTTTGTCGTTGGATCTCCCATGAACAGCAAGGGCTTCCTTAGACGAATCTGAAGCCTTTCTTCGCATCTCCTCAGGTAGCAGTGAAGACACCACATCATCCATACGGAATGTGACTATAGTACTTTCAAGAGCCATCACAAGATGGTCCCATGAATCCAGCAAGGAACAAAGAAGGGTCATACAATGATCCTCCTCCTCGATCTTGGCACCAGATGATGCCAACTGTGAAATCAATAAATTGAATGCATTGAGATTATCAGTTACAGATCCACCTTCCTCCATTCTTAAAGAATACAACTTCTTTCTTAGGAACAACTTATTCACCAGAGATTTGGCCTGATACACAGACCCAAGCCATTTCCACAAAGAATTTGTAGTAGTCTCATCAAGAACATTCAGAAGAATGACATCTGCTAGATAGAGTCTGATGAGACCCTTAGCCTTCTGATCCTTGATCTCCCAATCCACTTGAGATATCACTGTAGGTTTCACATCAAGTGAAGTAGCCTCCCATAGATCATGGTCTTCAAGCATGTCTTCTATCTTGAGTTTCCACAACTTGAAATTAGTGCCCTTAAATTTTTCCACCTCCATTCTACTGTATGAGGAACTTGCCATCTCAATTTGCAAATAAGATTCAGAATGCTCTACACAAAACTCCCACTCAAATTGAGATTAGCTCAAAAAACCCTACCCAACAACTAGGATCAAAAGTTGATCAGGCTCTTATACAGATTGTAAGGAAACTCAGGTGTAGAAACAGCTTCCTCCACTTATCTCTAAAGGAAAGTATTGTGCAAAATTCTTTTAAATCCTTACAATTTTAGATACATTAACTACTTTAACAATGATATTGCAGCCATATACCATGCATACAGAAAATAGAGAATGACATAATGATTTACCCTGGGGAAACCTTTCGGTAAAAACCCCAGCACTCCAAAACCTGCACAGTGTATTAATCAAAACTATTACAGTTTATAATACACTTGCAATGCAAGTTCTTTCAAAAGATTTTTGTAACTCTTGAAGACAAATCATGGAAACATAAAACGTTTCAACAATACACTTCTCCTATCTTCGCAACCCTAAAAAATGCTTATATCATACGCTTCCCTTTTTAGGGAAACTTCCAAAGATAGCCATATTAGGGTTTTACCATTCTCTGAGAAAATAGGAACCCAAAAAAATTTTAAAACCCTAATACGGTTATCTTTGGAAGTTGCCCTAAAAAAGGAAGCACATGATATAAGCATTTTTTAGGGTTGCAAAGATAGGAGAAGTAAGTGTATTGTTGAAACATTTTATGTTGCCGTGATTTGTCTTCAAGAGTTGGAAAAATCTTCTGAAAGAACTTGCATTGCGAGTGTATTGTAAACTGTAATAGTTTTGATTAATACACTATGCGGGTTTTGGAGTGCTGGGGTTTTTACCGAAAGGTTTCCCTAGGGTAAATCATTGTGTCATTCTCTATTTTCTATATGCATGGTATATGGCTATAATATCATTGTTAAAGTAGTTAATGAATCTAAAATTGTAAGGATTTAAAATAATTTTGCACAATACTTTCCTTTAGAGATTAGTGTAGGAAGTTGTTTCCGCACCTGAGTTTCCTTACAAAGTTGAGGTAATACTTACACTACCTACTCCTACTAAACAAAACGATGTAAGATATTTTCTTGGACATGCTAGATACTATAGATGCTTTATTCAAAATTGTAGTTAAATTGCTAGCCCTCTGTACACATTGCTTGCAAAAGAACCTGAATTTATCTGGACATAAGCATGTGATGAGTCCTTGTAGCTAAAGAAACTCCTAACAACTACACCAGTTCTCAAAGGACTAGATTGGTCTATTCCATTCCACATCCATACAGATGCATCAGATTATGCCATAGGTGTTGTGCTAGGACAAAAGCCTACTAACCTTGAGAATGCAATTTACTATATCAATAAAAGCCTCCATGGCCCTAAACTAAACTACACAATTACTGAAAAAGAACTCCTAGCTATAGTATATGCATTGAACAAATTCTAACACTATGTAATAGGCTATCCCATTTTTGTTCACACTAATCACTCAGCCATAAAATACCTGATTAACAAACCTGCTATAATAGGAAGACTGGCAAGATGGCTTTTACTCTTGCAGGAATTTGATATAACAATTGTTGATAAGCCAGGCTAGGCAAATGTAGTTGTAGACTACTTGTCGAGACTTCAAACTGCTGATGAAGACATTAATCAGGTTGAAGATACTTTTCCAGATGAACACATGTTCCATATAGCAGTCAAAAACCCATGGTATGCAAACATAGCCAATTATCTTGTAGAAAATAAGATGCCCCCACATTTTTCTCAAAAAGACAAGAAAAAGCTTGCAGAGAAAAGCTTTCAATTTTCATGGATAGATAATAATCTATTTTACATTGGCCCAAATCAAATTATGAGAAGGTGTGTGAGAGAAGATGAAGTATATGATAAACTCCACGCTTGTCATGATGAGCCTTATGGAGGTCACTTTGCAACCAAGCGAATAGTCCTAAAAATCTTAATAATAGGATATTATTGGCCTACATTACACAAAGATGTAGCGAGTTATACAAAAAAATGTGATAAATGCCAGAGGATGGGTCGTCAACCAAAATCAGATGAGATGCCACTTAATCTACAAGTAGTAATGACACCCTTTGATAAGTGGGGTATGGATTTCATCAGACCAATAGATCCTCCATCAAATGGAAAATCATACATCTTGGTTTGTATAGATTACCTAACAAACTGGGTGGAAGTGAAAGCAATGCAGAATGCCAGAGATCAGAAAGTAGCAAAATTCTTGTATGAGAAAATTTTTACTAGGTATGGAGTCCCTAGAGAGCTTGTAACTGATCAAGGAGCATAGTTCACATCAAATCTGATCAGTGAGCTAATGAAGGAGTATAGAATAAGGCATCAAAAGTCTAGTCCATATCATCCACAAGAAAATGGATAGGCAAAGGTGACAAATAGAGAAATAGAGGCCATATTAACAAAGACAGTACAGTTGCATCACAAAGATTGGAGTAGTCAATTAACAAAAGCAGTCTGGGCTTACCGTACCACATGGAAGACAACAACAGGGTTCACACCATTTGAATTGGTGTATGGAAAAGAAACAATTTTGCCCATATAATTTGAACACAAAACATTGCACACAGCTGTGGAGTTGAACATCAATCTTCCTGTAGCACAAACAAAATGTTTCCTCCATCTCAACTCATTGGATGAAATGTGCAAGTCAGCATTGTAGAGAATAGAACTAATCCAAAACCAAAGGAAGAGATGGCATGATTCACATATCAAGAATAAGGAATTTCAAGTAGGAGATTGGGCTCTATTATATGATTCTAGATTCAAGGAGATCCCAGGAAAGCTGCAAACCAGATGGCTAGGACCATATGAAATTCAATATGTATTTGATAATGGAGTAGTTTAGCTGACCACACTTGATCCAGTACAATTTAAGCTACTTTTCAATGGACACTGTTTGCATCTATATCACAAGCCTCAAACCAAACAAGAATTCTTACAATAGTTCAACATGCACACTTTACCAGCCCCTCAGGAAATAGCTCACGCAGCAGAAGGTGAAAGCCTTCCTCCTGCAGCATCAGCATGACATGCTGTCACCAGCATTCATAATAAAACTTGATTTAATGAGGTATATTTATTCATTCACTTTTCTCTTTTCTTCTCACCAACTCATCTCATTCCTATTTCTACCACCCACTCAAATTCCATGTCACCCACAATTTCTATTTTCAATTAAAGCTTTCAATAAATTGCCATGTCAGCAATCTCATGTGGCCACCAAAATTGACACTCTCATCAACTCACATTCATGTACAGTAACTAATTACCAAGTACAACTTTCTAACTCCTTACTTTTAGCACACAGGTTTAATTAATTATATCTAGTACTGCATTAAATGTATAATATATGCATTGAGCCAGTTTCCCAACCTCGTGCTAAATTTATCAAGTGAGGAAACTTATTCAACTTTCTTAGGGGGAAAGGGAAGTGTACTAATTTCCAAGTGTCATTCCTAAACTACCCTAGTCATATCCCTATCACATCAGTATTGTACTTAGGCTACATTCCATTAATTCTTTTAATCCTACACACATTTGTCGTACTTTCAAATTCTAATTTCCTGAATTTGACATGACTTCAAAAGGATCATAATTAAATTTTGAGGTAACTCACAACTAAGGTATTAATGTCCTTTGAAATAAATAACATTATTATTGATCATGTTAACTGCAACAGAGGTAATGTAAGAAAAAATATCGGCATTTTCAAGAATAGCAATTGGTATTTCAAGAAGGTATTTGCAGAGTGAATGGAGACTAAGGATTAAAAAAAAAAAATTAAAGACTGGACATTGCTAAGATGGGTGGACAATTACAGAGACATGAACCAGTCATCCATGGTATTTTTCTAGTGGATGTAGAAGCAGTCGATAGATTCAATGCATGCGGTTGGCTTGGATATTTTCTTTAGCTGACAGAGTTTAATGAGGAGGTTGCTATAGAATTCATGGGCACGTTTGAAGAAGGAAAAGCAATTGTGTGGGGTTTGACAATTGTTGCTACTGAAGAGAGAATTGCGGAAGTTACAAGGTTACCAATTGTTGGAGAACATTATCTAAATGAGCATGATGCTAGGTCATCTTGAGCATATTTCTCCAGGCTGAGTGATCCTCCGCTTGAAATTACTAAGCATGATTGCAGTAGATTCTCTTTCACAACCATTTCCAGAACTGGCTACACACATTATCATGTATTTAACTTGTGAAGGAATATTTTTGGACCTGCATACCCATCATTTTAAACTACTTAGTTGTATTAGGCATAATCTTTAGGTCAATATTTCCAATTTTCTTTATAATATGTTAAGTATCAGTGCTGAGGAAATGCAAAAGGAAGATGCAAATTTCAATAGTCACCATGCCCTAATCAATCTTTTGGTTGAAAAATCTCTTAGGGATATTTCTCCCATGTCATGGGTAGAATTTGTCCAATTTAAAACTTTGCAACCCCAAGTAAATCCTGTGGCCCAACCTCTAGAAGATGTAGTAGAATCTTCTAGCCCTACTGAAGAAGTAGCTATGAAATAAAAAGAATCAAAATTACACCCAGAAAACCAACCTCTTGAACCTACTCCAAAGAGTAATGTACCCACTTTTTCCTCAAGAAAAGGAAAGCAAAAAGTTAGAAAAGAAATCCCTAACTTAGAAGGAAAAATTTCAAACCCTGCAATTCAAATAAATAAAATAAAATGGTCGAATCCTGTAGTATCTATTCCTCTAGCATCTACTCCTATAGCACATAAACCAAAAAGATCTCACCAACCTAAAATTGTAGTGGTTGAAGAGGCAACTATGCGTAGAAGCCCTTGCATGAGAGGAAAAGTATCTCCACCTCCTCAAAACCCAAATGTTCCAGCACCAAAACCTATCGCAGAACCCTTTGTTGAATATATTCCTGATGACTCCCCTATGCAGGCAAAACCCCAATGTATGGAGCAATCTCCTAATGATCAAGAACCTAGCAGTAGCATGCCACAGAATGATCAGGGAATACCTGAGTTGAACCCTGAAATAAAGCAAGAGAGAATTCTTGTGAATGTTGAACCTACTCCTCCTCGGCATCCTATATATTATAATGTATCCATTATACCCTATTGATCAACATAGTTCACTGACTTTTTTTAGCAGACTGCTAAGGAGAAGAAAAAGAAAGCTCAAATGTAGGAGTTCCCATCATCAACAATTCAGTCTATCCTCTTTCATCTATATAGTCATTTTATCTTTCAGAAAACATGGTGGAAGTAGGAAAGAAATCAAATGCAAAGGGAGATGTTTGATAAGGATGAGGAAATTGAATCTCTCAAAGAGAAGCTAAAGAAACAAAAAGAGAAAATGGACAAGGCCCTAAAACTAGTTGACCAGGTGATAGCTTGTAGACCACCAGCTAGGGTATATGCTATTTTCTTAAAGGAGCAATTTCTTTTGTTCCAACTTATGATGACAATCAAGGATATTGATTGTGAATTCAAGTCAGCCCAAGAATTCTATGGTCTGTGTCAGACTCTGCCATCATGGTAGAAAAATCTATTATGTGAGCTTTATTTGCACAATTTTATTATCCCACATGAAACAGAGTGGAATCCTCTACTCTATATAGGAGACATTCACTTAAGGGTTTTGATGTCATGGATGCATAATGAGACAAATTATGACAGACAACTGAACACCTATAGGGATCTGGAGAAATCTGAGCCTTTGCCATTAAGGGTTGAGTCACATAAGCCTGATGTTCTTTTGAGGGATTGGCTCAATTTGACTTATGGGAGACCAAAGCCTGAAATGAGGGAGAAAGTATTTGCATTAAGGGATAAATTTTATAGATACTATCAGACATTGCCCAATTTTACAACCCAAAGAGCTCTTTCAAGGGTTAGAAGCAAGTGGAACAGATTGCCAGAAGCTTTCAAGAAAGTAGACCCACATAGCCCAATTAACTATGAAGTAGCTATCCACAGAGTGACTAAATACATGTAGTTGGGGTGACAACCTAGAAGGGAATTATGGACGCCCTTATCCTTCCAGCCACCTACACTCTTTTGGCCCCTATATGACATTAATGCTACTAGATTGGATCAGTTGGTTGAGGAGCATCAAGGAAATCACTTGGAGTGCACAAGGGGGTTTTACTACACTTTCAGAAGTGGAAAGAAGGGGAAGATGATTGTTGGTGATTTTAGGACCATAGCAAGGAAATACAATGCTTGAGGAAAAGCATTCTATTAGTAGGGGGCAGATGATGAGTCTAATTATTGCCTCAATTTTGTTATGATCTTCATATTTTGTTGATACTCTGACAAACATTTCCAAGACATTTATGACTAATACTTGTACACACTAAATAGTGCAGCTCTCTAAATCATTGCTTCCAAGAGAATCCATGGATTGGAAACCTTGAGAAATTGATTTAGATCTCCCTAGGCATGGAGTGCAAGGGTGTTACGAATGCTCTCAGCTAGAGCTATTAAGCCAATAACTTTGCTAGTAAACCATGCAATGGGAGATTCAAATGAAGACAAGGGCAAGAATGCCAATATCCCCAAGAATCAAATGGAAATGGAAATGCAAGCTATGCTAAGAATGGAAATGCAAGCTAAGCTATGGAAATGAAAGAGCAATGCAACTAAGCTATGAAAAGAAAGAACAAGTGTTACAAATCCTTCCTATTTAGACTATGTGAGTTAATCTATAGCATAAAAGAGACTAAGCTAATAAAGCATAAATATGAAGCTAAGCTAGGAATGCAAGGATGAAACTAAGATGAAATGTAAATGCTAAGAATGCTCCAAATCTCCAAAGCTCCAAAATCACCTAGAAAACCTGCAACATAACATTAGTATTCAAAAGATGGATTTAAAAATGAGAAGAGAGCTCTTCTTTTATAAGAAATGAGAAAGAATGGACCATGGAGATTAAGAGGCAAAAGATTTAATCAACGGTGGAGCCTGAAAGAGGAGCAATCCATGTGCACAAGTATCCTCCAATGAGAAAATAAGAGTTGACTTTTGTGCCCATATGAGACAAAAAGTGTTTTGACTCCATGACAGTGGCACTGCCACTCTGCCTCTCCTCCTCCTCGCAGGGATTCAGGTTTTGGGTGGCCACTTGTGCTTGCCTCTACTGCTGCTACTCTCTCTCAGCCTTTGGCCTCTACTCCCCAGGGAAAGTTCCCTCACCTAGCACTTGCCATTTTTCCTGAGAGAGGAAGGAGAAGTTGAAAAAGAAGAAGATGAGGATGGCTGGGCCATCCCAGATCAGGCTCCTCTGCCCAATGCATGGGGTAACCCAGATGAAAAAGATCCTCCTCCCTTTGCTGCTACTGCTTTGGCCACCTGAGGGCTTTTTTTTTTATGAATAGTTGTTTGTTTTCAGCCTAAGTGCCGTGTGGACTTGCGGGGTGATCTTTTCCCCTGGCCTTTTTTTTGTGAATTCTGTACTTTAGTATTTCTTTTAATAGTAAAGGCCTCTATTCATCAAAAAAGAGGAATAATGCTTTATTTGTGCAACTTAGGATAAGAGGAAAAGTGGGGGGCTTTTTATTTAATAAAAGAGGAGGAAACTCCTTTTAATTAAATAAAGACTTTAGGATAAAATGGTTAGCCCATAGAAAATAATTGAATAAATGATAGAACTAGGATTTGATCAAGAATAAGCAATTGATGTTTTAGAAAAAGGGGCTAATAGTCTAGGTGACCATTTTTAGGTGATTACAATACTTATGTGAACTTATGCTAAGTACAACTAAAGCCACAAAATTTATGGGTAGCTTGAGTGATATGTTTTTCTGACTATTATAAATATAATGCAGTACTTCATATAGTTATTTCAAGTTGTGCTCTAACATTTAAGTAGGAATTAAAAATGTTGACTTGCATATGTGTACTAAATGTTACTAACCTTTCAGGTAAACATAGAGCAATTTGAAGAGTGGCACATCTACATTAAAGGAGGAGCGTTAAAAGACCAACCATGGCGGGAGAATCCAGCACGGTTCCGATGGATATGCTACACTTTGAAGAAGTTGTTGTTCCAGAGAATATAGGGAATTTGTCCTGCTATATTTCCTCAGAACTATTATTCTGTTGACAACAGTAATTGTATTATGTCATGGTTGTTTTATCTCCTCCATATTTGGTGAGGTTTAATGAGACTTTTCTGTTATGTTTTCAATAAGCGTCAATCCTTAATATAAAGGGATTTTGAGTGATTTAGTAGATAATGAAGAAAGATAGAATTATGTATTTAGTATAGTGGAAGTTTCTCTATTCTATTCTTCATGAGTTGTTCAATTTTTATTTAACTAGTTAAGAAGAATTTAATGGAAGAGTGATTTTGGATTATTTCTTGTATTGAGTAGTTAGCAGAAGCCAACCAAGGGGTCCCACTTGGGAGGTGGATTAGATTAAGTTAGAATAGATTTTCTTCTTGTACTTTTCCTATTTTCAAATAGAGTTACTGTTTTACTCCTGCAGCATTGCCACTGTGGTTGTTCTTGCAACATTTATAGAGATGTGTATAGTGAATGTTTTGAGTTGTTAGACATGCTTAGATTCATTTCATAAGTTTTCTACAGTAATTCCATTTAATAGTCAAGTGTGTTTTCTTTCCTACAACAATAGCTTAGATTCCTTTTATGCATTTTATCTTCATGTAGCATAAGTGTTATGATTCTTAGAGGAAGTTAATGCACAAACTATGTTGTCCCACTTCAAGTCTATGTCCCTGGGTTGACAATCTAAATGCATTTCATGGTGGGGAAAGTAATATTTAGTATGATTATATCAATCCTAAGAGAGACAATGGCATGATTATTATACTTGTTGTGAGACTGTTAAATTGACATTCTCTTCTACAACTTCAAGCATGTTGACAACATTTTCTACATCTGTGTAAGTGTAATTGACCCCAACCTTGCCATTCTTAGATTTAGAGGTTTCCCCCTTCTCATACTTGGGAAAAGGTTCTTTGAATGCCTTATGATCGGCATTAGTGTTCAATCCATCTACCTTAAGTTTTCCATTCTCAATGAGATCTTGGATGATATGTTTGATTTTCCAACAATTTTTCAATATCATGTCCAATGCCATTGTGAAACTTGCAAAAGGCTTTCTCATCCCACCAATGTGGCTTACCATTAGGTATATAATGCTTTGTGGGATCTTGAGGATGTACAAGGCTGTTGACAATGAGTGTTTTCAAGACATCCTCATATGAATCACCAAGTTTTGAAAACTTACATCTCTCTTTCTTAGGCTTATCTTGGTATCTTGGCCTGTGCTCTTGTTCATTAGATGCAATGAGTTTCATGGCTTGAACAACACTAGACAAGTGTAAAATAGCTTGATTTGTGGGTTTTGAGGATTCCACAACTCCATCATTGACCACTTGTTTGTTCTTATTCCAATGTGAGTTCTTTCCTTTATCTTTGTTAGGGTTGTTGTTATTTTTACCATTATTTTTGTTGTTTCCATGTTTGGTCAAATTTCCTTGTTCTCTCAAAAAATCCTCAATCCTACATGCAGTTTCAACCATGGTGTCAAAGGAATCAAAATCCATCTTCCTAACTTCATACCACATTTTGGGAACCAAGTTGTTAACAAGGATGTCAATCTTCTCATTTTCAGCGATGGTACTAGAGTAGCAAGAGCATTGTCATCTCCACCTTTGCAAGAAAGTGATGAAGGATTCCCCTTGATTTTTCTTTAGGTTGCATAAGTCCAACATGGTGATAGATCTTAAAAGGTTGTATGCAAACTTTTGGACAAATCTATGGATGAGCTATTTGAAAGTATTAATGGGGGGAGTTATTTTGGTGAACCATTCCATCGCTTGACCCTTAAGAATCCTTGGGAACTATCTCATGAGGTATGAGTCATCTTGATAGAACTCAAAACTCATGGTATAGAATTGATGCACGTGATCATGTGGATTTCCATTCCCATCATACTTGTCATATTGAGGGATCTCAACCTTTCTAGGAAAGTCTTTCATGCTAACACTTTTGTCAAAAGGATTAGGACAAATTGAATCAAGTAAGAATGAAATCTTGGGTGCCAACATCTTTTCCATCATACTCTTAATTTTTTTAATCTCTTCTTCTTGAGATGGACCTTGCTTCTTAATCTTCTTGTCCACATCAAAGTTGTAGGGGACTCTAGTGCCCTTGTTGATTAAACTCTCTAGGAACTTGTCTTTGTTTTTCTCTAAGTATCTCTCCACATACTACTTGAAGAGTGGTTCTTGTTGTATCTTTATGAAGTCTTGGGAGTTGAGGTCAAAACTCGAGCTACTACCCCCATATTGTGAACCATGGTGAGCACGTTGTGAAGGTTGTCTTGAGTTCCTAAGAGGTGTTCATCCCCTATAACGATCATGTCCCAAAGCCCTTCTTCCTCTAGGACTAGGAGATTGTGAAGGTGTTCTTGAATGTCTTTCACTTTGTGGAGTCTTAGGAGGGGTGGATGGAGGAGAGTTTTTTCCACCACCAACATGCATGTTGTTAAATTGATCATTAAGTTTTTGAGCCAAGAGTCTATCTTGCACTTCCTGGAGGGATCTCCTTTCTATCTCCAATAAGGTTTGTCTCTCTGACTGTAGGAGTCTAAATTGCTCTTCCTTTTTAGCTTTCTCATCTAGGAAGGCTTTCTTTTCACACTCAATTCTCTTAAGTCTTTCACTCATGTATCTTGAAGGTGTTTTGAGCAGTGAACTTGGTCTTGAATGTCTAAAAAATTCATTGGTGTATGTTGCATTCACATGAGTGTCATAAGGTTCATCATCTTGGTTTTTATGTTGTGATTGTTCTTCTTGATAGGCTTGCCTCTTATCCCTTTTAGCCCTTTGGTGTGCATCCAAATATCTAGTTGAGATAAGGGGTGAGACTGGTCGATTTTCACAAGAAAAATTTCCAAATGAAATGGTATCTCTATGTTTTTCAAATATGTCATCAAACCTTTTATCCATTCCTTCTCTCTCTTGTCAAGTCATTGTGTAACTCATATCCATGTCTAAGCAAGAAGATGTTAAGGGTGTACTCAACTCACTAAGGTTACTCTTGGGATTAAACCAAACTTCTAAGTTGTTCCTGGGTGATTGATCAAATATGGGTTCTTTTCCCTTATGTTTTTGGCAAGTTTGAACTAAGGGTAATTGGTTAAGGACTACTTGAGGCCGCTTTCCTTAATTTACTTGATATCTTGTTGTAACCGACATGAAAGAAAAGGTAATAGGTGATAGGATGACCCTAAGAAATGTTGGTACCAAACTAGGATAGTAAGAGCACTGACTTGTCCAAAAGAGAGGTGATAAGATAGAATTTTGCAAGAGGCATAAACCAACATTGCCATAGAGGTGCCCACTGAATGGGTGAATACCCTAACACATATGGATCAAGAGGATGATTTACCCAAGTTATATTGATTGAATTTGAATTTGTATGGAAGTGAATGGACAAGAGATTACTAAAACTCTCCAAGCATGTTATCAAAGGATCCAAAGGTTTATCTTCTCAACAAGGATGGTTTCTAGCTCACCAGTTGCAAACAAGGGCACTCATAAAATCAAAGATTACTAGTTCAAGAGGTCAAAAAGAAAGAATCCAAGGTACAAATAGGCTTCTAACAATGGGGTACGTGACCTAATTTGACCTAGATCGACCGAGGAAGACTGGAAATGATAGGATAGAAAATCAAGCAAGTTATTAAAATTTGGTTTTTCGACTCCGGAACTCACTTTTTGTTCATTTTAATTGACCAACGAGATGCATTAATATATTTTTATCATTAATCAGGCATGCAAGACATTAATCAAGGAGTTCAAGAAAATAATTGTCTTCAAACAATGAGCAAGGGATAAAATAACCTTGTGCATAAACAAGAATAGTGACATAGCATTCTCCCTAAGGACTCTACTTGTGTATGTTCTCAAAATATTTTTCAGTCACACACATAGTCCTAGAAAATAAAAAGTTGGTTGCACTATGGTTTGTAGTAATGGTCAACTCTGCAACTCTTGCAATCTCAAGTGGGAAAAATCCAATCCCGACACACTGAGGTTTTGACACAATCTGAGAATATAATCAATCAAAAGCTGTTGAGGATATTTGACAACCCAACAAGAGACCATAGCTGTGGAGATTTCTTTCGCAAGGACATTTAAATAGTAGTTGTTGCTCCATGGCAGGAATGGCTAATACTGCTTGAGGTTCTGTCCACATGGTTTACCCAATAAAGGAAGTTTCCACTACAGTTAACCCTCTCTAACAAGGAAGACTCACAATATGGACCACATGGGGACTTAGCTCAAATTCAAGGGTTCTGAGTTTCTGATGTGCCCAAAAGGGAACATAGCATAATCCTCTAGCCTCTTCACCTCACCCAGACATATCAAGAAGATTAATTGACACGCTAAGTTGAAATCACCTCACCAAGGTTTGTATGCTAACAACAATGACTATCGATCTTTCTAAATAGGACCAAGAGAGAATGTACCATCAAATGTTGAAGACTAAACCAAGTGAGACAATGAGATGATAACAAGTCCTTCCCTACCTACAAGGGAATGTATCATCAAGAAGAGTTTCACATGTAAGACAAGTGAATGAAGCCCACTCTCTCAAGAATGACACAAATAGTGTTCGTAGGGCCTAATTACTATGTGAAACATATATGCAAGAAATAAAATCTATATTCATTCTTTCCTTTAGAGAAAAAATTGGAAGTGTGATCTACGAAAGTGAGAAACACTCAAGTCAGACATATGAGAGGTTTATTTTTATTTCCAAAATCCAAATGTTATAGAGATGCAACAAAATACCTCAAGTTAAAAGCAACGCGCTTAGTAGATTTTACCTTACTTTTATTTTTGTTGACCTTTTTTGTGCAAGCAAGCCATGAACTCTCCAAGAAGGAAGACAAGCAAACAAGCAAACAAGATATGCAACTTATATTCAACTTATGCAAATCCTAGGGTTAAATCTAAAAATCAATTGTTAGGAGAAATAATAAGCAGCAAATAATCCAAATGATAAGTCATATCATGTATTGAACCATGTGAAAAATAAGTGCAAGCTAATCATTAAAGGCCCTTTTTTTTTGTTTTTCAATTTTGATTTTTGACCTAGTCAACAAGATTGGACCTATATGACATGAATTAGGATCCTAAACCCTAAATGCAGAAAAGAGACCCCTATTAAAAAATAGAGAGCTTTTCAAAAATGTAAAATTTTTATCAAAATTTTATGATTTGTGCCCTAGGGACCTTATTTATCAAAATAGACCAGTTTTCAAAGATCGTATTTTTAAGCCATTATTTGTCATAAAAAAAAACACAGAGAACATACCCATTGTATAATTCCTAGAGCTTTTTAAAAATGTAAATTTTTTTGAAAAATTTGCTTATTTGCAACCAGAAATGAATTTTCATGAAAACTCATAAAAAAATTATAAATCACGAAAAAATAATCCAAACGATTTGATTTTCATACTGACACACATGTGACCCATCTCCAACCTGCAAAACAAATTTCAAACCAAAACTCCAAGCTGTTTGTGAGATATGATTAAATCTTCCAAAAAAACCCTAGGTTTTGTCTTCAACTCATCCTGCACAAGTATTAGGCTTGAAAAACTTCAATAAAATAACCATGTAAAGATTAGAAAATCTGAAAATCTGAATAAAATGAAGGAAAATTAGGAGCATAAGCCCTACGGTGGGTGCCAAAAATATGTTCTAAAATGTTAACACACTTCTATGAGTCATTATATCCAAGATTGCTCAAGAATGAGGTCTCAAATGGTGAGTCATAGCTCTATATTCATGGAGTGCAAGGGTTTATAATGGAGGCCCTCAGTTTAGACCTAGTTTGTGCCCATGCAAGTACACCATAAAAAGAGAGATTCAAAGAGGAAAAGCAAGAGTGCTAGTCTCCATGATCATCAAATATGCATGCAAATGAAAAAGGAAGCTTATTCTATATGATAACATTGCATGAAAGAAAACTAATCTATGAAAGAAAATATGCATGCAAGATTATTCTATGAAATAAAATATGAATCTAATCTAATATGAAAGTGAAAGAGTAGTCTAAATAGATTTCCATGGAGGCATGAAAGAAGAAGACAAGAAAAGATAAGTTGTAATGTTCAAGCTCAATTGCTCAAACTCTCTTCCAAAATTTCTCTCCAAACCTATATCATAAAAATTATAATAAAATCTGGATCTTAAAATCTGGATCTACAAAATCTCCATGCCTCAAATGAGAAGGAGAGAGGTCATTTTAAAGAGCAATGAATGGTAGAGAAAAATCCAAGGGTGGAGAAAAATTCTCATTTTGACTTTGGTGCACAAGATTCTCAAGAGGCAAAATCAATGGACATGGTTAAGAGGCAAAAAGATGTGTGGAAGAGATTAAGAGGCAAAAGGAGATTCCACTCATCTTAGAAAGTGTGCATTCAATGTGTAGACAAAAAGTCTTTTTCTTTTTATTTTAAATTTAGAGATTCCTTTTTCATGTGCACACATAGGATAAGGTGGATTTTATAATTTATTTAAAAGATTTGTTTCTTATTTAATTAAAAGGGAGCATGTTCTCTTAATTAAATAAAACTTAGGATAAAGTGATCAAATCTTAGGAAATATTGAAATATTTGAATTAATTATGATTTGATCAAGAAAATTGATTTGAATTGAAAATATTACAAGGCATTGATTCAGGAAATTGATAAATTAAAGAATGGAAGAATGGGGCCCCATAGTCTAGGTGACCATTTTAGGGTGCATGCAGCATGCAGGTATTCTTTGGAGATGTGGATTGTTTTCTCATCAAATCCAATATGGTATCAGAGATTCAAATATATTTTAGCCTATCCTCTTCTTGAGAGATTCGATTGTGTTCATCATATCTATGTTTTCAGGGGGTTTTCTATCAAATCTAGGGGACCTATTTTTTTGGTCATCTTGGCTTCAAATAGACCTCACAATTGTGTTCACAGCATCTAAAAACCCCAAGTTCCATATAAAATTTCTCCAATTTGGATAAAGTTGGAATATGTGGCAAAATAAATTTGCAATCGGCCCCGACATGGATCCCGAGGTGGTCATTATTTTTTGGAGCATTTATGGCCCAAACAGACCTCATGATTGTGTTCACAGTATCTGAGAACCCCTATTTCCATATAAGGCATGTTTGATTTGGACAACATTGTATTTTGAGGGTAAAAAATTTATGTACCAGGGTCGTACGACCTTGTCACACATCCTGAGGGTTGTATGACCCTAGCATGCATCTCGCAGTTACTACCAAATGGGCCTATGCGGTTTCTAGGATAACCACTAGCTACACTAGTATCTTTTTCCATCCCCCTCAGCGCAACAACCGGACATATCTGGGACCTGCCCCTAGAGCTTTAGCTCCCAGTCCTCGGTGCCAACCCCTAGTCATATGGCAACTAGAGGCCAAATGTTTTCAACTCCATGGGCTTATTATGTTTTTTCTATGAAGGTCATACGACCATCAATTTTAAGCTCACTTTGATGACATCAACAGTACATTAACAATTTTTGGACACCATTTTGGGCCCTTCGAAGCACTCGATGGTTTTTTGCTCATATCTTGAGCATACAATGTCCAAATCGGGCAAACGAGATATAGTCGAAAAGATGGTTCCGAAATCTATCCAAATCTGGAGGTTTGAATTTCTAATTTTTCATTTTTTATGGTGGTTTTAACTGTCAAAGCCAAATGTTTAGTTTTGCACTCTGGGAGCTCTATCTTGCGCATCCGGCCTTCATTTTGGGTAAATGATATATCGTTGGAATGCTTGTTCAGAGAGATTTCCAATGCTATGAGTCATTTTCTAGATTCTTCTCCAGGTGTATTTTAATCAGATTCTTGCATTTTTGTAATCTGGTGGATATCTTGGATGTTACAGGTCCTGAGATCTCTTTCATTTGAGGGATGGCTCGTCTTTGGCTATTCTTTTATTTCACAAGATTTCACTCTTCTTTGAGAAGTGTATACTTCACTTTTGTAGCATTCTTTTATGCACACGCTCAGATAAAGTGTCATTATATTTCATGTATGGGATCTTGCACATGTTTGTGCTCTATGTACTTGCACTCCATTATAAAGTGCCTAGGGGGTTTGACATTTTCCTTTGTTTGTCATCTACTTTTGTCATGTGAGAATACTTCCAATGACATTAGCCTTAGGTATCTTTATTTGTGTTTGTACTCTCTCTGGACCTTCAATGATCCTAGTATCATGCAGTTTATATTGGATGATATTTTCAATGTACCTGTCATTACTCCCTTGTCAGGATTATGGGGGGGGTTTCTACTATTGGTTCTACTACTTCCTTGGTTTGATAGTGTGAGCTATATATTCAATATTTGATTCTATGTACTAGGCGGATGCAATGGCTGGGTACCTATGCATTTCAGTGAGATGGATCATTTACCATATGGACACTCTTTCTTTCTTATTTTTTGGATGCACTCTTCTAGCTTTGATTGATCGACTCTTCAAAATTTTGGTGTTTTTATGCCATCTTTATTTTCAAGTTCATGTATTTTCCTTTGTTTGCCTCCTAATTTGAGTAGTGTCATTTGAGGGAACTCATGCAGATTATAGTATTATGTATCTTCAACTTTAGTTGTTTGCCTTTGATTGCCTCTTGATTTGAGTAGTGTCATTTGAGGGAACTCATGCAAATTACAGTCTTCTCTACCTGATCATATTTCAGTGGAGGATCTTCAGATCAACAGTTACTTCTTGACATAATTTGCAGCTTCTTGCTTCAGTGATGTTCTACATGTTCATCCCTTTTCCTATTCTCTTGAACATTCCTAGTTGTGGAGGCTTCTTCAGTTCTTCAGACTATTCTTTGTCTCTTTTTGGAGTAGAGTTTTTCCCATGTGGCTTTCTCTATTTCTCTACTTTATAGAGACTCTCTTTTGTACTTGAGTACTTGATCAGGCCTTTTATTGTCGGGACCCATTTGCTTTGAGTAGTTCTTTCTAGTTTTTTAGCTTCTCCCAAAGTTTATCTTAAGGGAGGGTGTTAGATTAATAAAGTATTTTCTTATTAATTAAATCATGTTTGATTTAATTACTAAGTCACTTATTATCTCTTTATTCTTAAGCTAAACTTTAGGCATATAATAATTAATTACTTTATTAATTATTATCATGCAACCTAGGTTTGTTCACCCTTTTAGGGTTTTGATCTCCTTTTATAAGGATTGATCTCTCTTGTTTTCATAATAGATTGTAATTGAGAAATATTCATTTTATTCAATTGCAACTTTTATTTTTGCACATCAAGAATGTCTCCTCTTCATGGATCCATGTGTTCAGGCCTCTCTAGCTTCTTGCTTCTCTCTCTTTCTGTGACAAGTGTTTGCATATAGGTGTTCTTGGGAGTTGTGGGTTGTTTCCTCATCAACTCCAATAAATCAAGCCTAAAGGAAGGCCTCATGAATTTACATCACCTTGATGAATTCAGATAGGTATAAAATCATATGCTTGTCCACTATTTTAGGACAATTAATGACTTAGGTTGGGATTGGAAATTGTATGTTATCTCCCCTCTCTTACCATTGAGATATTGTGATAGGGCACACTCATGATCTTAGCAATTTAGGGAAGTTGATGTCTGATACCTAAAATCCATCATAAAAGATGATAATGTACATACATGTATAAATATATAACAAACAATGGTGGAGATTGGTCGATTGTGTGGATCTCACAAGCAAGTAACTATGACTTTATCCCTCAACCATATCAGACACATCAAATATAAATATAAAAAATACATGCCAACGTGACACATGCTACTATGGAGTCAATAAAACTATAAACATAAATATACATAACATCAAATCTATCTAAGGATTTAATACACACATAAAAAGTGGCCTAAAAGAGTCTAGCCAATTAAACTAAAAAGTAAACTATGAGATAACATTAAATACAAGATTAATTAACTTAATTAATTCTACATCATGGAATCCTTGAGATTTGTTCAATGTAATTGAATTGTACTTATGTGCATGTTTATATCTTATGTTGTATTTCTTCCACATTTTTATCATTATTGTTGTGTAAACTCTTAAAAATATGTATTTTGTAAACATATTAACATGTTTTAGGTTATAGTCTCTTGGGTTCCTTGGAGGGGCATTACATGGATTGGAAAGGATTTATTCAATCCTACAAACTTAAAGGATGAGGTACGAATGTTCAAGGCATTTTATCTAGATGGTTTCATATATTACATTAGGATAAGTTAGGAGATGCACTTGATGGTTCATGAAATGTTTTATAAATAATATGTTATAAAAAATGTACCAGCATTAAATAATTTTACGACAATAGAAAGAAACAAAATAAAGCCATGAAGGGTGAAGAGATGATGATAGTTACTATTCTAGATTTATCTAGATACTTTTATTGAGGAACAAAATCCATTTTTCATTTTCCATATATTGCTTGAGCATTTAGAGTATTTAATTTCAAAGAAAATAGTTAGCAAGGAGATGCAACTTATGCCTTTTAATATCCAAGAAGAGAAAGTAGTAGAGCTACTTTCAAAGAAACCAAGAGCAATCGGCTTGGATCAAGACAAAGGAAAAGGAATATAGATTATTGATGCTACAAAAGAGCCTTAGGTTTTTTTCTCACTTAAGATTTTTTAGAGCATCCATCTTCTCCTTTAGCTTCTCCACCATCCACATCCAGGATGATAGTCGCTATAATGCCTTAGATAAAAAAATTTGAAAATTTAAATATAGTCAAGGATCATAATAAGGACATTAGAGTTTTGTCTTGTATCCAATTCCTTTATGATTATATTTTGTGGAAAACCAAGAGTTCAAAGACTTTGTTTTTAGTTGAGAAAGAATAATTATTAAATATTATAGACTATGGCTAGAAATAAAGAAAACCCTTCAAGGTGGGATGATACTGGGGTACAAATTTTAACCAAATTCAATCTCAAGTTTAAAAAAATTTGACCTAAGAAGAATAAAAAATTGGTGAGAGATAGTGAGGTTCTTTTTCTTCCACATTGGGATCTTTCTACTACCCTTTCCTTTGAAACTATAAGGAAACAAGAAAAGCTAGTGTATATTTTAGAGTAGCAAGTAGGACATGATTTTTCTAGCTTTGTATTCAGTCCATAGTATGAGACTTAGCTAATGTGGGCCTTTTAACCAAATAAAAATAAACAAAAACATGATTTAGAATCTTGAATATTTGGAAGTGAGTACATTGGTTAAAAGAGATATAGATACCCTTGCTCCAAAATTGTATCTCTATCCATCTACATTGCTCTATTTTTTTAGGCTACTACAAATATGTTACAACTAGCAGTTGTCATTGCACCAAAAGATTGACCTATTAATGCCCAATAAAACTACTAGGCTCATAGAACACACAGGAGGTTTTTAAATCATGTCATGAATCCCAAAGGGGGACATTGGTGGTTAGTCCAAAAATCCCCTCCTCAGCGTCACCCAAGGGGATTCAAACCTGTGACCAAGCTCTGGTACCACTTGTTACAACTAGTGGATGTTGATGCACCAAAAGATCAATATGTTAATGTCTGATACAATCACTAGACTTATAGAAGACACATGAGGATGTTAAACCATTTTACAAATCCCATAGGGGGACATTGATGTTTAGTCCAACAAAATATGCTTCAATCAAATTATGTGGTTTTGAAGAAAGAATCCATGAAGCTTTCAATTGAGAACAATTTGAGAGCACAAATAGATGTGTTGAAATTTTTTATAGTGCATACAATATCTATTGGCAATTTGGCTAAGTAGGATATCACAATGTTGTCATTATGGAAACATATACTCAGGATTAAAACAACATGATCAGAGGAATAAGTTTTGTATGAGCACACATGAAAATTTTCTAAGTATAACAGTGTTTACTAGTCTTCACAAAGAAAATTTTGATTAGTGATGTTCAAAGAAGTAGGTTCGGTGCATGCGCACTTGAACATTGATCATTCTATGTATATCAAAGCTACATCTAAGAGTGCAAGTCTATATGACATGTACAGAAAAAGATATCAAGGTTTTACAAAGACAATGTTGAGCCGACTAGAACAGACCAGCAGTCAGAATATGATTATATTGAGTTAAGGGATTACTTTGTTTATCAAAATAATGACTTAACTAATTAGGGATGATATCCTAGATGTTAACCCTAAGGTAGCATATAATGAATTTATGTTTTGAGAAGAGTATAATTTATTGTTAAGCTGACAAGAAGTTATTTTGTAATAACTTGTATATAAGTAAGAATAATGTAATGCGAAGAAAAAAAAGTTGTATCTTGAAGTTGATATATGATATATATGATGCGAAAATTATAAGTTGTAAGAAAGAAAAGAAGCAAGTATTGTATATCAAAGCGAAGAGCCTATAAAGCTAGATCAAAATAATAAAGTTATTCAGTAGTAATAAAAGGTTTTTGTATCTTACCTTTTGGGTATATGCACAAAGATGGGGTACCAAAAAGGTGCCACTTTCCTTTTTGGTCCCCCATCAGCCATAGTGCGTACGTACTAAAGTGTGTGCGCCCTATAGGGAGGATGCACTATGGCTTGGGTTGGCTTGGGCAATTCAAACCATAGTGCATGCACCCTATAGGGCACACACACTTTGTAAAACACTATAAAATGTTTTCTCCATTTGGAAAAGCCCATTTTTCTTTCCACAAACCCACGTTTGTAGTGAAAGAGGGATTCCCAAGAGTGTATGAAAAATCCCTTTGCTTGTTCAATCCATCAATTTTCATAAAGAATGGCTCCACGACATCATCAAGTTTGATCCGAAAGAAGTGGTAAGTGTTTTTACAGCCCATGCCTCTTATTTGTATTGAAATTTTAGTTTTGAAGCAATTTTCTTTGTTAAAATTTATTTCCTTATATTTTATGTGTAATTAATATTTTAAAATATTTTTTTAATTGCCAAGAAGAAATGATCTCTCTGAACAAAAGCCTCAACCAAACCCTCCATCTCCTCATGAAGAAAATAACCAAAAAAATGAACCTCAACTGCCTCCACCAATCGAGAAACCTCTTCCTGGAACACAAGAAAATTTGATCAACCAAATTGAAAGAGGGAAAAAATTAATTAGAATCTTTAATTAGGAGGTTAAAAGATTCTATTGCTACAAATCCTGGAAGGGAAAGACTTGCAAAATCATTGGAATCAATCTTGACCCACGTAGGCTCGATTAGTGGGCAACTTAATTTATGGCATGATAAAAGAGAAGAACAAAAATAATATTATGAAAATAAATTTCCATATGAGGACATAAAAAATAAAAAATCACAAAATATGACATTTGCAAACTCTTTAAAAAACTAGGGGACACTGATACTCTTAGAACTACAACAAGGAGGTTCCCAATTCATTGGTGCTTGAATGAAGATATTAAAAAAAACTTTTGGGAGAGATGGTGGATGGTCTTTGATTCCCCTCCCTATAAAAATCATGAGGTTCCTATATATTTCTTGAGGAAACTCTATTGCGAGTTTGTACTCAAGGAGGTGCCAAATTATTTTGACTTTCCAGATTATCGGGGTAGAGGAGGGGGGTCATCATTTGATAGAGCGGGGGAACATCATGACCCTAACACACCTAGGGTTCCTATTGGCAAGCCACAGGTGGATCATGTTAGTATTCCTTTTGTTGTGAAGGAATATGTAGAGGTGAACACACTAGGAATGATTAGTGCTCTGACAGATACTCTTATTTAGTGTGCCACTCCTTTAGTTGAGGGTGACCATGGTCAATCTTTGAGGGGGCATATTTTTCGGTCATGTGGATCCATGTGCACATTTGGTACTACTGAGAGAGAGGAAGAAGATTGTGGAATGATGACTGATGATTTTCTAAATATGACATTTGACATTGACACACAGGTAAATATTTCCAATTTCATTAAATTTCTTTGAACATATTTCATTTATAAAAGAATAACTAATTAACATAGTATCTATTGATTATGATCAAAATTTAGGGCAAGAGTGTCGGTGGTGGTGGCAGTGAAAATTATCCTCCCATCCCCTTCTACACATCATCATCAAGTCCACAAGTATGTATCGACTAAAAAATTTGAATTAATATATTTCCACTAATACATTTGGGGGCATTTTGCGATGACTATGTGTCGCAATTGCGACGGCTATGTGTCGCCAGAGCGACACCCATAGATGTCATAGTTTTTTTGTCACAAATTGCGATGTCTATGGGTAGCCGTCTCAATTGCGACGCCCTCTCGTCGCAATGTCGCTAAGATTTGTTAGCGGCATGGGCGTCGCCCCCCCGTCGCAATTGCTTGGGAGGCCCGTCGCAATTGCGACGGGACTCCCAAGCAATTGCGACGGGGGCCTGCATCGCATTACGACGGGTGCCCATCGCAATTGCGACACCCGTGGGTGGATAAAAAAAAAATTATTTAATACATTGCTAATGAACCACATTAATGCTTTTTTCTTTCAACAAATGAGGACAGTCACTGTAAAGACAACATGATAATGTACACTCACTGTAAGGATAGTCACAAATGAGGACATCTCACAGTGACTGTCCCTTATGTAATTGCCACTTGAATGTATTGCTATTCAGCCACATTAATGCTTTTATTCTTCAACAAATGAGGATAGTCACTCTAAAGACAACATGATAATGTACACTCACAGTGAGTACATTATCATGTTGTCTTTAGAGTGACTATCCTCATTTGTTGAAGAATAAAAGCATTAATGTGGCTGAATAGCAATACATTCAAGTGGCAATTACACAAGGGACAGTCACTGTGAGATGTCCTCATTTGTGACTGTCCTTACAGTGAATGTACATTATCATGTTGTCTTTACAGTGTCATTATATGCATTATTACTTAAACTGAAGAGTACTCTAAATAATATGTCATTGTGGAGTTCTGATTGCTTCCAATTTGTTATACGCTTGTTCTACTTATGTATCCAGCATCATGTAAGAAAAGTTGATGCTTTTAAAATAGATTCATTTAGCCATGAAATGCCTGTGCATGTTACATACAAGATTCCAAGGCCCAAAACTGATTACTCATTATAATTCATGTACAGAATGATAATCAACCACAACGAGGCATGCGTAGGCGCTACTTAGATTTTGAGGCATCAAAAGCTCGTAGAAGAAACTTGACCAATGGCTCATGGAATGCAACAAACTTATTGCCTAAAATAGGAGCATTGGTAACCACAGATGATGGTTCTGAAAAGAACACTTCACCATCAATGTCACGTGAGGGAACTGCAATGCAAGAAACTTGTAGTATATAAGAGAGATGTAGGTACAGATGCTGGGAGAAGTTCCCAATCTTTATCTGTTGGACAGTTTTCATCTTGCTCTTATAAAACATCTGAGGGTAACTCAGACAAGTTTGACAGCTCACTTAGAAATAATGGGCATTCTTCTATGTCAGTGGGTATGCCAACTAGGATTGGTTTGCATTTAAATAGCCTTGCCTCTTCAATGTCATTAAATTGTGGCATTTAAATAGCCTTGCCTCTTCAATGTCATTTAAATAGTATACTGCGTTGAGTCCTGCACATGTCAAGAGTGCTTTAACAAACCTGAGTATACAGATATGGTTGTTGGCACACGCCAGCAGATAGAATCATGCAATCCACTTGCTTTTGCTCCTAAAATTGATCATGGTGTTGACTCTCCACCAACTAATGGGGTGAGAAAATACTGAGAGGTTTTCCTTTGTTCTGGTGTTTTCTTTTTATAGTATCACTATTACTTAACTATCTATGGAGAGTTCTTATCTTTCTCGCTATCTTACTTCAGCAGAGAGAGTGCACCAAGACTCCAACATCGACAAGGCACAAAAGAGGCTGCAATTGTAAGAAATCAATGTGTCTGAAGAAATACTGTGAATGCTATCAGGTAGATATCTTCAATTGATTGCTTAATTTAAGGTTAAAGGCTGGAGAGTAGTTTATGTGTATTCTAATTAGTGCTCGTATCTTTTATTTTAGGCAGGGGTTGGCTGCTCAGATGGCTGCAGATGTGAAGGTTGTAAAAACACGTTTGGCAAGAAAGAAGGTATCCGATCACTTTTTTCAAATATCGAATGCATCATATTATCTCAATCTATACATGAACGATAATAAAAATATTGAATGCATTATATTCTGTCATTCTATACATGTACGATGATTCAAATATCGAGTGCATTATATTATCTCAGTCTATACATGAACGATAAATTTCATTTGCAACTTGTATAGGAGGATCAAATGACATAGAAGACAAAGAATCTCAGGATGAGGTATGGGAGAAGGCTATATCAGAGGAAAAGCTAGGGCTTTGTTACTGTCCCTTGTGACAGTAACAAAATTTGATGAAAATAATTTTTTTTCACTCAACTTTGACATTCACAACTTCCTCTTTTATTATAATAAGAAAAAATAAAGTGACTTTAGAGAAAATAATAAAACTAATACAATTGCAATACGGTGGTATTTAGAACAAACAGAGCTTCACAACCATCAAAGAAGAAAAAAGCACATGCATATATCGAGTACTCCTCAATCAGAGAGATAGAGAAGAATTCAAAACATACCCAGACTGAACATGGCCATACCAAGACCAGCATCAGATAATATTCTTATTGACTGCTCTAGGATAGCTGGCATTTCAACTTTCCATCTGCAAAATAGATTATAAAAACATGAAAATATATTAGAGATGTTTGATATTGATACAAAACAACACAGATTCATTTCTTCGTACACCTGTATATCATAAAAATCCTTGCACACTTCAAAAAATTGTATTGCCTTTTACTTACTCAAAAGTAATTTACATAAAGCAGTCATTTGATTAACATGGATCCTAATATTCACAAGTACATGGTCATGTGCTCCATCGTAGCATCTTATAGATTTAGATCTGTTCTCTGAAATAATTCAATGTTTTGTTTACAATCCACAAAAGAAATATTTTCCCTCGTCTACTTAATCCTAAACAAAAGGCCATATAGAAATATAGATAGAACTATATAATAGAAACCATAAACAATGGTAACCTTAGCAGCAGCAAGAAATTGCTGCAAAAACTTTACCTTATCATACCTAGATTGTTGCTTTGCCTGGCGGAGGGAAATTTGATCAGTAAAATTGACACAGAGTATGCTGTCTCCATTGTCATGCTGGATAACAAAACACCAACTTTAATGGGCATGTACTGTCCCTTGTGTAATTGCCACTTGAATGCATTGCTATTGAACCACATTAATGCTTTTTTCCTTCAACAAATGAGGACAGTCACTGTAAAGACAACATGATAATGTACACTCACTGTAAGGATAGTCACAAATGAGGAAATCTCAGAGTGATTATCCCTTGTGTAATTGCCACTTGAATACATTGCTATTGAACCACATTAATGCTTTTTTCCTTCAACAAATGAGGACAGTCACTGTAAAGACAACATGATAATGTACACTCACTGTAAGGATAGTCACAAATGAGGAAATCTCAGAGTGACTATCCCTTGTGTAATTTCCGCTTGAATACATTGCTAATGAACCACATTAATGCTTTTTTCCTTCAACAAATGAGGACAGTCACTATAAAGACAACATGATAATGTACACTCACTGTAAGGATAGTCACAAATGAGGACATCTCACAGTGACTGTCCCTTGTGTAATTGCCACTTGAATGTATTGCTATTCAGCCACATTAATGCTTTTCTTCTTCAACAAATGAGGATAGTCACTCTAAAGACAACATGATAATGTACACGGGCTGTAAGTGTACATTATCATTTTGTCTTTACAGTGACTGTCCTCCTTCAAGTGGCAATTACACAAGGGACAGTCACTCTAAAGACAACATGATAATGTAGAGAAACGTTGTCATTTGTATTTTCAACAGTGCCGAGAGAGATTCCCTCCGCGAAATCACAGCTACAATTTCTGAGTACGTTGGGTTTATTTTTCTTTTGTCATTATTATGTAATCTGGTATTCAGCTGTTACAGAGCTAAAATACCCAGAAATGAGGACATATCTGTGTTGAATTTATTGTTAGCGGCTTTGGTTATTTAGAAGTTTAATTTTATTTGTTCATCTTTCAAGCACAAACATTTTGTGGACTGTAACATCTTCATTGTTTCGGGTATGTAATGAAATAGCCCTAACTTGCAACTACCTTCACGGTACTTGTGTACATTATCATGTTGTCTTTACAGTGACTGTCCTCATTCAAGTGGCAATTACACAAGGGACAGTCACTGTGAGATGTCCTCATTTGTGACAAGGACAGTCACACATGAGGACATCTCACAGTGACTGTCCCTTGTGTAATTGTCACTTGAATGTATTGCTATTCAACCACATTTATGGGCCCGTTTGGACCACAGCACATAATAGCATCTACAGAGAAGAATATCCCAGGTGTAACAAGTTGTAAGAATATACCAACAGTTCTAAGAAGTTCCCTAGCACATAGTAGCATCTACAGAGAAGAATATACAACATGAGGGCAGCCACTATAAAGACAACATGATAATGTACACTCATTGTATGTGTACATTATCATGTTGTCTTTACAGTGACTGTCCTCATTCAAGTGGAAATTACACAAGGGACAGTCACTGTGAGATGTCCTCATTTGTGACAAGGACAGTCACACATGAGGACATCTCACAGTGACTGTCCCTTGTGTAATTGCCACTTGAATGTATTTCTATTCAACCACATTTATGGGCCCGTTTGGACCGCGGCACATAGTAGCATCTACAGAGAAGAATATCCCAGGTATAACAAGTTGTAAGAATATACCAACAGTTCTAAGAAGTTCCCTAGCACATAGTAGCATCTACAGAGAAGAATATGGGTCAACGAGGTTGACTTCAAAGCCATGCAATCTAATGGTAATAGTAATATCATAATTTGACATACTATCAGAAATACTTCCTAAATAGACTATTCAATCTTATAAGAGATGGATTCATGAGAACTATTATTTATGAAATATGAGTCAATGACTTTAATTAAAAAAATTACACAATCTAATTCTTGTAAAAATATCAAAATTTGACACATTGAAAATACCTTCCAAAAGTATCGTTAATTGATTAATATGAATCACTACTCATGAAATATAATTTTATAAACCTAATCTAAAAACTACACAATAAAAATCTTAATAGCAATATTGTAAGAAACTATTCCCAAAAGCAAGCCTAACAAAATTTGATGAAAATAATTTTTGTTTCACTCAACTTTGACATTCACAACTTCCTCTTTTATTATAATAAGAAAAAAAATGCCTTTTTAGATATACCTCATGAACCATACTCGAATAATCTATCATTTTTCTTCTCAAAAACATATTTGCAGAGCCTACTTCTTTTACTTGTTTGTACTTTTATCTCTTTGATGGAAAGGGTTCCTTCAGGACACATTTTTCCAAGTTCACTACTTGAGATATTGGAGGAGGGTTCCCCTGCTTGAGTATCCATCCAACCCATATTCGAGTAGTTCTACAATTGCACAGTCTAAATTAATAATACTGACAATTGAATGACGAATGATGATACATAGAATTGATATAAACTAATCCTAAAAACACTAAAACATTATTAATATATTTATATTTCATAAATAAAATTGATATAAAAGATCTGGAAAGATACATTAAAAAATAGAAAAATAGTAATTTATAATAGAAGGAAACTTAAATTGCTATTTAAAAAAAAAAACAAGAGTCTTAAATCTTATCATTTTGTTTCATTATCATCCATAAGTACACACCTCTAGCATAATAATTATATTTTACCACCCATAAAATGAAAAAAAGATTTTCACAAGAGAAATTGAAGCTAGATTATAAAAATGAACCATCTTATTGGAAACTGGAACTGTTATCATACCAAAAAGGACTACAAAATTTCACCTTATCATACCCAGATTGTTGCTTTGCCTGGCGGAGGGAAATTTGATCAGTAAAATTGACACAGAGTATGTTGTCTCCATTGTCATGCTGGATAACAAAACACCAACTTTAATGGGCATGTACTGTCCCTTGTGTAATTGCCACTTGAATGCATTGCTATTTGATGCAGGGGCATCCCTAATGCAAGCCAAAGACACCATGATTGAAGGAAGTTGCCATGAAGCCAAGGAGTCAAATCCTATCAATTGGAACATAAGATTTTCACCTTGGAGCTTTGAAGGATTGACTGGTGAAAGGTCCTTTTGATTGACAAATCAGAGTCTTTTTGAATGACAAATCAGAGTCTTTTTGAATGACAATAAATTAGAATAGGATTTTTAGATGTTTTCTTGGTTTGTAATAAATATTAAGGATTGATTTTATCTCCTTATAAACATCCACTTGTTGGACACAAGACCCCTTGGTGACTTATAAACCTTGGGCATCTTTTGAGTCCTTGGATGAAATGAGCATAGTAAGTGTTTATTAGGTGTCTTTTAGATTTTGTTAAGAAGTTTGAAGGTCCAAAATAACTTTAATAAGGTTCCTAAAGTTTCACAACACATTTTTAACCTTCTCGGCAAAGTTGTTTGCAAAGTTGTAATGCAACTTTAAAAGTTGCTTAGCAAAGTTGACATTTGTTGGATAAACTATTCTAACCACCTAGATGGTTGAACCAACATTTGGAGAGCCTATTTTAGGCTTCAAATGGTCGAAGACAGATAGAGAACCAGTATTGTAATCATTTTGCTTTCATAAAAAATAAAAATAACCCTGTTTTAGTGCATTTCTGGTGAAAAATGAACTCTGTACGGCTGTACGGATGGTGGTTGGATGATAAAATTTGCCTGGAAGTTGTAATAGTGACATCTCATGCTTTGGAAGTTGGTTTGATTGATTCTCTTTGTTTTATATCTAAGTTATTTCAAATTTTCTGTGCATTGTTTACAAACCCTCATTTTCAGGGTTTGACTGATGTAAAGACCTTAACTCACGTTTCAACCATTGGAATTCCTTCTTCCTTGGTGGAATGAGAGTTAAGGATGTATATTTGTATATTCTAAAAGCCCTGAGGCAGGGGGTTGCATCTGCATTTGTTGAGAGCGAGCCCTAGATCAAAAACTACCATGTTTTTGGCTGGGAAGATGGTAATCAGAATAAAATCAGAAGCTTGCATCGTATTGAGGAATTGAAAATTTGTGCATTCTTATTTATCTAGATCAGGAGAACACTCCAAAACTCTGATCTTGGTTTCATACACCCATTTTCAATGCTTTGTTTTGGAACCCACACCTAAAAGCATGCATTAGGTCTGCGGACTCAATGAAAACATTGATATGCTGGAGTGGAGTCAGGGTCTAGGAGTTGGTGGTCTATTAGCAATCCAAAAAGGGTACTCAGAAAACATATAACTTCTTAGAGTCCTTTGGCAAGTTGTAGAGTTATGGCTGCAGAGCAGGTTTGGGAGACCTACTAGGGTCACTAGGTCAGTTTGTTATTTTGATGTCTTGGGTTGTTTAGATCACAACCAATGCATGATTCTTGTTATTTAGATGATATCTAAGGGGTTTCTAAGTTTTTCTATAGGAAGTAAGATCTAGAACCTTAAAAGTCTCTTTTGATAGAAAATCAGGGAACTTGTCCCTAAAAGGAAATTTGTTATTGAATGGGATTGAGTCCATAAGTTGTTGTGTGATCCTTGAAACCTTCAAATTCATTACTTTGCAGAGTTTAAACATTAACCTATAGAAATCAGAGCCTAATTGATTGGTTGAGTCATTTTGGTGTCTTGAAGTGGGTTGGGACATAGATCCAAGTTTCTTGCTGACTACTCTGCATCACTATTGAACCACATTAATGCTTTTTTCCTTCAACAAATGAGGACAGTCACTGTAAAGACAACATGATAATGTACACTCACTGTAAGGATAGTCACAAATGAGGAAATCTCAGAGTGATTATCCCTTGTGTAATTTCCGCTTGAATACATTGCTATTGAACCACATTAATGCTTTTTTCCTTCAAGTGGCAATTACACAAGGGACAGTCACTGTGAGATGTCCTCATTTGTGACAAGGATAGTCACACATGAGGACATCTCACAGTGACTATCCCTTGTGTAATTTCCACTTGAATGTATTGCTATTCAACCATATTTATGGGCCTATTTGGACCACGGCACACAATAGCATCTACAGAGAAGAATATCCCAGGTGTAACAAGTTGTAAGAATATACCAACAGTTCTAAGAAGTTCCCTAGCACATAGTAGCATCTACAGAGAAGAATATACAACATGAGGGCAGCCTTTGTAAAGACAACATGATAATGTACACTCATTGTATGTGTACATTATCATGTTGTCTTTACAGTGACTGTCCTCATTCAAATGGCAATTACAGAAGGGATAGTCATTGTGAGATGTCCTCATTTGTGACAAGGATAGTCACACATGAGGACATCTCACAGTGATCGATTGTCCCTTGTGTAATTGCCACTTGAATGTATTGCTATTGAACCACATTAATGCTTTTCTTCTTCAACAAATGAGGACAGTCACTCTAAAGACAACATGATAATGTACACTCACTGTAAGGACAGTCACAAATGAGGACATCTCACAGTGACTGTCCCTTGTGTGATTGCCACTTGAATGTATTGCTATTCAGCCACATTAATGCTTTTCTTCTTCAACAAATGAGGATAGTCACTCTAAAGACAACATGATAATGTACACTCACTGTAAGTGTACATTATCATGTTGTCTTTACAGTGACTGTCCTCCTTCAAGTGGCAATTACACAAGGGATTTGTGTTTTCAACAACGTCATAACCCTCCGCGAAATCACATCGGGATATAAGGGCAAAACAAACAAGAACGTTGTCATTTGTATTTTCAACAGTGCCGAGAGAGATAAACAAACTTAAAACTTAGACTTAAGAAAGATGAAGGCAATGCTTCAAAAGGCCGATGCCCTAAACATGGGAAAACACAATACCACCATTAAATGATGTCCTAGTCACCGTATCAATGCTGCCAGCTCCGTACCAATATGCTAACTGCTCACTTTCATCCTGTGATAAAGGTAACTTCATTAATCATACTTGAAATGGCAGCATACGAACTAAAGCTGATGAACATTTATAAACTAAAAGTTTAAAACTACAGATTACAAATGTAGTAGTTTCATACGAAAAGAACTTGATGTCTGAAATTTACCATTAGAAGTATCCAAAGGAATACCACAGTACTGTTGAGCTTGGAGAATCAGAGATGATCTACACAGCAAGGTTCAACAGCTGTAAGGACTGTTACACCATCTTTAGCTTTTGAATACATTTTCTCCTTGGCTTCTGGTGGATCCTCAAAGACCCCCAATGACGTTTTCCCTACAATTATCAATTGTCTGTTAGTATGAGATATTAATAAATAAGCATTAATCACAATATTAGGCAAACAATGTTCTTGATGTCTGAATCTAAATCACAGAAAGCTCTAATAAAGCAGTTCTCAGTTTCACATTAAACCAAGTTTCAATTTCAAATGGTTATAATAATTTTTGCAAGTTATAAGTAGCTGGTTACAGTATATGACATAAAAAGAAAAAAATCATTTCTATTCTTTTCTTCTTTTTCTCTTTCAACGAAGCTTTTGCACCACACAAATGCATACCAAGAATTTCTCAGGAGGTTTCAAGACCATTGCATACCAAACTTCTTCTCTGTAGATGCTACTATGTGTCGTGCTCCAAACGGGCCCATAAATGTGGTTGAATAACAATACATTCAAGTGGAAATTACACAAGGGACAGTCACTGTGAGATGTCCTCATGTGTGACTGTCCTTGTCACAAATGAGGACATCTCATAGTGACTGTCCCTTGTGTAATTTCCACTTGAATGAGGACAGTCACTGTAAAGACAACATGATAATGTACACAAGTACCGTGAAGGTAGTCACAAGTTAGGGCTGTTTCATTGCATACTCGAAACAATGAAGACGTTACAGTCCACAAAACGTTTGTGCTTGAAAGATGAACAAATAAAATTAAACTTCTAAATAACCAAAGCCGCTAACAATAAATTCAACACAGATATGTCCTCATTTCTAGGTATTTTAGCTCTCTAACAGCTGAATACCAGATTACATAATAATGACAAAAGAAAAATAAACCCAACGTACTCAGAAATTGTAGCTTTGATTTCATGGACGGAATCTCTCTCGGCGCTATTGAAAATACAAATGACAACATTTCTCTACATTATCATGTTGTCTTTACAGTGACTGTCCCTTGTGTAATTGCCACTTGAAGGAGGACAGTCACTGTAAAGACAACATGATAATGTACACTTACAGTGAGTGTACATTATCATGTTGTCTTTAGAGTGACTATCCTCATTTGTTGAAGAAGAAAAGCATTAATGTGGCTGAATAGCAATACATTCAAGTGGCAATTACACAAGGGACAGTCACTATGAGATGTCCTCATTTATGACTATCCTTACAGTGAGTGTACATTATCATGTTGTCTTTAGAGTGACTATCCTCATTTGTTGAAGAAGAAAAGCATTAATGTGGTTCAATAGCAATACATTCAAGTGGCAATTACACAAGGGACAATCACTGTGAGATGTCCTCATGTGTGACTGTCCTTGTCACAAATGAGGACATCTCACAATGACTGTCCCTTGTGTAATTCAAGCGGAAATTACACAAGGGACAGTCACTGTGAGATGTCCTCATTTGTAACTGTCCTTACAGTGAGTGTACATTATCATGTTGTCTTTAGAGTGACTGTCCTCATTTGTTGAAGAAGAAAAGCATTAATGTGGTTCAATAGCAATACATTCAAGTGGCAATTACACAAGGGACAATGTCATGAGCCATGACATATTGAACTTAGTATAATAATAAAATGATTAGATGATATATAATAATCTATTATTAACGGTATATAACAATAATATATAATTATTATCAACAAATAATAATAATATATAGTTAGCATAATAAGTAATATGTTAATTAAATAATATTAAAATATTAATAAGTAATATAATTATGATTATAATTATAATATAAATTAATAATAAATAATTATTAATAAATTATATATATTATATTATAATAATATATTAAGTAATAATATTAAATCAATTATTGATATAATAATTTTAATATATAAATAATATTAATAAACCTCTCAATATAAAACAATATGTTATCACTATAATAATATTTATTATAATATTATTAATATTACTAACATCATTAATTATAATATTTAATAATAACAATAACATTAATAATAATAATAATAATAATAACATTTAAAGCAATATCGAATATCTGTAATCGATATACATCTACGTTAAACATCTGCATTATCTATCACGATGAGGAATGAAGAAGTGATACAACAATCACTAGTCATTACACATCAATACCATGAGAGGATGATTAATGAACTGAATACTATGAAGTCAAGATCAACATGATATGAATAAGGGGTAGGTCGCTATGTGTTTCAGAAGATGTATTGATAAGCAAGAAGGATAATCATTCATATATTATAAATAATCATTAATTGCACAAGTTTAGACAATGACATATCTGATAAAGCAATATCAAACATGAAGACCCGCTAGCAAATATGCACCATCACTTCCTATGTTATCATGACAATAACAGAAACTAGATTGAATTCTACTATCTATATCAATAGACACCACATAGGAGGATATCGACTAAAGGATTGAAAGATTATCGATTGTCTGAGATAAACCACATCTTGTAGAAACACAAAAGCATCAGTGATTATATCATAAGCTATCGATGAATGAGGCATCAGTCATGGATAATAAGTACAATGTATCCTTAAGTATTAATAGGAATGGAAGTCAATTTGAAGATCAAACTCCATTACCAGCAATCAACCAATAAATGGACAATTATCAGAAAATGATATCGACTTATATCAAAGTAGAAAGATTGGATATAATCATAACAATATGGGATAAGGCAAGAGTTAATATCGATTGACTAAATACTAATGATAGTTAGACCAAACTAATACAAACATAGTGGATGTTAACTACTGGTTGCACTACCAATTAGGGAAGATTACCTTCATAAAAAGATTTGATATTGAGTCAATCTGGGAGTTATCTATGATCAGAAAATAATGAAATAATATTATGCGAACTGTTGGATTATGGAAAGGTGTGATTAACAAAGGGACATGGAGGAAGAAACAAGACACGTCTCATTCATAGCATCTCTTCATTTGTTAAAGACAATATAAGAATGCATTCTCGTCAGTCACTCAAGGCATCATTGGAACTTTATTTACTTATCCATATTTGGATATACTCAATAGAGCATCTGCCTTTGGCAGTTTGGTTTCAAGTTTATCATTGCAGATCAGAGACAGCACCATGATTGCACAAATAGAAAGGATAGTCAGAAATAGCATCAATATTTGAAGTTGCAAGCATATAATTTAGAATCTGAAATAGCAACATATCACTCATAGCGATATTACACATTTGCATAATTACATCATCATATCAGACACAGCAAATACATTGCTGCAAGCAATACTTATTGATTGTATGTCGATATTGTTTATATTAGACATAGCATCATTATACTATCACTATAAGTGATAGGAAACATCATATTCATAGCATATTTCATATCATTATATCCGACAGTGCTATTAAACATATTGGTATCAATATCATCTTGCACACATATTGTGATTGAATCTGAAATAGCGGTTGATATCTTAAGTAACCTCCATTACTTAGTTTAATTGTAAGTATCTGATAGAGTAAGTCTGAGAAGTGGAGTAATTGTTCATGTTTTCCAAGTTAGCCAAAAAGGGGACATTACAGACAATCACTGTGAGATGTCCTCATGTGTGACTGTCCTTGTCACAAATGAGGACATCTCACAATGACTGTCCCTTGTGTAATTCAAGCGGCAATTACACAAGGGACAGTCACTGTGAGATGTCCTCATTTGTGACTGTCCTTACAGTGAGTGTACATTATCATGTTGTCTTTAGAGTGACTGTCCTCATTTTTTGAAGAAGAAAAGCATTAATGTGGTTCAATAGCAATACATTCAAGTGGCAATTACACAAGGGACAATCGATCACTGTGAGATGTCCTCATGTGTGACTATCCTTGTCACAAATGAGGACATCTCACAATGACTATCCCTTGTGTAATTCAAGCGGCAATTACACAAGGGACAGCCACTGTGAGATGTCCTCATTTGTGACTGTCCTTACAATGAGTGTACATTATCATGTTGTCTTTAGAGTGACTTTCCTCATTTGTTGAAGAAGAAAAGCATTAATGTGGTTCAATAGCAATACATTCAAGTGGTAATTACACAAGGGACAATCACTATGAGATGTCCTCATGTGTGACTGTCCTTGTCACAAATGAGGACATCTCACAATGACTGTCCCTTGTGTAATTCAAGCGGTAATTACACAAGGGACAATCACTGTGAGATGTCCTCATTTGTGATTGTCCTTACAGTGAGTGTACATTATCATGTTGTCTTTAGAGTGACTATCCTCATTTGTTGAAGAAGAAAAGCATTAATTTGGTTCAATATCAATACATTCAAGTGACAATTACACAAGGGACAGTCACTGTGAGATGTCCTCATTTGTGACTATCCTTACAGTGATTGTACATTATCATGTTGTCTTTAGAGTGACTGTCCTCATTTGTTGAAGAAGAAAAGCATTAATGTGGTTCAATAGCAATACATTCAAGTGGCAATTACACAAGGGACAATCGATCACTATGAGATGTCCTCATGTGTGACCTTTGTGAAGGCAAGTGCCAATTTGTACCCAAGTTACCAATATTGTGGCAAAAGTGGGAATGAAGCATTTAGGGGTCAAATTGGGAAAAGAAGTGTAGAAGTGGCCTATGTGAGGTCTAAATAGCATAACTAAGTCATGGTTAGGGTCTTATGGTGTTTGAACAATAAGTTTTGAACCAAAATCCCAAAGGTTGTAACAAGTTGTTAATGTTGTCATTCACAACATTGACAACATTTGTGCAAGGGAGCATTTTCAAGTAAGATGGTTATGTAACTATATGAAACCATTGAATTAGGCATCAGATCAACTATAAGAGGCCTCCATCGATCTATGCAAAAGGTTGGGGGGAAAAACATTTGGAATTACGAAGATTTGTAGAGTAACATGGTTTTAGTGAATTCTTGAGTTTTTTTGTTTCTTTGTTGTCAGTTGATTAATGGATTAGATAGCTCGCAATGTCTATTGGAAAAGTTAGTACAAGTTGTTTTGTTATTCTGTGTTGTGTTTTTTTTGAGTTTTGAAGCATTCCAACTAGTTTGTTAATTCTTTTGTTAAGTACCCTATCGTTGGTTTGAACCAGGCAGGTTGAACAAATGGAGTCTTAGCTCATCATTCCATTGTCAATTTTGTACAGGCTCTTGGAATGGGTGAGGAGACTCCATGTACTATATGTTTGGAAGGAGGGGCCCTGGGAAGCTCATTTTCTATGTTTTCAATGATGTCCTAGGTGAGTCAGTTGAGCACAGTTAGGGATGACAAATCATTACAAGAAGATTACAACAAGTTGAATGCATTGGTTGCTTCAACTAAAATATCATGGAGAGGTAGACACACATCTAAAGAAGCCCCAAGTCAAATTAGAAGATTGGGTGAGTTTCTTTGGTTGCTAAGAAAACAAACTCTTAGTTAGACTGTCCAAGTTGTGTCAAAATACTTGTTTTCAGGCATGGCTGTAGGAGTTGGTGTACAAAAAATCTAGGAGGAGAAGACCTTAGATATCTTGGAGTTCTCAATAAAGGGCATCTGAATCCTAAGCCCTTTAGGTGGCTTAATATAAACAAAAAGGCTTGACAAAGGCCTAATTGCTAGCAGCCTATTTTTGGGTGCAATTGGCATGGTTTGATGAACCGGATTGAAGTACTGATGAAAAGTATAGGTGAAGGAGTAATATTGAAACCAATAGAGGTCCTAGTGGCCAGCCTCTCCATGGAGTAAAGTTCTAGTTGAATGTGTTTCAATTTGTGAAGACAAGACTAGGAGTGTCCTAGTAGCTGGATTGGTATTGAGCAGAGTTCATTATATTTCTTGTTGGTGTGCACTAGTTGAAGGAGTGGGATCTTGGGTAGAGATACCTAAAGAGTGTAGGGATAGTTAAGTACCCTATCAAGTCAAAACATTGGCCTAAAGAGACCCTAGTGAAGGATAGGGAGTGAGCAAGACAAAGTGTTACATCAATTAACAAGATCATTTTTTGGTAATTGTGTACATTATCATGTTGTCTTTAGAGTGACTGTCCTCATTTGTTGAAGAAGAAAAGCATTAATGTGGTTCAATAGCAATACATTCAAGTGGAAATTACACAAGGGAATATCACTATGAGATGTCCTAAGTGTGACTGTCCTTGTCACAAATGAGGACATCTCACAGTGACTGTCCCTTGTGTAATTGCCACTTGAATGAGGATAGTCACTGTAAAGACAACATGATAATGTACACAAGTACCGTGAAGGTAGTCGCAAGTTAGGGCTGTTTCATTGCATACCCGAAACAATGAAGACGTTACGGTCCACAAAATGTTTGTGCTTGAAAGATGAACAAATAAAATTAAACTTCTAAATAACCAAAGCCGCTAACAATAAATTCAACACAGATATGTCCTCATTTCTGGGTATTTTAGCTCTCTAACAGCTGAATACCAAATTACATAATAATGACAAAAGAAAAATAAACCCAACGTACTCAAAAATTGTAGTTGTGATTTTGCGGAGGGTTACGGCGCTGTTGAAAACACAAATGACAACATTCTTGTTTTTTTTGCCCTTATATCCCGATGTGATTTTGTGGAGGGTTACGACGCTATTTAAAACACAAATGAGAACGTTCTTGTTTTTTTTGCCCTTATATCCTGATTTGATTTCGCGGAGGGTTACGGCACTGTTGAAAACACAAATGACAATGTTCCTTTTTTTTTTTGCCCTTATATCCTGACAACGTCGCAATGGCGACGTTGCCAAATGTATTGTCATCGCAATTGCGACGGTGTCGGGCTATATTTGAAAAAAAAGAAGCCAAAACCGCATGACATTTGCCTGCCGTCACAAATTACCATCGAAATTTCACCCCAAATGTATTAGTGTTCATTATTATTTAATTATATGAATTGTTTTATCATAGCTTATTGTGCATGTGCATTAGTTCACTGGTGGACCATCGACATTCACAACAGATAGCGAAGGGCATCATGCCACTTTCCTTGAGGTATATTTATTTGCATGTTAATTTGATTTACTTAATTATATTTAATTAATAAATGAATGAATAACTAAATTACTAGACAAATTATGATCAAAATCGAGAGGCAAAGTGGTCATTGCAGTGATCACATTCTTTCACCTAGCTTTGTGATGTCATCATTGAGTCCACAGGTATATATGTAATAATGCATTATAATTAACATGTTAGTAGTACGTTCTTATATGAATGGTTGTCTTATAGACTATCATGTACATGTGCACTTGTTGAATGTTGGAGCTTTGACATCGACACCGCACACTGAAAGACGCAGTGGAACCTTCACTGAGGTATCATTTATTCATTAGTAGGGTTGTAAAAAATATATGTAATCTTGATAACTACATAATACTTTTGTTGTTTCATTTTTAGTTATTAACATTAGAGACTCCTTCTGTTCGTGATACTTTGGATCATGGAGTAGCTGCAGCAATAGCTAGTTTTGAAGCACTGAATGAGGTATGAAAGAGATCACTTAATTTTAATTATTATTTTAATAGTTTGTATTGAATTTTATAATGATATTCATGTATGTATTTTAATTATTCTTTTGATCATTGTTGTAGGGACTTATTACTCCAGATCATCAACATGCACCTTCGGTGGATGTACATCATGACTATTTACTAGCGGTAAGCAAATATTCTATTTTATGTCATTGTATAATTCAATTTTGATGTATGTTAGTTATTGATTCTTAATTTTTTTAATCAACTCGAGTTGCAGAAGAGTCTAGACAAGAGGACTAGTGAGCGCACTTAGAAGACTACATCATCCACTACATCTCTATCAATGCGACGATCAAAGATAGATTGAGATTCATTTTCTTCCCCTGGCGAGAAATGACTAGATTAGGGATATAGATTGTATGTCTATATGGCATTAGTGGACATTTTTTTTGTATATTGTATAAGTGATACATTGTACATCCATTTGGCTTTGAGGAAGCCATTTTAACTGTATTGGATATATTTGATGTATGACATTATTGGACATATATATTTGGCTTCATGCCCTACGAATATTTTTTTTTATGTTTTAGATATGCAATTCATGTGTTTGGTGTATTGATGTATATTAATTTATGTTTATGTGGATGTCTTATGCTTTTTAAACTTCCTATGAAATGGATTTATTAGAAGAATATTCCATAAATTCTACTCTATGACACTTGTGGATATGAAAGCCCCAAATTGGTCTTAAAAACCCTATAAACTAGGGCTCTCTCAATGTATGACCTCCAAACACCATACCAACCAAATGAAAGTTGTTCCACCATTCTTATACCATCCTCAAATGGATTAAATCATAAAATAACCACCTCCAAGGGCTTGATTCTCCACTGTTATACCTATGGCTTCATTTCAATGACCCTTGGTCATTCCTCAACCCCAACAACTCCTCCAATCAATGCCCACTTGCAAAATCCTTCTCATTCCTACATTCAAATTGTTATCATTCTATAATAAAATGATTGGATCCATCCCCAAGTGACATTAATTACAAAAACGGGATGGATCATTCCATTTACATCTTAAAATAAGACAATTCCCAGCACTATTTTAGACTATTCAAAATGAAATACACCAAATCAATGAAACAACTATAAAATTGATTCAAAAGAGGTGTTTACAATGTATCTCAACCATGCACAAGTATGGATTTCAATAATACATCCAAAAACTATGAGAAATGGCAAGAAATCTGAAATTTATTGCTCAAACAAGACACAGTCCTTACAACTCTTACCTCCAGTCCATACCATCTGAAATAGCAGACCTCCAAGTACTTAAATAAATTCCTATCAAACTCCTCAACCGATGAATAGACAAATTGATGCTACAATCGATGGTTTGAAAGATATGAAATGTTGCTCATTTCAACTAAGGAACACTACGAGTTTTGACATCAACCAAGAATGTGTTTCTAAATATAAATGACCTTGAATCTCTGAAAACCATGACAGGATATTGTAGGCCTAGGAAACATGATCCTGTAGCAGTTGAGGGTTTGATTCCACCCCGCACGAGCTCCGAGATATGACCTCGTAAAGATCATCAATTTTATGCTAAAGGGACCTTGAGAGACACTTCGACCCAGAGTGGTCAGCAATGTTCAAGTGACTCTGTGTGCCAAATGAGGTTTTTAGTAGCGTTTACCCAACCATTTAGAGCTATTGGAACAAACGGTTCGGTGCTATGATTGACAGTTGAAAGATACACAATGTTGTCCATTTCAACTAAGGAACACTATGAGTTTTGACATCGACCAAGAATGTGTTTCCAAATATAAATGACCTTGAATCTCTAAAACCCAAGATAGGTTATTGTAGACCTAGGAAACATGGTCCCGTATCACCTAATGGTTTGATGTCACCCCACATGAGCTCTAAGATATGACCCCATAAAGATCATCAATTTCATGCTGAAGGGACCTTGAGGGACACTTTGGCTTGGAGTGGTCGACAGTGTTCGAGCAACTCTATGTGCCAATCGAGGTTACCATTGGTGTTTACCTGACCATATGGAGCTATTGGAATAGACGGTTTGATGCTACGACCGATGGTTTGAAAGATACAAAATGTTGTCCATTTCAACTGAGGAACACTTTGAGTTTTGGCATCAATCGAGAATGTGTTTCCAAATATAAATGAGCTTGAATCTATGAAAGCAAAGATAGGTTATTATAGGCCTAGGCAATATGCTCCCGTAGCACCTAATAGTTTGATGCCACCCCGCACAAGCTCTAAGAGATAACCCCATAAAGATTGTCAATTTCATGTTGAAGGGACCTTGAGGGACATGTCATCCCGGAGTGGTTGGCAGCGTTTGAACAACTCTATGTGCTAGATGAGGTTTCCACTGGCATTTACCCAACCATTCAAAGCTTTTGGAATAGACGGTTTAATGCTACACCTAACGGTTTGAAAGATACACATTGTTGTCCATTTCAACTGAGGAACACTTCAATTTTTAACATCGACTGAGAATGTGTTACCAAATATAAATGATCTTGAATCTCTAAAAATGGAGATAGGTTATTGTATTCCTAGGAAACATGGTCCCGTAGCACCTGATGGTTTGATTCCACAATGCATGAGCTATGAGATATGACCTCATAAAGATTTCCAATTTCATGTTAAAGGGACCTTGAGGGACACATCAGCCCAAAGTGATTGGCAATGTTCGAGTGACTTTGTGTGCCGAATGAGGTTTCCATTAGAGTTTACCCAGCCATTTGGAGCCGTTGAAAAAGATGGTTTGATTCTACGACCCATGGTTTGAAAGATATGCAATGTTGTCCATTTCAATTGAGGAACACTTTGAGTTTTGACATTGACCGAGAATGTGTTTCCAAATATAAACAAGCTTGAATCTCTAAAAACTAAGATAGGTTATGGTAGGCCTAGGTGACATGGTCTCATAGAACCTGACAATTTGATGCCACCCCGCATGAGCTCTGAGAAATGACCCTATAAAGATCTCCAATTTCATGATGAAGGGACCTTCAGGGACACATCAGCCTGGAGTGGTTGGCAGCATTTGAGCAACTCAATTTTCAAAGATTCAAGCTTATTTTTTTCCACTTCAACTGAGGAACACTTCAAGTTTTGACATTGACTGAGAATGTGTTGCCAAATATAGACGAGCTTAAATATCTGAAAATTGAGATAAGTTATTGTAGGCCTAGGCAACACGGTCTCATAGCACTTGATGGTTTGATTCCACCCTGCACGAGCTCTGAGATATGACCCCGTAAAGATCATTGATTTCATGTTGAAGGGACCTTGAGGGACACATCGACCTGGAGTGGTCAGTATCATTCAAGAGACTATGTGCCAAATAAGGTTGCCATTAGTAATTACCTAGCCATTTGGAGTTGTTGGAACAGACCGTTTGATGCTACGACCAATGGTTTGAAAGATACGGAATGTTGTCCATTTCAATTAAGGAACACTTCAAGTTTTAACATTGACCAAGAATGTGTTGCCAAATATAAAGAAGCTTAAATCTCTAAAAATTGAGATAGGTTATTATAGGCCTAGGCAACATGGTCTTATAGCACCTGACAGTTTGATGTCACCCCACATGAGCTCTAAGATATGACCCCATAAAGATTGCCAATTTTATGCTGAAGGGACCTTGAGGGACATGTTGGCCTGGAGTGGTTGACAGCATTCGAGTGACTTTGTGTGCCAAATGAGGTTGCCACTGGCATTTACCCGGCCATTCAAAGCTATTAGAATAGACTCCTTGATGCTACGACCGTCATTTTGAAAGATACACAATGTTGTCCATTTCAACTAAGGAACACTTAGAGTTTTGACATTGACCGAGAATGTGTTGCCAAATATAAACAAACTTGAATATCTGAAAACTGAGATGGATTATTGTAGGCCTAGGCAACACGGTCCCATAGCACTTGATGGTTTGATGCCACCTCACACAAGCTTTGAGATATGACCCTATAAAGATCACCAATTTCATGCTGAAGGAACCTTGAGGGACACGTTAGCCTGAAGTGGTCGGCAGCATTCAAGTGACTCTATGTGCCAAATGCAGTTACCATCATCATTTACCCATCCATTCAGAGTCATTGGAATAGATGGTTTCACTTCATGAGATTAGACAATATATAGGAAAAGTGGGCCTCTTTCACAAGATCTTTAACATATAAGATAGTTTGACTTCACGAGAGAGAGAGAGAGAGAGAGAGAGAGAGAGAGAGAGAGACTTCTCTCTCTCTCTCATCACCCTCTCTCTGAGCCTTCTCTCTCTCTCTCTCTCTCTTCCTCAATCCTTGTCAGCTTCTCACTCTCTTTCTTCCTCTCTCAACCCCTGCCACCTTCTTACTCTTTCTCTCTCACTATTGAAATCTATGACTTGAATAGGGCACATGCACTATAGGGCACACACCCTATGGAAGTCATAGATTTCCATAGTGTGCACACCCTATAGGACACATGCGCTTTTTAAGACATTGGAATCCACCAATCTTAAGGCTTGGATTTTCCTTGGAGATCCAACCGAAAGGCTTGAAGGATTCAAATAGGCTTGAGACATGTTTTCCAACATACATACAAAAAAATCACATCTTTTTTTATGTGCTCCTTGTCAGGTTTACTCATGGTCTAATAACATAAAAATCAAAGGATGTGATATTGCGGATCTCTCTGTTAGCTATTTAAGTATATAAATTATTTTGAATTCTGATTATGTTAAGTTTTTCATCTCTAATTTCATTTGTGTGTATGTTTGTTTTTTGTAAAAAACCAACGTGTAGTATTTTGGGCATAGATTTTGGCTCGTTCATCAAATTTTGCAACAAGTTACATTTTTAGAAACTAGACTCTGTTCTACACACTTAAAAAAAAAAGAAAATTTGATTTTCGATTAGTTTTAAATGATTTCTAGGGGGATCACACAAAAATTTCACATTTTCAAGATGTGTGCACTTCATAAATTCATAAAAAAATATACATTCATCAAAAAATTAGCAAACAAATCCATGATAAACTACGTGGTGTTAGCTAACTTCTTATTGAAGTGATTAAAAAAATTCAAAAAAAAAATTTAACATGTTAAGGGGAGCACACTAGACGCTATGTTATATTTTTTCATAAAAAATGGGACCACTTTTTGTGCTCCCCCTTTTTGAGGGCCTTAATCTGCACTATTTTCAAAATAAATTAGTAGTTTAGGAACTAGATTTAGAGTATTACAACTCTTGTTCTTTTCGCATCTTAAAATTTTGAGTCTAACTATCTTCAATTTCTTGTTGAAGTTCAAAGTTTTTTTATTTCAAGAAAAAATTGGCATCTTATACCCCCTTTTTGATCCCCCATCTTTGTACACTTACCATTTTATCTGAAGTTATCATTGTATATTACATATTTGGGTAGTGAGCTCATCTTCCATACATCTTTCTTTTGTAATAAAAAATCCTAATAGGGTTGAGGCTTCTAACAAGGCCTAAAGTCCTTTAACCAGGACAAAGCCACTATATGTATGTAATAGACTCCTAACAGGGTCAATATCCTTAACCAAATACTTTTTATTAGTGGATCAGTTGTGGGTATCATCCCCACCTAGGTTTTCCCTTAGCTAGGGTTTCCATGAGAACAATCATGGTTTTATGAGTTCATTAATTTTATTGTTATGCTTGTTATTTAGTTTACTTAGTTTAGTTTCTTATGCAAGCTACAATTTAATTTCATATATCTATAAATGGGCAAAAGTAAAATTTTGTGAAATACTGATTCACCCCTCCCCCTCTCATTATTTCCTATTTCTAACAATTGGTATCAGAGTTTAGTTACTTAGAACAAAGTTATTTAGAGAAAGCCTAAAAACTTGAGTAAGATTTCTATGGATATGGATCAGTTGCAAAAAAAATATTCATGAAGCTCTTGAACAAATTGATATTCTTATTGAAGAAAGAGATACTGTAAAGGAGAAATATGATAATGTGAAAGATTACATTGAGAAACTAAAAGAAAAGATAGAAGATTTGAAATCAAAGAAAGAACCTACAAGTCAAATCAAGGACTGTGATGAAGTTTCAAAAATGAAGAAAGAAAATGAGATCCTTAAACATGAAGTAAAGATTGTAGATCTGAAGTTAAGCTTGAATGATGATAACAACAAAGATGAGTCAAATCTGAAATCTAAAAATACAAATCTGAGATCTGAACTTACCAAAGTGACATCTGAACTTGGGACTACAAAATTGTAGTATGTTGAACTTGAGAAGTACAACACAATTGTGAAAGGATAACTAACACATTCTAATCAAAGTCTTGAGAAACTATATTCTGGTAGTGAAAAGATTGATCAATAGATTTCTTATCAGAAACCCTCTTATAATAAAACTGGTCTTGGATACTTTGAAGATAAATTTCCAAAGAAGATTGAGGAATGCAAAGAACTGGATCTGGAACAGCCTAAGAATAAAGATGAAAACAAACTAGATGAATCTAAAAATCTGAAGATATACCTAATCCACCTAAGCAAGATGAACCACCTAAAGAGATGGGAAGAGAATTTAAAAGTATATGTTTTTCATGCAATTCTTTTGGACACATGAAAAGAGATTGTACAGGTAAGCAATTCAAACCTATCTCTAGCTATTGTTATAATTGTCATAGTTTTGGACATAGAGCTATTAATTGCAAGAAACCTAGATCTAATGATAATGGTAATAGTGGAATTTTTAGAAATACTAACCCTATAGATAAGAGACCTATTGGAGAAATGAACAAAATAAATGGAGTTATGTGTTATAGATACAACAAATTTGGACACATTGCCAGAAATTGCAGATCACAAATTAGTCATCTAGGACCGAGATATGAAAACAATGGAATAATTTGTCAAATATGAAATAACATTGGTCACACAATGAGGTATTGCAGATTGAACAACATAAGAAATCCTAATCCTAAAAGAAATGAAAACTATACCAGGAGCAATGTGAACACCAACAACAGTCAAGAAGAAAGTTGCAGTAACTTGGAGGAAATTGATTTTGTTAAAGCTACAGATCAAGTGTTTACACTGAGTAAACTAGGAAATCAGACAGGTGAAGTATTTTAGAGTAAGTGTGAATCATTTCCTAATTTATCTCAAAGCAATTAAGCATCAACTATGTATAAGAATAAGAATCAAAATAGTATAGAATTTAGAGTAAGTTAAATTAAGCCTTGTAAAGTTAATATGAGCTAGTATATGATATAAGGAAGCTATGGCTAAGAGCACATGAATTTATGAATATGTATGTGAGTACACGAAAAGAATGAAGTTTTGTAGGTAACCAGGAGTAACTTTTAGCATAAATGCACTTAAGAAATTAATGCAATGACTTTATCTTGAAAGATTTGAAGGATAAAAGTGGATTGTTGACATCAATTGATCATTCAAGTGTTTACAAGAGATATAGAGAGCTATCTAGTGGAGTTTGAAAGCAGTTTACAAGATTTGGAGATAGTTTCTTTGCCAGATCTATGCAATGCCCTAAATCATGATTTTGAGGTATTTAACTAAGTATTCATTATCAAAGCAATTACATTTTGATAGAATCATGGATGCATCACTAGTTCACACCATTAGAGACACAACTAGACCTAAGATGAAGAAGGAACGAGTAGAACCCTTAGAGGAAGACCCTAGTTTAGCTTTATCAACCACTCCAGATGGAGCTTTACATTTGGAAGATGTAAAAGGATATCTAAAATGTAAGTTTGAGATAGTAGGAGATGGTAGATTAACCATGGATTACAGTAAGATTTACAAATAAGACATGACCTACAAAGAAGGATTTGAACATTTAGGTCAAATGGATATCATTAAGTACACATTTCACTATGAGTTTCAGAATGACGAGTGGACCAAAATCATTTTGAGTAGAATACATAATGGGAAATTTTGGTTGGATGATAGATTTATAGACATTACAAAAAATCTTATACATGAGGTTACAAGATTATCTAAGACAAGAGAAATTCTTTTAAATAAGAAAAATATTAAGAAAATAGTGTTGGGAAACATCAAATCTTCATATAATGGAAGAGGAATAGTTATAAGAAAGATTGAGCAAGATGATGTAATATATATATGTAAAATATTAACTTCAAAATTCTATGCAAGTTCTAGGGAAGATGACATGACAGTAGGCATGGTACAAGCAACCTATCTTATGTGTATTTATAGAGTGGAAGTAGATATGTGTGAGATTATGAGAATACAACTAATTGAAAATCTTGAAAAGATAAAGAAAACTAAGAATTCATAGTTTAGATTCTCATCCCTAATCACTTACATGTTTTTCCATCTTTTGAGGAGAGCCCCTTATACCATTGGAGCTTATTGGAATGATGGCAGAAATTCAATGGACAAGATTAACAAGGTATACTTAATACATCCCATTGATAATGTGAATGCGAGTGTTACCCTTGTCATAAAGACCTTTCAAAATGAAATGAGAAGGAAATCAAGGATTCCACCATCTATTGTTGATAAATATAAGAATGAGGTATGTTTCTTAGTGGACACTGATTTTACCTACATTGAAGTAGTAGAGACAAAGATAGAATTTTTAGATCCTCTTGAGTATGATGTATCTAGAGAAGAAGTTGAAGGTTATGTAAAAATGATACTTAAAATCATTTTGGATGTCAAGAGTTTTAGATTTGGAAGATATGAAGAAAACTTCAGTACAACACAATAGTCACAGGTGTAGAAATTGGCAAAAAAAAGAGTAGATAGCACAATAAAAAAAATCTTGAAGGATACAAGCATGACCAAGCATGACCAAGCATGACCAAGCATGAATTTAACATTGTGAAGAAGAGAACAACAACAATTAAGGATATTGGACAAATAGAAGTGTTGTCAGTTCCACCCTGGACAACCCATGCAACCCCTACTAAAGACATTCAGGATATTGAGGAAGACATTATAGAATTAGATGTGCTAGCAGTAAGAAAGACTACTACATCCACATCTACTGCACCAACTAAGAGAGTTAAAGAGATGGCAAGTGGACCAGGCAAGAAGCAGAAAACCATCTTTACTCCAATAGAAAAAATAAGGACTCCAATTGAACCACAAGTAGATGAAGAGGTAGGAAATAACAAAAAGAAGCAGTGGAAGCCTAAGATTGACAAAGTGAACCCTTTAATCATAAACACATGTGATTTCATTAAATTGAACAAGTATTATGAAATGTACAACAAATTTGAGAAGCTAAATCTTAAAAATCTAGTTGTCAGGCACATGATTCTTGCTGACAAGAAGTTTGAAGACATAAAAGGCAAGATTCCAGATAATTTATATGAGAAGTTAGTAAATAGGAAAATGAGAGTAATTGAAGAAGAAAAAGGCATACGAGAAAGATATGTGAGGAAGCTTTATGAGATTAAGGCCCTTCAAAGAAATCATGAAGAACCTGTATCATCTTAAAATGGAAGCACTTCCATGTTAAGAGTGTTTAGCCCTCAAAGTAAGTGGTTTGGGGTCATGTTGAATGCTTTGAATTTATCTTTTCTTGGATCTAGCTTTCTCCCCACTTTCCACTTCTTTTCTGCACTTGATTCCTTCATTCTAGGTGAAATTAGGGTTAGGATCCTGAGGATTCTCTTTAATTTCCCTCTTTTATGGCTCTATTTTCTAGGTAGCACTTAGAAATAGGTCCTCCTAGCCTTCATCATAGTCATCATAGGATTTTATGTTTATCCCTAGCATTTTGTCCTGCTTTGATATCATTTCTAGGTCTTCAGGCATCCCCAGGACCTCCTGACTTGATTCTGATTAGATCTAGGCCCGGGATCAAATTTGAGGTTGATCCTGACTAGGTCAGGATCAAGCTCAAACCTAACTAGGTCAGGATTAAGGTCGTACCTGACTAGGTTAGTCCCAACCTTGATTTTTCCCCCTTCCTTCAAATTTCCTAAATCCTTGATTTTCGGGCATCGAGCTTTCGGGATATTTGTTTTCCTGCCTCCAAGTTGGCCATTTCGGGTTTCGGGATGGTAAATCCTCTAATTGAATTTAATCTAGGTATATTTTATAAAGGTTAGGACCTAATTGGGATTTAATTCTCCAAGGTGGCCCCTCTAGAGGATTGTGCCCTAGATCACTATAAAAGGAAGCCTTCCTCTCTCATTTTATCCATCTCTCAATCAAGTTTCTAAGAAATCTCATGATCAAGGCATCAATTTTGCAATCTCCTCTCTCAATCTCTCAAGGTGATCAAGCAAGCATCCATTCAAGCATTCAAGTCTTCTTCATCCAAGTTCTCCATTGAAGATCAAGGATTCAAGCATTCAAGCCATTGAAGGGATTTGGTTCAAGCATTCAAGATTCATCATTCAAACCCTAGATCTAGCCATCATGATGGTGTGATCTTCCTTCAAGATCCTTTGTTCATCTTCAAGATCCGTTCATCCTTCCCTCAAAGTGGATTCCAAGCATACAATCATGGAGGTTTGATTTATATTTATTAATGTTATGTTCAAGCTTTCATATCAACATACTTGATTACATTTCAAATACAATTGCATATCTATTGAATATCATAGCTTCATTCTTAGATCTACTTCTACTACTTGCTAGCATTCTCCATTTCAATTTCAATATTAAGGTTGATTCCAAACTAGGGTTTGACCAAGGCAAACCCCTCAAACAAACAACAAAAACCTTCTTTTTCTTACAGGTATAGGTGCGGAATTTTGGATCTAGGAGCATATTTGGATACCCTTTTCGGTGAACTTTTGGGATCTTTGAACAGAGTCAGAATCGACCTTCAAACAAAAAATGTAGTATTTGACCTTTTATGAGGGTCAAACTTGACCTCCCTCAAAATTGGAAAAGATTTATGGGTTTTGTAAATCTCGCAGTTTCGGTTTAAAATTGTGGAAATCAACACTTTCTGAGACTGTTTGACAAGGTTTTCAGCAGGTTCTTTTTCGGAGGTAAGTACCTTTATCTCTTCATTTCAACATTAGTCATTTACATTTACTTTCCATATCAATAAAATTCAAATGTAAGTGTAAAATATTGGTTTTGGGGTCTCTTTTATGTGCAAACCATTGTTTTAGGACCCCATCCATATTTTATCCTATACATTTTGGTGAACCCAACATACTTACCCCTATTCTTTTGTGGATTTAGATGCCCTATTGTGTTATAATTGTGATTAATATTTTCTTGCCTTAAGATTAGATTTCTTTTATGCTCTTGCATTTACATTTCAAAAATCAAAAAAAAAAAAATTGCAAAATTTCTTTAAAAATACAAAAACATTTACATTTTCATGCTTTTAGTATTCAACATGTATGATTCTTGTTTTGAGTAATTTGACAAGGCTTTTTTTGTTCAAGATCATAGATCCCTTAATGAGGTACATGGAAGTGAGGATGAAACTTGTTTGAATGAGATCTCCATTGATCCTATTCATATTTCACTCTCCTCCACAACCTCTTCAATCGACCTTTACAAAGATGAGTTAGGGATTGATGCTAATTCTTCTCCTAATATATGTCTTTTCTATGAGCCTACTTTAGAGTATAATTTACCTTCTTTCCCCTTTAGGGATAAAGCTTTAGTGATTTTTGATGATCCTACAATGTCCTTTATTGATAGGGAGGATAATCCTCCTATTTGGGATAAACCTTTGGATTTTGATGTTGATTACTCTCTTCCTCATGAAACCATTATGGATAATCCTCCTATTTGGGATGAACCTTTGAATTTGGATATTGATTACTCTCTTCCTCCTATTTGGGATGAACCTTTGTATTTGTATGTTGATTACTCTCTTCCTCATGAAACCATTGTGGATAATCCTCCTATTTGGGATGAACCTTCAAATTTGGATGTTGATTACTCTCTTCCTCATGAAACCATTATGGATAATCCTCCTATTTGGGATTAAAATTTGGATTTGGATATTGATTACTCTCTTCCTCATGAAGCCATTGTGGATAATTCTACATTTTTGGATCACCCCTTGGATAAATACATTGATTTATCCCCTCCTTGTGAAGAATTTTTGATACAAAAGGATGACATATTCTCTAGAACACACTCCTCTTATCTAAAAGAAGATGACATTATAAATCCTTCACCTCAATTTAGGATTCCCTCTAGTGATGAGGCATTAGCATAGAAAGATAAGAATTCCCTTAATGCTCTTCCTCTTAGTGGTGATCTTATGGGAAATCAAGATCCTACCTCACAACCTTCTTACCATAGTATTACTTATATCTATTCAAATCCTTTTCCAACTATGGTTCCAAAAGTTCCTCTGGTTGTGTCTTACATTCTTATCACTTCCTATGCTTTTACTAGTGTTCCTAATCTTCCTAATCCTAATCCCATCTTTCCTAATCCAATTCCTAATTCTCCATCTACTATTCCTAGTTGTTCCCATGCTTATGTTGAGGTTAAAACTATGGTTCATGATGTAGATGTGCAAAGATTCTTCAAAGTACCTTCTCCATATTATCCAATCCATAAAGATAAAAGAAAAGAAACTTCTCCTTTGAAATTTATTCATAATTTTACCCCTCACTCTCTTTTCTCCTCTAGACTGGGGGGCAAGAGGTATATTTCTTCCTATCTTTTAGAATCCATTATATTCCTACTTTGAGCTTAATTGGTTATTCTTTCATTTATCTTGATGGTTTGTATTATGATAGTTTTTCATCCATTGCTCTTTTCTATTATTCAAGATATCTTTTCTAGGACATTTGTTTTGCAAAGGTATCCCTTGCCTTTCATCCCTGGGGGGCAAGGTTCTTTCTTCTCTCTCTTTGTCTAGGGAACCACGTTCCTTAGCTTAGTGGCATTTGTTTATATTGCTATATTATTTCATCATATTGACAGATGTTTTGACTATGGATAACCTTTTTTATGAGAAATTGTTGTCCTAGGTCGTCACTTCTTCTCTATGTTGCAAATTATGTTCTTTATAAACTCTCACCCTTGCTTTGGTGTTAGAGTTGTTTCCTTCATTCCAAAGATTCCTCTTCCTCTTGTTTGCAAGAGGCTTGATGATTGAGTCTTTGTTCTCACCTTTTGAAAGATGATATTTTATCTAAAGCACTCCTCTTTGGTGGGGGTCTTGGTGATAAGATTTCTTTCTTTGAGGATCCTTTTTCCATGAGTGACATATCCTTTTCATGATTATCTATACTCTTGGATGTAGGGGTCAATATCCCTCGCTAAGAATATGGTGTACATTGTTGTAAATAGGATATCTCCTTGCATTGTGAAGTAGGTATCCTCTTCCATCTTTGTTCCTACACTGGGGGGGACACAGATGCCATCTCCTTCTTTTTTGTCTTTTCAGGATTCACCTCTTTCCTTGGGTAAGCAGTATTTATCTATTATGTGATATCCAATCATACATGAAAATTTTGGTTTGCATTGAGGATCTATGTCCTTGATCACAACCTATTTTGTTGTTTGACATTGGGTTTCCATGGTTGATATATCTCTCACCTTGAAAATTGAATATTGTGCTATCCCTCATAAGGGTTACTTTCTTTTCACTTCTTGCATGATATCTCTTTACATTCATCCCTTCCATGGCCTCATAGGAGTTGTGACCTTCTTGGCTTGGACTGGGTGTTGTTTGTGGATATTGTCTTGATGCTAAAGAAGGCTTTATCCTTGTTCTTTTCTTTCCTTAACATGTCAAAATACTATGTTTTTGCCATATTAAGGAGTGGGGCATATATAGGGCCTCCCTTGTACTATAGTTTTTTATTTTTACATGCTAAATCTTGGAAGGTAACACACATAAGTTGCTAAATCCTAAAAAGACATGCATTTATATGCTAAATCTTCCGATGGTAACACACATAAGTTGCTAAATCTTGAGGAGACACACATTTTTCAAATTTTTCAATATGATAAATCCTCTGAAGGTAACGCACATAAGTTGCTAAATCCTGAAGGGACACACATTTCCAATATTTTCAATATGCTAAATCTTGGAAGGTAATGCACATAAGTTGCTAAATCCTAAAAGGACACGAACCTATATGCTAAATCTTCCAAAGGTAACGCACATAAGTTTCTAAATCCTTAGGAGACACACATTTTATATTCATAGTGATACAAGAAGGTGGATCTATGAGTATTCCAAAAGCCGTCAGAAGACACATTACAATTGCAAGAACAATTTATGGGTGAACCTGTTGGGCTCTACCTCTAGGGTGATTCACAGTAAGGTGGGCATCTTACCAGGTGAGGTAATCACTCTTTTCCCTCTCTCTCTTTTCTCTTTCATGATAGTAGGATTGGATCATGAAGCTATGTTATTTATAGTGTTTCTCTTATCTTTCTTATGTAATCATTTATTCTTTTATGATAGCTTTCCAAATATGATATTAATATGAGAAATATTTCTTAGAGAGGTTTGTCATGCTAATTGATTTGGGTTGTTTGTACTAACCCTTGTTCTTTTGACACCCTCATGCATGTATGTCGAGTTAGAATCCTTAGTCTAGGGGCTTGTGTCCTTAACTAAGTGTTATTTTACCTCATTGTGAATCCACAAGGATCTTCTCTTTCTTCTCCTTTACCAAGAGTTTGCATCGAGTCCATACTCTTGCTAAAGTGGGGGCTTAATGTATCGTCTTAAAATGGAAGCATTTCCATGTTAAGAGTGTTTAGACCTCTAAATAAGTGGTTTGGGGTCATGTTGAATGCCTTGAATTGATCTTTTCTTGGATATGGCTTTCTCCCCACTTTCCACTTCTTTTCTGCACTTGATTCCTTCATTCTAGGTGAAATTAGGGTTAGGATCTTGAGGATTCTCCTTAATTTCCCTCTTCTATGGCTCTATTTTCTAGGTGGGACCTAGAAATAGGTCCTCCTATCCTTCATCACATTCATCATAGGATTTTATGCTTATCCCTGCATTATGTCCTACTCTGATATCATTTCTAGGTCTCCGGGCATCCCCGGGACCTCCTGACTTGATTCTGATTGGATCTGGGACCAGGGTCAAATTCAAGGTTGATCCTGACTAGGTCAGGATCAAGCTTGAACCTGACTAGGTCAAGATTGATTTCATACCTAACTAGGTCACTCCCAACCTCAATTTTGCTCGCTTCCTTCAAATTTCCTGAATCCTTGATTTTCGGGCATCGGGCTTTTGAGATATTTGTTTTCCCGCCTCCAAGTTGGCCATTTTGGGTTTTGAGATGGTAAATCCTCTAATTGAATTTAATCTAGGTATATTTTATAAAGGTTAGGACCTAATTAGGATTTAATTATCCAAGGTGGCCCCTCTAGAAGATTGTGCCCTAGATCACTATAAAAGGAAGCCTTCCTCTCTCATTTTATCCATCTCTCAATCAAGTTTCCAAGCAATCTCATGATCAAGGCATCAAGTTTGCAATCTCCTCTCTCAAGCTCTCAAGGTGATCAAGAAAGCATCCATTCAAGCATTCAAGTCCTCTTCTCCATCCAAGTTCTCCATTGAAGATCAAGGATTCAAGCATTCAAGCCATTGAAGGGATTTGGTTCAAGCATTCAAAATTCATCATTCAAACCCTAGATCTATCCATCATGATGGTGTGATCTTCCTTCAAGATCCTTTGTTCATCTTCAAGATCCATTCATCCTTCCCTCAAAGTGGATTCCAAGCATACAATCATGGAGGTTTGATTTTGATGCTATGTTCAAGCTTTCATATCAACATACTTGATTATATTTCAAATACAATTGCATATCTATTGAATGGCATAGCTTCATTCTTAGATCTACTTCTACTACTTTCTAGCATTCTCCATTTCATTTTCAATATTAAGGTTGATTCCAAACCATGGTTTGACCAAGGCAAACCCCTCAAATAAACAAAAAAAACCCCTCTTTTTCTTGCAGGTACAGGTGCAGAATTTTAGATCTGAGAGTAGATTTGGATACCCTTTTCGGTGAACTTCAGGGATCTGTGAACAGAGTCAGAATTGACCTTCAAACAAAAAATGTAGTATTTGACCTTTTATGAGGGTCAAACTTGACCTCCCTCAAAATTGGAAAAGATTTTTGAGTTTTGTAGATCTCGCAGTTTCGGTCTACTATCGCCAAAATCAACAGTTTCTAAGACTGTTTGACAGGGTTTTCAGTAGGTTCTTTTTAGAGGTAAGTACCTTTATCTCTTCATTTCAATATTAGTCATCTACATTTACTTTCCATATCAATACAATTCAAATGTAAGTGTAAAATATTAGTTTTGGGTTCTCTTTTATGTGCAAACTATTGTTCTAGGACCCCATCCAGAACCTTAGCACACATTTGAGAAGGAAAAGAAGGATAGTTCTGATAATGGGAGGAAATTATAAAGAGATAAAGAGATAAACTAAGGAAGTTGTTATAAAGGTAATGACCTCTTGACTGGGACAATTATTCAGTGAATCTAAACTAGCAATAGAAGAAGAACCTCAAACTTAATCATCACCAGTTCTGTCACCCTCTATCAACATTAATGATGAGTCTATGAACATTGAAGGTACAAACATCTGTTAGATTTGACAAACGCAAATCATCCCAAGAACACCTGCATGCAAGACTGTCACAAAGAAGAAGCAAAAAGACAGAAAGCTATGGCGGCCAATAGGCCAGAGACAGGAAAATCATCTTGACAGAAATAAGCTTCTATTAACAAAATGAAATTACAATACAATCTCCTTATTGAAATGAAAGAAGTGAATCCTTATAAAAGGAAACACGAAACCCTAAAAGCTAAAATCCTAAAGAATTATAAAGCGCCTAAGTGAAACTTAAGCCTAGAGTATGATAAACTAATAATTAAAAGATTTAATTATTAGCTAACATAAGACTACTCTAACACCCCCCCTTAAGTGTAACTTAGGGAGAAGCAAAAAAAGCTAAACTACTGCAGAAAGCAGGAAAGATGGGTCCCGGCAACTAGGCCTGATCAGGTACCCAAAACATAAAGCAAAAGATGTCCCAGAGAAAGGAACAAGAAGAGAGCAAGAAACTCCTCTGAAGCATGTCTGAAAACTCTGTCAGAAGATACTGCTGGAACCCTCACTGAAGTGCATGACCAGGTAGAGAAGACAAGTGTCTGAAGAGCTGATCAATCGAACCAGGAAGCAATAGAACCAACAGGTGAACCCCCCCATAATGCTGAACTGGGAGAGGTGACAGGAACACTGAAATGCAATGCCAGAAACAACTGCAGAAGAAGAACCAGGAACACCAACAGTGCAACAGAAGCACACACACAGGATAAAGGGCGATGTCATAGACACAGTCTACATGGGCTAATGTCGTGGAAGGTACGCTCACTTGACAAGAGTGGATGCACCTATAGTGGCAAATGCATCAGAATCCCCCCATGGCACTTTATAACTGAGTGCGAATACTAAAACTGAACCAGGTGAAAAAGATCCCAGAAATGCAGAAGAGGGCACTTTATCTTAGTGCGTTTACAGAACAAAGATACATCAGAAAGAGCATGCAATCTCAGAAGTCAGAAAGAAGAGTGCACTCAACCCTGTCACATGGAAGAAGCAAAGAACAGAAGCAAGAAAAATCTATGGAGGCCAAAAAGCCAGAGACATCTTATGAACATGCAAAGAGCAATTTCTATTATGATCCAATAAGTGAATTATCTAAAAAGAATGTACAAAGGGTTCAACCATATAGGTGAACAATAAAACCCTAAAGCTATAAAGCAAAAAATAAAGCTAGGTTGCACATTATAATTAATAAATATATTAATTATAATGCACCTAAAAGATAGCTTAAGTAAATAGAGTAATAAATGACTTAATTAATTAAACCAAAATGATTTAATTAATAAGCATAAAGTATGATTACTCTAACACCCCCCCTTAAGCGTAGCTCAAGAGGGAAGCTAACCTAGCACAGCTATGAAAGCAGAAAATGGGTCCCGGCAACAAGGCCTGATCAGGTACCCAGTACAAGAAAATAAACTAGATGAAGGAAACAAAGCCTCCAATCTAGGGAATGTCCCAAAGAAAGGAACAAGAAAGAGCATGAAGCATCTCCGAAGCATGAAGCTGCAAACACTATCAGAAGAAACTGCTGGAACCCCCACTGAAGTGCATGACCAGGTAGAGAAGACAAAGTCTGAAGAGCTGATCAATCAAAGAGGTGACCTCCAAAATAGGAATGAACGAGTGTCTATATAGCAGATGAACCATCTCACCGAAATGCATAGGTGCCTAGCCACTGCATCCACCTAGTACATAGGAACAAAAACCGAATACGTAGATCACTCAACCAAACCAAGGAAGCAATAGAGCCAATAGGTGAACCCCCCCATAATGCTGAACGGGGTGACAGGAACACTGAAATGCAATGCCAGAAACATCTGCAAGAAGAAGAAACAGGAACACCTATGTGCAAAAGAAGGTACAAGCACAGGATAAAGGGTGGTGTCATAGACACAGTCTTCTTTCTGGGTGGCAGCTGGGCAGGCCGCGGGTGGCGCGGTGGCGGGAGCCGTGGCTGCTACAGTGGCGGGGGCCGCGGCTGCGGTGGCCGCTCAGGCGGTGGCCACGGCTGCGGTGGCTACGGGGCGGCGCGGGGGTGGCCGCTGGGCGGCGGCCCCAAAATATAATTTTTTTTTAAAAAAAAATCGCCGTGTACCCACCTCGGAGTGCGTGCCAGGGCCGTACGGCCCTGGTATGCAAAAAATTTTTGCCTCAGATGCCACTGTGTCCAAAATGGACAAGTTTTATATGGATTTAGGGGTTCTTGGGCCTTCCGGACACAATGGTGGTGTCCGTTTTTGCCCAAGGTGAGCCAAATTTCAGCTCCCCCCCAGATCCACAAAAAAACTTCTGAAACCCTCTATGCTTCAATAAAACTCGAACAGTGAACAACAGGAGAGCTCTGATACCATGTTAGATTTGACAAACGCAAATCATCCCAAGAACACCTGCATGCAAGACTGTCACAAAGAAGAAGCAAAAAGACAGAAAGCTATGGCGGCCAATAGGCCAGAGACAGGAAAATCATCTTGACAGAAATAAGCTTCTATTAACAAAATGAAATTACAATACAATCTCCTTATTGAAATGAAAGAAGTGAATCCTTATAAAAGGAAACACGAAACCCTAAAGGCTAAAACCCTAAAGAATTATAAAGCGCCTAAGTGAAACTTAAGCCTAGAGTATGATAAACTAATAATTAAAAGATTTAATTATTAGCTAACATAAGACTACTCTAACAACATCACCATAGACAGAGAAGAGAACCCATTTGATGATCAAGAAGAAGATGTTAGAAATTTGATAGAAGTTAATGAGTAGAAGGATGAAGTAGTGAATAAGAAAGAAGTAGTAGAAATAAGATTAGAAGAGAAGAAAGAAGAACTTCAGGTTAAGATAGAAGAAGAGGAGCATGCGATGCAATAAAAGAAGCCTAAAATTATTTCCAAGACTAAGAGCACAACAAAAAATCCATCTAGACCACCTATGGAATCAGTTTTTGCAAGCTTAGGAGATGAAGTCGATGATGATGATCAAATAGAGTTGATCTCATCTCTAAGTAAGATAATTGGAAAGAATAAGAAAGTGATGCAGGAGCATCCTGGGTGTAAGAGCAATCTTGCATCACCCAAAAATATTTATATTTTTATATTCAATAAGGGCTATTTTAGTGTAGAGCTGCTATTTATGGAAAGTTACTATTTTTGGTAATTTTTGCATGTGCTCAGAATGATCTGATTTCTTTCTTGGAGGTTCATTTTGGTCATGTAAGTCTGCCAGTAAAGTTTCATTGCCAGATCAAGTGTATATTGGAAGATATTGAAGATTTTCGGTATTGGCAGCAGGGTACAAAAACTTTGAACTCAGTTTTGAAGGCTTTAGAGGCCCCGGATGAGGTTGAAAATTTGGGTGACGGGCGCTTGCGTGCATTAAGCCTGTAGAGCACTTCGTGGTGTTTCCGAAATGGGGTTATAATAGCCGATCGGGTCAACTGGTGATGACTTATGGTCTTCGAAAGTTGGGCCACCTGAAATGGCGAAAAATAATTTTCTTCAAAATTTCTATTCAGGTTTCAAAGGTTATCTTGAGCCGACTATGATGTAATAAAATGTAAAATAAAATAATTCTAAGTTTGGTCGGCCTTATTGGCTAAAATTCTGGAACCTTCCCAGGCGGTGGATAATTGCCTATATAAGGAAGGCTGTATTATTGTCTTAGGCAGTTCAGAATAGTTCTGGGTAATAGTTCGAGGCTTTGTCCTACAGAATATTGTAAGGGAATGCCCATGTGGCTTTGCATATTGTAATTTTGAAAGTTTGTAATTCCACATTTGTGGAGATAATAAGAAGCCAATTTTTTCTGTTCTTGCATATTATTGTTGTTGTTTCTCTTTTTCTGTTATGTGTTTGTGGTATTAAGGGGAACACCCTTCATCAAGATACCACTTGATGAAGGGTGCTCCCCTTAATACCACAAACACATAACAGAAAAAGAGAAACAACAACAATAATATGCAAGAACAGAAAAAATTGGCTTCTTATTATCTCCACAAATGTGGAATTACAAACTTTCAGAATTACAATATGCAAAGCCACATGGGCATTCCCTTACAATATTCTGTAGGACAAAGCCTCGAACTATTACCCAGAACTATTCTGAACTGCCTAAGACAATAATACAGCCTTCCTTATATAGGCAATTATCCACCGCCTGGGAAGGTTCCAGAATTTTAGCCAATAAGGCCGACCAAACTTAGAATTATTTTATTTTACATTTTATTACATCATAGTCGGCTCAAGATAACCTTTGAAACCCGAACAAAAATTTTGAAGAAAATTATTTTTCACCATTTCAGGTGGCCCAACTTTCGAAGACCATAAGTCATCACCAGTTGACCCGATCAGCTATTATAACCCCATTTCGGAAATGCCACAAAGTGCTCTATAGGCTTGACCAGCGCAAACACTCGTCACCCAAATTTTTGACCTCATCTGGGGCCTCTAAAGCCTTCAAAACTGAGTTCAAAGTTTCTGTACCCTGCTGCCAATACCGAAAATCTTCAATATCTTCCAATATACACTTGATCTGGCAATGAAACTTTACTGGCAGACTTACATGACCAAAATGAACCTCCAAGAAAGAAATCAAATCATTTTGAGCACATGCAAAAATTACCAAAAATAGTAACTTTCCATAAATAGCAGCTCTACACTAAAATAGCCCTTATTGAATATAAAAATAGAAATATTTTTGGGTGATGCAAGATTGCTCTTACACCCAGGATGCTCCTGCATCAGAAAGTAAAAATCTCGGAAGGAGTGTTACTTGAAGTAACCAGTAAACTTCAAGGGGTCATATCAACTCCAATTAGTGAGGTTGATCACCAAGCCAAGGCAAAAGAGGTAATAAAAGCTTTTAACATTGAATTCACTAATCTATTAGATATTGCATTAGTTAAATATCAAGCAGCCCATGATGCACAGTTATTTCAAGTTATGTGTCAAAATATCATAAATGATTTGGACAATTTAGATGTATGTATAAAAGAGTTAAGGAGATGTTTAGAGAGAAGAAAAGATTTGTACAACCAATGTACATTATCACATAATCACACATCAAAAATTTTAGAAACTTGATAAAGAATAAAGAAGCAGAGTTGTAGGCTAAAGTAAATGATTTGCAGAGTCCTAATGTGAAAATCACAAATATTGACAAGAAAACATGAAAAATCTATGATGAAATAAGACTTCTTGAGGATGAAAAAGAAATAAAATTGAAGAGATTCGCTCTACTCAGAGAGCATCTATCAATGAAGATTAGTAATGTAGAAAAATAACTCGAAGAATGTCTTTCCTCAAAGACATCATATGGAAAGTTCACATATTAAAACCTAAAGGTAGTTGAGATAGTGTCTTATGGACTATGTGCATTACTTAACATTTTTTATTTAGTCAAGAAGACATGGGACATGGAAATAGATAATCTGAAGGTAAATTTTGTAGATTGTATAGCAAGTCTTCTAGCTTTGAAATATTGAAATCAAAGAGGTGAATCAAAATTTTGACATACTTATACATTTAGTTGACACCTTTGTCATTGTTGTCAAAGGGGGAGTAGTATAGTATGAAAATAGTATGTATGTAGAAGATATAGATATGCTGAATAGTATGAAGTATAATCTTAGAGGGAGTATCATTTTGGAGAAATAAGTAGACATGTATGATCCACAACTTTTGTAATGGTCGTATGTTTATAATAAAGTATTTTTGTTTTTGGGGACTTAGCCAATTTTACCATTTGTTGCCACCAATGACAAAGGGGGAGATTGTTGGCAATTTGGCTAAGTAGGATATCACAATTTTGTCATTATGAAAACATATACTCAGCATTAAGACAACATGATCTGAGGAAGAAGTTTTGTATGAGCGCACATGAAAATTGTTGAAGTATAACAGTGTTTACCAGTCTTCACAGAGATAGTTTTGATTAGCGATGTTCACAGAAGAAGGTTTAGTGCATGTGCACTTGAACATTGATCATTCTATGTATATCAAAGCTACATATAAGAGCACAAGTCTATATGGCATGTACAGAAAATGATATCAAAGTTTTACAGAGACAGTGTTGAGTCGACCAGAATAGAGAAACAATTAGAATATGATTATATTGAATTAAGGGATTATTTGGTTTATCAAAATAATGACTTAACTAATTAGGGATGACATTCTAGATGTTAACCCTAAGGAAGCATATAATGAATTTATGTTTTGAGAAGACTATAATGTATTGTTAAGCTCAAAGGAAGTTATTTTGTAGTAACTTGTATATAAGTAACAATAATGTAATGCGAAGAAAAAAAAGAAGTTGTAAGAAGTTGATGTATGATATATATGATGCAAAAACTGTAAGTTGTAATAAAGAAAAGAAGCAAGTATTGTATATCAGAGAAAAGAGCCTACAAAGCTAGATTAGAATAATAAAGTTATTCAACAGTAGTAAAACATTTTTGTATCTTACCTTTTATCTAAAGTTATCATTGTATATTGCATGTTTGGGCAATGAGCTCATCTTGCATACATCTTTATTTTGTAATAGAAACTCCTAATAGGGTTGAGGCTTCTAACAAGGCCTAAAGTCCTTTAACCAAGACATAGACACTATTGTATAGTGGTGTGAATGGATCCACACTCTATACAAAGGAGAGGAAGAATACCTTGACCCCTTTATGTCGACCTTGACTTGCGCTGCTCTGATGGAAATTCTATTTGTGGGGCCTAAAAGTTTGCCAAAAAGGGTATCTGAATCTACTCTATAATTTGCTATTCCGCACCTGCTCATGCAAGGAAAAAAGATTTTGTTTGTTTGGTTGAGATATTTTCCTTAGTCAAGCCTTGGTTTTGGAATTAACCTTGAAGTAGAATTGAAATTGTAGTAATAAACAAAGTAAATAGAACAATTCACCTTGCTTATGTTGAAACCCTTATCTAGGATTCAAATCCTTGAATCCACAAGGATGAATGATTGAAGTTGTTTGAACTTTGTAGAAGAGTATGAAGTTGATCTAGCATGCCAATTCATGGATCCATGGAAGTAATGTGCTCATGTACTTGAATTGAGAATGCAAGATGAAGAATGTAGAAGTCTTGAATGCTTGAGAGATCTTGAGATTTCTTGATAACTTGAAGATAATAATGGATTTCCTTCCTCCCTTTTTTCTTCTTCTTCTTCTTTTTGCTTCTTTTTTCTCTTGGAAGAATGCGAGAGGAAAGCCCTTCTTTTATAGTGATCTTGGGCACCAACTCTTAGAGAGGCCAACATAGAAAATAATAATTAAGGGTCCATGCAACAAAACTCTAGAAGGGGTCCACCCTTAAGGTAGAAATAAAAATAATTATTTAAGAGTCTTGTCACAAAATTCGAGGTAAGGCCAACCTCAAAGTTAATTTGAGCATTAGGCACAAAACTCGAGAAAGGATAATCTCAAATAATAAATTAGGAATCCTACACAGAGCTCAAGAAAGGTCCACCTTAAATATTAATTTGAGAATTCGACACTTAACTCAATAAATAGTGGCCCCGAAGAGGAAAAAGATGAAAATTTGATGAAACCCCAAAATTGGGACCTAACCCCAAGGACCCTAGACCCTAGGGTCAAGGTCAAGGTCGACATAAATAGAGAGAAAAGGTAGAAAAGAGGGGTAGAACAGGCACATAAGAACATGAAACCCCACAGAAGCATGAAAGTGTCTGAATCAGGATCAAAACAACCTGCTAGGGAGGGATAAAAGGTCTCAACATGGAGTGCATCCATTTTAAGATGATACAACTATATGTATGTAGTAGACTCCTAACAGGGTCAATATTCTTAACCGAATACTTTTGATTAGTGGATTAGTTGTGGGTATCATCCCCACTGGAGTTTTCCCTTGGCCAGGGTTTCCTCGAGAACACTCATGGTGTTATGAGTTCTTTCATTTTATTAGTATGCTTGTTATTCAATTTACTTAGCTTAGTTTCTTATGCAAGATACAAGTTAATTTCATATATCCATAATTGGGCAAAAGTAAAAGTTTGTGAAATACTGGTTCACCCCCCCCCCCCCCTCTCTTAGCATTTCCTATTTCTAACAGTATCTTCTACTTCATATTCAACATAAGTGTTTCCATATGATAGAGAAGCATTCATGTTAGAGAATAAAGAATTGAAAGATCATATTGAAGAACTAAAGGGATGTAAAATACAGATTGTAAACAAGATGGTCGTTGATCTAGTTAACCATGAGTTAACTAAGATAAGTAGAAAATTTGATGATGCTTATAAAGGATATTGGGATCTAACTTATGCACTAATTAAACATGATTTGGATGTTGAGAATCTAAAACTAACAAGGGCCATATTGTTTTCAAGGACTCAAAGAACTAGACATATGATAAAGTCATCAAGGTATGATTTTGACAAGCCAGTGGAACTTTGAGTAGTTCTCTACATTGTTTTGTTATTAGATCAAATAGTTTCACATTTGATAAAACTAGATAATTAATTGAAGAAAAAAATAAAGATAATGGATCAATTAGAATGTAGGGTAATACCTAATATCAAAGATGAAAAGAGAAAATAATATTTTTTTGGAACAATAGAAATTAGAGTTTAATATTGTGGGTCCAGAGGTTACATTTTTAGTTTGTCCTAATGAAAATTTGAGTATGGATAAGTTAAAATAATTTTTTTATGAAATGCATGCCTTTGAAATGACATGTGAGAGTTATTAGAGAGATTCCAAAGTAGTTTTAAATGAAAGATATATAGAGAATAATAAAAATATTGCTAGGATCAGAGAGTTTCAATGGTTAAAAATAGAACATATGGAGCTTGGGATGATAACTATAAATAATAAATGTACAAAAAATGTTGAATAAGTTTGGTATGAGTGATCTTGTAAAACTATTCTAACTCTTATGAATGTTGGCTGCAAGCTAAGAAAGAATGACAGGTCTCTAGAAATAGATCAAAAAATGAATGGATCAATGGTTGGTGGACTATTGTATCTAACTACTTCAAGACAAGACGTTATGTAAGTTGTATGTTTGGTTGCTAGATTTTAAGATATACCAAAAGTTATTCATGAGAAAGCTATGAAGAGAATTTCAAAAATCCATGGCATATATGATGTGCCAATTCTCAAATTATGCTAGAGCACAAAGGTAGGAATTTGGCCTACATCGAATCAATCCATTCAAGAATTAAAGGATATAGATAAATATCCACACCACTCTAGAACTTTCTTGGAAAATAATGTCCATGGTAGAGATGGTTGGAGAATGTACACACGTATTACACTAAAATAGGACAAAAAAACTCATCTTTGAAAGTCTTCTAAGGATACTAAAATTGAAACTCAACTATAGCTCAAATAGTTTTTCTCTTAATAAAGAAATTGTTTCGATAAATCCTTTTTGTGCATATACTACCATCATTACAATCCACGAGATGAAATTTATTTGAGCCATTCTATAAAACAATTTAGGTGTTTTTCTTATGCTTCCAAATTTTCCATGAATTCCAATTAATGCATCCACAATTATAATATTTGACAATGATTTTGTTTGTAATTTTTGATTGACACCCATCATTATTCCAAGTCACACATTTTGGCACAATAGTGAGGATGTTGAAACAGAGCTGTGGAATTTAGCTGTACACCTTCCTTTCTTTGTAGTTTCTAAAGCCTTTTCAAGAAATCTATTTTTGTAAACCGCAAGTATTCATTCCATGAATTTTGTACACATCCAATAAACATTAAATTGCATGAGATAATGTCACATTGAGACATTTTATCAAACATTTCATGCACTCTTTCTATGTGCTTGTAGGAAAAGGTTATTGGGGTGTCACTTCACACCCGGCAAATGCATTTGGCCAAAAATTTTCCAATGTATTTTTATTAGAATATTTCTCTATGCAAACTATACTTATTTCATTCTTTTTAGGATTTAGCAACTTATATGTGTTACCTTCCAAGATTTAGCATGTAAAAATAAAAAACTATAGTACAAGGGAGACCCTATATATGCCCCCCTCCTTATCATGGTAGTCTACTAAACATGGTAAGGAAGAGGAAGAGGATACCTACTTCACAATGCAAGGAGATATCATGTTTACAACAATGTATACCAAATTCTTAGCAAGGGATAATGATCCCAACATCCAAGAGCATAGATAATTGTGAAAAGAATATGTAACTCATGGAAACAGGATCCTCAAAGAAAGAGATCTTATCAACAAGACCCCCACCAAAGAGGAATGCTTTAGATAAAATATCATCTTTCAACAGCGGGAACAAAGATTCAATCATCAATCCCCCTACAAAGAAGAGGAAAAAGAATCTTTGGAATGGGGGAAACAACTTTAACATGAAAGCAAGAGTGAGAGTTTATAAAGAACATAATTTAAAACATAAAGAAGAAGTGACAACTTAGGACAACAAATTCTCATATAATAAGGTTATCCATAGTCAAAACATCTATCAATGTGATGAAATAATATTGCAATATAAACAAAGACCACTAAGCTAAGGAAAGAAACTCCCTAGACAAAGAGAAAGAAGGAAGAACCTTTCCCCCCAGGGATAGAGACAAGGGATACCCTTAGAAAACATATAAGATCTATGGATGATTATAAGCATAATGCAAAACCATAGAAATATAGGAGAGAAAGAATACCAATTAAGCCCCAATAAAAGACCTAATGGATCCTAGGAGACTTGATGAAAATACACCTCTTGCCCCTCAGTCATGATACAAGAGGGGAAGAAAATCTATATTATATCAGAAGGAGGGGAATCCCCTATATCAAAATTATGAAGGAATTTTAAAACTGCACAAGAGTGAGATATAATTCATAAAGCAACTCTTTCTCTAACATATAACTTGAAATGTTTACAATCAGCAAGTAAATGTGTATTTCTATAATGAAAAGGACATTTATATTTGTATAAAGCATCTATCGACATAGGTCTAAAGATTTCTTTCTTGGAATTCATTAACTCAACATATACCTTCTTAGCCACTTCTTGACGAACATTAGGGTTATCTAAGATAGGTGTGGGGAGAAGAATGTGAAGAGGAGGATGATGATTAACATCACCTACTTTGACTTGATATTTTGAACAACAACACCATACATATCTGGTTTAGGGGGTATATGAACTGGAAACCTAATACCATGCTCATTAACTCCAAGCCCTAAACCTTTATAACCTTTTTTAATCACCATATTATATCTGATATTAGTATACGTATTATGTAAAGCTTCTACAGGAGGTGATTATTTATCATGTTCATGAGTAAAGGTTGTATAAGGTGGAATAATAGGTTTTGAAGAAGTTTCTTTACCCTTTCCTTTAATATCATCATGAATCAGAGGAGAAGGTAAATCAAAGAAGTCGTGCACATCTACATCCTAAACTATAGCTTGAATCCCATCATAAGTATGGGAAGAACAAGGATGAAAAGATGGAGAATTAGGTATCGAATTAGGATTAGGAAGATTAGGAGATGGTATATCATCTACCAAATTCTTCACATAATCCAAAAGAGTAATAAGGCTACCACATAAATCTTTAATGAAAGTTTTGAATGTAGGAATACTAGTGTCAGTCAACTTCACAAAAGCATAGGCAAGAGCAAAGTGAAGGGTCATCAACACAATGAAGTGAATGATACTCTCATAAACATCATAGGTATTGTAAAGAAATGCTAAAAGAAGGGTAATAAGGAACATGACCACACACCAAAGCATCTTAACAATATCCATAGTAAATGAAATGCAAGATATGTATTTGGATTTTATTGAATATATAGATTTTTTTTTGTTTTGTATTTTTGAATTTAAAATGCAAGAGCATAAACTAGATCTAATCTAAATACAAGAAAAGAACTAAAATCTAACACAATAGCGCATCTAAATCCACAAACTAAAAAGGGGTAAGTATGTCGGGTTCACCAAAATGAATAGGATAAAATGGTATGCATGTCAAAGTGAATGGAATCACCTAATTGAATGGGGGAAATATGAGATTTACTTCTAAATCCAAATTCCCAAAGGAGATATCCAAATTGATCAACCAAAAGGTCAATACACAAAAAAATCAATCTATGGAAAATAGGAATGAAGGAGGAAACCTTATATTTCCCTATGAAGAGTATATACTTGAAATCTGAAATAATTGAAAGGAAAATACTAACCTCAAAATAGGGAAAATCTAGAAAATGCTGATTTCTGATGTCTGTGCACAGTTTCAAGAAATTCTACAACTTGTTTCAGACTGGAAATGTCGAGATGAAGAAAACCTAGAAAACTTTTGTCTTTCTAGCAGCATGTAGTCTTAGACCCTGATAAAAGGTCAAAGACTACTTTGGAATTTTGAAGATCATCTTTGACTTTGTTCATGGATCTCAAAAGTTCACTGAAAAGGGTATCTAGATCCAAGCTCCGATTCACAATCTTGTGCCTGCACCTACAAGAAAAAGGAGGTTTTTGTTGTTTGTTTGAGGGGTTTGCCTTGGTCAAACCCCGGTTTCAAATAAACCTTAATAATGAAATTGAAATTGAGAATGCTAGCAAGTAGTAGAAGTAGATCTAATAATGAAGCTATGAAATTCAATAGATTTGCAATTGTATTTCAAATGTAAACAAGTATATTCATATGAAAGCTTGAACACAATAATGGAAAATGTAAATCAAAACCATAAATGTAAATCCAAAACCTCCATGATTGTATGCTTGGAATCCACCTCGATAGAAGAATGAATGGATCTAGAAGATGAACAAAGGATCTTGAAGGAAGATCACACCACCATGATAGATAGATCTAGGGTTTGGATGATGAATCTTGCATGCTTCAACCAACTCCATTCAAAGGCTTGAATTCTTGAATCTTTGATCATGAAATTTCTTGGTGAATAATGGATGATAAAATGAGAGAGGAAGGCTTCCTTTTATAGTGATCAAGGGTACAATCCTCTAGAGAAGGCTGACATTGGGGAATTAAATCCCAATTAACCTTAACCCTTAAAAATGGACCCAAATTAAATGCAATTTAAGGATTTACCATTCTAAAACCCGAAATGGCCGACCCGGAAGTGGGAAAACAAATATTTCCAAAACCCGTGATGAAGGGTGCTCCCCTTAATACCACAAACACAACAGAAACAGAGAAACCAGAACAATATGCAAGAACAGAAAATTGGCTTCTTATTATCTCCACAAATGTGGAATTACAAACTTTCAGAATTACAATATGCAAAGCCACATGGGCATTCCCTTACAATATTCTGTAGGAAAAAGCCTCGAATTATTTCCCAAATCTACTACCCAGAACTATTCTGAACTACCTAAGACAATAATACAGCCTTCCTTATATAGGCAATTTTCCACCGCCTGGGAAGGTTCCAAAATTTTAGCCAATAAGGCCAACCAAACTTAGAATTATTTTATTTTACATTTTATTACATCATAGTTGGCTCAAGATAACCTTTGAAACCTGAACAGAAATTTTGAAAAAAATTATTTTCCACCATTTCAGGTGGCCCAACTTCCGAAGACCATAAGTCATCACCAGTTGACCCGATCGGCTATTATAACCCCATTTCGGAAATGCCACGAAGCACTCTACAAGCTTGATTTGCGCAAGCGCCCATCACCCAAATTTTTGACCTCATCCGAGGCCTCTAAAGCCTTCAAAACTGAGTTCAAAGTTTCTGTACCCTGCTGCCAATACCGAAAATCTTCAATATCTTCCAATATACACTTGATCTGGCAATGAAACTTTACTGGAAGACTTATATGACCAAAATGAACCTCCAAGAAATAAATTAGATCATTCTAAGCACATACAAAAATTACCAAAAATAGTAACTTTCCATAAATAGCAGCTTTGCACAAAATAGCCCTTATTGAAAATAAAAATAGAAATATTTTTGGGTGATGCAAGATTGCTCTTACACCAAACACTGGTGAAATATTTAGCTCAGTAGGCAATTCTACCTCATATGCATTTCCTGAATCATGCTTCTTCAGTATTGTACATGGTCCAAACTTCTTCATTTTCAGCTTGTTATATATACCAACTGGAAACCGCTCCTTCCGCAAATGAACCATGACTTCATCCCCAACCTAAAATTCTTTATACCTCCTTTTCTCATCTGCCTTAGCCTTATACTGTGCGTTCATTTTGGTAATATGCTTCCTCACCTCCCCATGGATGTTCTTCAAGTGTTCTGCAAAATCCTCAGCTTCAGCACTACTTATTTCTCCTTTATCTATCTTCCTCAATTCAGATGCATTTCTTGGACTACTTTCATATACAATCTGGAATGGTGATTTACCAGTGCTTCTATTGACAGAATTATTATATACAAATTCTGCTTGTGGTAAAATCAAATCCCATCCTGTTGGCTTATCTCCAACCAAACATCTCAACAAATTTCTCAAACTCCTAATCACCACCTCTGTCTGTCCATCAGTCTGTGGATGATGTGATGAACTGAACTTCAAATATGTCTTCAACTTCTTCCACAATGTCCACCAAAAATATCCAACAAACTTAGTGTCCCGATCTGAAACTATGGTCTTTGGCAAACCATGAAGTCTCAATACTTCTCTGAAAAACAATTCTGCTACATGAACAGCATCATTAGTCTTCTTGCAGGGAATGAAATGTGCCATCTTTCAAAATCTGTCAACCACCACAAAAATTGAATCATGTCCCCGCTGAGTTCTCGGTAAACCAAGAACAAAGTCCATGTTGATATCCTCCCAAGGCTTCTCTCATACGGATAATGGTTGATACAATCTTGTATTCTGCTTCACTCCTTTCGCCATCTGACATACTTTGCAACTCTGTACAAACTTCTTCACATCTTGCTGCAACTGTGGCCAATATTAATTCTCACTAACCAAACCAAGGGTTTTATCACGACCAAAATGTCCAGCCAATCCTCCACTATGCTTCTCCTTGATGATATTCTCCCTCATAGAACTTCATGGAATGCACAACTAACTCCCTCTAAATAGCATATCATCCTAGATGATGAAATCCAACCATTTCATCCTGTCTAGAGTAACAGGTTCTGTACAAGCTTTCCAAGCTTCACCAAAATCAGGATCCTCTGGATACAAATTCTTGAGTTCCTTGAACCTAACCACTTCAATCTACATTTCTATCAGCAATAGTTGCCTTCTGCTAAGAGCATCTACAACCCTATTAGACTTTCCACTCCTGTGTTTCAAAACAAATGTATAACTCTGCAAAAACTCAACCCATTTCAAATGCCTTTGATTCAACTTTCCTTGACTATTCAAATATTGCAAAGCTTGATGATCAGTATACAAAACAAACTCCTTAGGAAGTAGATAATGTCTCCACTTATTTAATGCCTGAACTATAGCATAAAATTCTTGATCATAAACAGAATACTTCCTCTTAGCATCATTTAACTTCTCACTGAAATAAGCAACAGGTTTACCTTCTTGGCTCATAACAGCTCCTATTGCAGTACCACTAGCATCACAATCTACTTGAAACACCTTATTAAAATCTGGAAGTGCTAAAATAGGTTGTTCTGTAACTTTTTGTTTCAACAATTGAAAACTCTTTTCTGCTCCATTAGTCCACTTAAACTCTTTTCTATCTCCTCTCATTGTTTCAGTCAAGGGACCACAAATACTGCTAAAATTTATGATAAACTTTCTATAAAAGCTAGCCAAACCATGAAAAGATCTTACCTCAGTAGCACTCCTTGGAGTAGGCCATTCAAGGATAGCCTGTACCTTCTCTGGGTCCATTTTTAGACCTTCTGCTGAAACTACAAATCCCAAATACACTAACTCTTTCTTCACAAAACTGCACTTCTTCAAATTAATCAATAATTTCTCTTCTCTCAACTTCTCAAATACCATACGAATATGCATCATATGCTCATCCAATCTCTTACTAAAGATCAAAATATCATCTAGGTAAACAATGACAAACTTACCCAGAAATTCTTTCAGGACCTCGTTCATGAGCCCCATGAAAGTGCTCGGTGCATTGGTTAGCCCAAAAGGCATGACTAACCACTCATACAGTCCTTCCTTTGTCTTGAAGGTAGTCTTGCATTCATCTCCTTCTCTGATCTGAATCTGATGATATCCACTCTTCAGATCTATCTTTGAGAAATACATAGCTCCACTCAAACAGTCCATACTATCATCCATTCATGGCAATAGAAACCTGTACTTGATTGTGATCTTGTTTATTTCCCTAGAATCAATACACATCCTCCATTCTCCATTCTTCTTTGGTGCTAATACCATTGGTATAGCACAGGGACTCAGACTCTCATGGATCAATATTTTCTGTAACAACTCATGTACTTGTCTACTCAACTCCTCACTTTCTGCAGGTGTCATTCTGTGTGCTACCTTGTTCGGAAAACTCACTCCTGGGATCAAGTCCATCTGATGACTGATTTTTCTAACTGGTGGTAATCCATCAGGGACATTATCAGATACAATATCTTGAAACTCATTCAATAAATCTACAACTTCTACAGGAACATCTTCTACTTCCTCTTTACCAGCTTTTGAAATTAAAGCAAAACATACATGCTCATGCCTCATACCATCTAGGAAATTTCTTCCATCAACAAAAGTTATCCTTGCATTACCACATACCTTTTCTTCAGTCTCCTTTAATAGTTTTAGCTTATGTCACACTCCATCCTTTGTCAGGAATAGGTATTCACACGGCCATCATGTACAGCACATCTGTCAAACTGCCATGGTCTTCCCAACAACATATGACATGCATCCATAGATATGATATCACACAATACCTCATCTTGGTATCTGCCAACCTTGAACTTCACCAGGCATTGTTCATTGACCATGACCTTGTGGTCATCCTGTACCCAGGCAATCCGATATGCATGTGGGTGTTTCTATCTCTTGAGCTTCAACTTTGTCACCATCTCTTCTGACACCAAATTGTTAGTGCTTCCAATATCAATAATCACATCACAACATTTACCTTCACACTTGCACCTGGTGCGAAACAGGCTCCTCCTTTGCTCAAGTTCATTCTCACCACTCAACAGGACTCTTTTGTTAATCAATGTTTCTCCTCTTTCAGCATCTTCAGAATTTGATGATCTAGCATCTTCATCTACATGTGAAACTCTAGCCTGGCCTTCATTTCTCCTATCTATTCTGCCTTGGCGCTAGGGACATTCAAATGCCCTGTGACCTTCTTCTCCACAGTGAAAACATGTTCCACGGAAGCCACCTCTTCCAGATCCTTGTCCTCTTCCTCTTCCTCTTTGATCTCTATTATTCTGATCCTGGAAGTGATTGGAACTATTTCCTCGCTGATTTTGACTGCTACTGGCCTCATCCTTCTTTTTTGGATCTTCATTTTGGCCACCATATGACCGTCCTCCAGATCGTCCACCGCGGCCTCTTCCATTTTGTCTGCTCTCAAACTTTTTGTTTAGCTTTTCCTCTACTTTTAGGGAAAACTCGTATGCCTCTTCAATACTGTTCATTCGAACCAGATTCAGCTCCTCCTGAATGCTTGGCCTTAACCCATTAAGGTATCGGGCAACTTTCTCCTTATCAGCTTCTGCATGGCCTATTCTGATGAGAAGTCGATAGAACTCCTCTGTATACTCCTGAACAGATCTTCCTGCTTGCTTCAAACTCTGCATTTTCTTCAATAGGTCAAACTCATAATCAACAGGAATGAACTGTCACTTCAATTTATCCACCATTTGATCCCATCTCGTGATTTTCTCCTTTCCCCTTCTATTTCACTCCAACTGAATCTCTTGCCACCATATCTTCGCATGACCTTTCAGTCTGGCCTTCGCAAATTTGACCCTATCAGGATCCTCAACATCTTCATACTCAAAATATTCCTCACATTCATTGATCCAGTCGATCAATTCTTCTGGGTTAAGATTTCTAGAAAATGTAGGAACCTCAATCTTAGGTCTTTTCCCAATCTTAGAAATGGCCCGAAAAAGTCTTTCTTCCTCTTGATTCACAATTTCAACTTCTCCTTCTTGATATTCTTCTTTGGCTTCATCCTCACTTTCATCTCTAACATTAAGATTCATTCCTCTGTGAATCTCTTCTTGCAATGCTCGCACTTTTCTCTGTAGCTCTCTAACCTCAGGTGTCACAGCACCAGCTCTTCCACCACGTTCTCTTTGTGGAGGCATTTTTGTGATGCGCGTTGAAACCCTAACCACGATTCTGGTGCAAACTACCTCACAGTCGGTGATCTATTTACACACTCAAAAAAACCTACTCTGATACCACTTGATGAAGGGTGCTCCCCTTAATACCACAAACACATAACAGAAATAGAGAAACCACAACAATATGCAAGAACAAAAAATTGGCTTCTTATTATCTCCACAAATGTGAAATTACAAACTTTCAGAATTACAATATGCAAAGCCACATGGGCATTCCCTTACAATATTCTATAGGACAAAGCCTCGAATTATTGCCCAGATCTACTACCCAGAACTATTCTGAACTACCTAAGACAATAATACAGCCTTCCTTATATAGGCAATTTTTCACCGCTTGGGAAGGTTCCAGAATTTTAGCCAATAAGGCCGACCAAACTTAGAATTATTTTATTTTACATTTTATTACATCATAGTCGGCTCAAGATAACCTTTGAAACCCGAACAGAAATTTTGAAGAAAATTATTTTCTGCCATTTCAGGTGGCCCAACTTCCGAAGACCATAAGTCATCACCAGTTGACCCGATCGGCTATTATAACCCCATTTCAGAAATGTCATGAAGCGCTCTACAAGCTTGACCCACGCAAGTGCCCGTCACCCAAATTTTTGACCTCATCCAGGGCCTCTAAAGCCTTCAAAACTAAGTTCAAAGTTTCTGTACCCTGCTGCCAATACCGAAAATCTTCATTATCTTCCAATATACACTTGATCTGGCAATGAAACTTTACTGGTAGACTTATATGACCAAAATGAACCTCCAAGAAAGAAATCAGATCATTCTAAGCACATACAAAAATTACCAAAAATAGTAACTTTCCATAAATAGCAGCTCTGCACAAAATAGCCCTTATTGAAAATAAAAATAGAAATATTTTTGGGTGATGCAAGATTGCTCTTACACCCAGGATGCTCCTGCATCAACCTGACACCCAAAAATCATAGAAACTTAAAATTTGAACCCTGGATCAAGGACAAGGTAGACCCCACCCTAAGTTAGGGTCAAGGTCATCCCTAACCTAGGTCAGGGTCGAGGTCATCATTGAACCTCAAGGTCATCTTTGACCTTGAGGTCAGAAACCTCAGGACCTCAATCCAAAGTGCTAGGAAATGCAGAAAGATAGTGAAAAAAGGTGGAGAGAGAAGCTGAACGGGGGGAGAAAGCCAGATTCGTGCAAAGACCTGATCAAGGTGCTTGACATGACCTAAGACTACTCACTCAAAGGGCTAAATTCTCTTAACATGGAAGTGCTTCCATTTTAAGACGATACAGGTATTTCTAGAATCTCCACTATTCCTATCCTTACCAATAATTCTTAAACATACTTTATCTGATATGATAATAACATGCTAAACTGAACCAATGGCATGTTCTTTGTGTGGTACAAGAAAGATTTGGCTATCAAATCTGCTTTCGTGAAAGCTAAGCATGAGAGAAGGTATGTGATTTCTTCATCTTTGATTGGTATATTTGACGGGAAACATCTTTCGAGCCTCTGTCATCATATTTGACTACAAATTTCAAATGCATTTCTTTTTATTTGATCATAAATGCTCACTTAAATGACCACATTCTACTAGTGTCATGCCCTAGTCCATGCTTTATCATCTCAACTTCCCCAACCACTCCTAATCAGTTAGAGGGATTAGTTGAGTGTTTAGACACTAAAACTTCTCATGCAACACCCAAAATTTCACATACAAAATAAAATTAAATCCATTTATGAATTAAATCCAGTATGCCAAAGGACTAGCCCCAACAATTTTTAAACATCCTTTATCTAATATGATGAATTGTTAATAAAGGTATAATATACAATGGTCATGCCAGAATGCGGTCATTTTAGTGAGCATTCATGATCAAATAAAATGCTTGTGCTCAAGGATATCGATTCATTGTTTTGAAATATTTGGATTCACATTTGTTGATATTACTGGAATGACTATTGTATATTAGACCTTTATTAACAATTCATCATATCAGATAAAGTATGTTTAAGAATTATTGGGACTAGTCCTTTGGCATACTAGATTTAATTCATAAATGGATTTAATTTTATTTTGTATGTGAAATTTTGGGAGTTGCATGAAAAGTTTTAGTGTCTAAACACTCAACTAATCCCTCTAACCGATTAGGAGTGGTTGGGGAAGTTGAGAGGAAAGTTTTCAAACATTCATATTCACTTATTGAATGCTTTGGAGACTATTGGTTTTACTATCCATGCGTTACCAGTGACTGAAATTCATTAACGAATATAAAACCCTTCATTTTGGGTTAATGTGTGTGGATTCAAATGTAGGTTTGATTTGGTTAATGTTTAGATGAGATCAATAAATTATTTAAAGACAATCTTACATGTCTGGAGAGGTTTGAGAGGCACTTATCATGACCGTACCCTAACAAATAGTGGCATAGACTAGTTTTACTAAGTTTCCTTTCTTTATTTTGAGGTTTCCTTTCTCTGCCACAGGGGTACAGTCAAAGGGTTCATTGAAAAAATGATCCTTTGAATGGTTACTATGAATATGAATAATTTGATATAGCATATTTCTCATTTTACTTGAAGTTTGGAATAGATTGTGCAAGGGTGAAAGTACTTTTGATCATTTTGGTCGTGACTGTTCCTGTACAAAGTCAGGAAATGTAACTGTCTAATGAATATATGTAATGTTGAATGTATTAAATTCTTTATTCTTGGTAGAAATGAATGGAAGGAATAGCGTTGGTGTTAGGTTTCATTTATTATTAAATTCAATGGTTTCTAAGATGTGTTGAGGAGTTTTATCCTTTTTTAATGTTAATTGTTCCTACACAATCCACTCATACAACAATGAAATGCTATGTGATTGACAATTTCTATTTTTTTTCATTTGATAACCACAGTCAACATTTCAAAACAGTGAATCATCCTTGAGAACAAGCACCAATAACATCAAATAATGGAGATAAATCATGGGCTGGGGCACGACACCAATATATTAAAACTGAACGAATGGCATGTTTACAACAAAGAAATAGAATGATAATAATATGCTAAAAATTCTATTGTGTTTAATACACGCCAAAGGACTAGTCCCAATAATTCTTAAACATACTTTATCTGATTTGATGAATTGTTAATAAAGGTCTAATTCTATAGAATGCTAGCAAGAAGGAAGATTTGACCTAGCCAAATCTTCCTTGTACCACACAAAAAAGTGTGTGATAACTATGTCTACTCCAACCTTAATTGTTTAAGAATTCATCATATCAGATAAAGTATGTTTAAGAATTGTTGGGAGTTCTATTACACGTGTTGTAAACATGACATTGGTTCAGTTTTGCAAATTTGTTTTTTGTGTTAAATGCATTTAAATGGAACATTAAGCATAGTAATAATATGCTTAATCAATTAATAATTGGCAGATTAAATGCAGATTAGACCATTGTATATTAGACCTTTAATAACAATTCATCATATCAAATAAAGTATGTTTAAGAATTGTTGGGACTAGTCCTTTGGCATACTGGATTTAATTCATAAATGGATTTAATTTTATTTTGTATGTGAAATTTTGGGAGTTGCATGAGAATTTTTAGTGTCTAAACACTCAACCAATCCCTCTAATCGATTAGGAGTGGTTGGGGAAGTTGAGAGGAAAGTTTTCAAACATTCATATTCACTTATCGAATTCTTTGGAGACTACTGGTTTTACTTTCCATGCGTTACTAGTGACTGAGATTCATTAAAGGATACAAAACCCTTCATTTTGGGTTATTGTGTGTGGATTCAAATGTAGGTTTGATTTGGTTAATGTTTAGAAGAGATCAATAAAGTATTTAAAGACAATCTTACATTCTTGGAGAGGTTTGAGAGGCACTTATCATGACTGTACCCTCACAAACAGTAGCATAGACTGGTTTTACTAAGTTTATTTTCTCTATTTTGAGGTTCCCATTGCCAAAGTGGCCAAAGACTATGTTAGGCTGATAAAATATGTGGATTCTCTTTACCGCTGCAAATCTTTGAAGGTTGCTACACTTGGACGGATGTGTACCATTGTTTAGAGAATTGGACTGAGTTTGGCTTACCCATTCTTTTATTAATTATGATGAGTTGTATCATTCCCATCATGTCCCATGCTTGCACCATGTGTACCCTCAAATATAGGATGTAAATCATTCTTCTCTTCTTGACCAAAGGCTGTCATATCTTGAGGTAGTGGAGTACACAGCAGCTAAAAAACTTAAATGGAATAAACCAAGAAGTACCAAATGATGAATGCTCAATTTTTGTAATGGCAAAGCATCAGAGTCGTCCTTTTCTAGAACTTGTTTTTCTAGTCTAAATGATTTTTCTATAGTCGTAATGATTTTTCTAGAACTTGATTTTCTAGTCTTAATGATTTTTCTATAGTCCTAATAATTTTTCTATAGTCGTAATGATTTTTCTTTCATCCTAATGTTTGTTGCTCTTGATAAATTAGGCCTTAAATTTGAATTTTTGTTCACTATTTTATTTCAGCTTGATAGCTCATTCATTTTTCATATACACAGAGAGTACACATGTTGATAAAAAAATGAGCTATTTGATTATTCACTGTTCATGATTGTAAATGGTCAATATTTTTTATGGTACTCCTTGGTGTATTCCATTTAAAAATATCATATTTCTATGACTATGATAAATGTCCCTCTATGGGCCTATGAACTGTGGGCTTAGTTCCATGTTTTCTTTCATTCTTGCATTTGAAATGTTAAATATGGTTGCATACAGAGGTATTATGTGTATCATTGCTGGTGATTATTTAATTGCAATATTTTCTTTTTTTTTAATTTTTCTTTGTTTTCTTGTTGTTTCTTTTCCATTTATACAATATGGACATGTACTTTTCTTTGAGCAATGTGCTTTATGTTGTGGGCTACAAGGCAGAGCCATTAGGCCTCTGTGACAGTCTGAAGCTATTTAGCCTATTGATACCCTTGGTATTTTGGACCACCCCTTGGAGGACAAGAACACCATAGAGATGCTCAATATTATTACCTTTGCTCATTTGAAGGTGGTTGTTTTGTTTTTCCTTGATGTTTCAGGGTCCTGTGGTTATAGTATTGTGCAACATGCAGCTCTATTTGCTAATAAGCCTCTTATTGTAGTTTGTAATAAGATTGATTTGCAACCACTAGAGACTACTCTACAAGCTTGAAGAAGCATTATATTTTGGCAAATGAAGAGTGGAAAGAAGATGATATTCCTGAGATCATGGATGGACATAATGTTGCAGACTTTATTGATCTAGATATCTTGCAGAGGCTTCAAGAACTGGAGAGGGAAGAAGGGCTTAGGATGGCAGCTGAGGGTGACAAGGATGATGAGATGGGGGAAGTGGAGTTGAATTCTGATGAAAAGGAAGCTTTGGGTGCAATTAGGAAGAAGAAGAAGATGCTTATCATCGAACATAGATTGAAGAAGAGTACTGCAAAGAGCACACCTACCATACCAAGGAAGTTTGACAAGAATAAGGAATATGGCTTAAACAAAATGGGGAGACATATTTCTAGCCTGGGCTTGGATCCTTTGAAAATTAGCTTGATAATAAATGAAGCAGATGAGAGATAAGCAATTAGATTCCAAAAAAAATCTCATAAATGAACTGTGTGTACCCTAATTCCTATGCCCTCTACGCATACCCAAAGGATATGTTTGAAACAACAAGGGTAAGGCTTAAATATATCCTTTGGGTACACACAAAGACCACGGGAATTTGGGTATGCATAGTTCATTTATGGGATTTTTTTTGGGAAGCTAATTTCTCATTTGTCATCTACTTCATTGTTATGAAGATCGTAGGATCTAGGCCCAAGCTAGAAATATGTCTTCCCAAACACATAAAAAATATGCACATAAACACGACAGTTGAGAAACATAAATGTAGGCATCATGGTCACAATTTTTTGGAGACAACATAATTGAGTTGTATACCCAGACGATGCAAAGCAACTACTACTCCTCCGGTTCCAGAGGAGTAGTGATTGCTTTGCATCATCTGGGTATACCACTCAATTATGTTGTCTCCAAAAACTTGTGACCATGATGCCTACATTTATGTTTCTCAGTTGTTGTGTCCCAGGACCCCTTATGACCCTTTACGACCCCTAAGAATACACATCTTAGAGGTCTTAAAATGTCGTAAAGGATCATAAGAAGCTCCTAAGAGGGGCCAAATGAGCTTCCACCTTCACATGGTTGGCCCTGTTAAGTAGAGAATGTTAAACTATTCTCAAAACAAAGAGAAGCTCAATAATTTAAGGTCTCAGTCCACAGAGATGGTGAAAAATGCTGGGAATCAATGATGGAGAGTTTTTAGATACTGAGAAGACGTATATGTAGTGGAGGCCAGAAGGGATTTTTATGGAGATTTTCTAGATGTGGAGATTTTCTAGAGAGGGTTTCAGATTGAGTACCAATGAAGAGATGATGATTTAGTACTACGTCTATAAAACCTTCACAAATATCCCTTTTTTGGCCTCCACTCATACCTCTTCTCAGAATCTAGAAACTTTGGATATTGTTTCTCATCCATGCACGAAATGTGCTAGTGATCATATAAAATTACTTTTGCAAGATTGGGATCAATTATGAGAAGTTAAACAACAAGATAATTTTATTGTATCTTTCATTTCTTTTATCCATTCATGTTGTCTACCTTCTCTTATATTGGATACTATGTAGTGTACATAAAGGCAAGGCGGTGATTATTCTCAATGATCGACGAGTATAAGTCTTCCAGCCCTTACCCAATAGCTAGGACTAAAGATAGTAGAGCTCAAGAGACCATCATAGTAGGTCTCCATCCTTGGTCCATATACTGACAAAACATTTTAGATTTCATTAGCTCATAAAATGCGGTGATTTAAAAGAATTTAATGGATGATATTTTCATGTATAACATATATTATTTTAGTTTGATGGTGAATGAATTTATCTACTTCACACACTTATATACATTGAGCACAGCCATAAAGAAGCATCCCCTCCTGTGGCTTGAGTAATGTAGGCCATGGTAGGAGATGCTTCTTTATGGTTCTGCTCGTAGTATACAAGTGTGCGGAGTCGATAAATTCATGCAACGTCAACTTAAATAATATACGTTATCATGAAAATATTCTATTAAATTATTTCAAATCCCTTCATTTGATGAGCTAACGAAATGTAAAAATTTTTGTCAGTATATGGACCAAAGACAGAGACCAACTATGATGGTCTCTTAATCTTTGTTATTTTTACTATGCACATCCATCGCTTTTTTGACAGGTAGTAAAGCTTTTTCGACAGACGCGCTCTACGTCTAATAGATTGTCATGTCGGCAATTTATTACCGATCGTCGAATATCTGACAGGAAAACTGTCGGAAGGAACCCCACTCCAACAAATATGTGCAACGGGATGGCTATACCTCTGACGGATTGTCCTATCGGTAGTTTATTACTGATCATTGGATATCTGATAGATATGTGCGACGAGATGGCTATACCTCCGACAGATTGTCTTGTCGGTATTTACTACATATCCATCACCTTTCTGACCGATGAAATGTCATAAAAACAATATTTTGACAGATCAATCACATAGTAAAATTGCTATTCATGTGGCCAATTTCGATGGGTAATGATGTTGGAATACCGATGGTTATCACTTTCATCACCATTTTCAATGCAAAAATGTTGACAGACACATGTGTCAATGTTTTGACAAATAGGCATTGCAAATCTGACACATGGCTGTCAGAATTTGGCCTAAATGTGCTAGTGAATTAACATACAAAAATATCTTTCTAAGGAATCACTTTTAGTTTTAAAATTTCACATTTAGGTGATGGTTAAAAGGATAAAACTAGTTCCTTATATTAGATTCATTTAATATTCTTCCATGTTCGATTTCAAGGTCTCGAGGTGACATTTTCAATTTGTTTGAGACCAAAATGAAATGCAATTTACAAATTTTTGGCATGCTCAATTGTAGAAGTAACAAAGTGGCCAATTTCGATGATTAAAATATTTTTCATTATGCAATGTCATGCCAATCTACTTTGCACTTTGATTTTTGGTATATCAGTCTATGTGCTTGCCAATTTTTTAGGGACTCATGTCATGATTTGGTCAATTTTTTAGGGAATTTTTGGATGCCCTAAGATTATTTTGATCCTTTTATGAAAATGTCAGAACTTGATTTTCATTGGTTACTTAGTGCGTATTTTTGAGCCATAACACATGATGAAGTGGAAAATAATCAATTTCAGAGGTCAAGTGACACCAGAAAGAAAAATCCTTTAGTTAGGCCCAAAAGCGGACCCGACTTACTGCATAACATTAAGTCTCAGTTTGAGCTTGATTCTAAGTATTTTTTTTAATTAAATCATTTTGTGATTTAAATAATAAAAAAATATGAATAAAGATAATTCAAGGTGAAAAGGGGGATAAAGTTGAAATGACTTTTTCAAAGTCACCTCCATAATAATTATGTGGAAGGCATTTTTATATGAAAAGAAAGAGATGATTTGTCAAATCAATAGTATGTATTTATCTAATAAACATGCACGACCATTGTAGTTGTTGCTCCTCTCCTATTTTTTCCTTGATGTAAAAAACACTAATAGGATAATTTGATTAGATTCACTTGATCATATGCATACAATGATTAGGATCAGTTCAGTATCTTTGATCAATTCAGTTACATATGATGCATATTCAATTCAATTACATATGGTGATCATATATTGCCTCAATTATATTAGTGATTATATATATTGGTTTGGTTATTCAATATTATTCTTATGAGATCAGTGTGCTCAGTGTTTAATTGTGAATCAAATTGCACTTGATATGTTACACTCAAATCATCCTTCATGATTCTAGTTTGGATTTAGTGTGCATTTAGTTTGAGATCATTATTTTAACATTCATGTTATTTCATATTGCATTATGGTCATCATCATTGCATCATTCATTGAATCTCATTGTATTAAGGTTATCATGGACACATTACTTAGTTTTCATTTTATTTGAATATCAGCGATCAATTTGAAATTAAGTTATTTATTATATCCATTGTACATTCATATTGATAAGGGTTGATTATCATTGCATTCAGTGTACACATAACTTCAACATTATGAGCATTATTGCATAATCAATTAATGTATGAACATTATCACAGGGTTTATTTTGTCTTATATAGAAAAGCACCAATCAAGTGTCCATTCTGATTTTAGTAGTTTAAAGTGACAAAATGACTAAGGGTCAACATTGTGACCATGACATTTCAAATTTTTTTTCTAGGAAATCCTTTTTCAATCCCCTGGTAACTCTTCATGTATTGATATCATACTTAGTGACATTGGTGCAATTCTGATTGGCATTTATTTTGCTAAGGTTGAAAAGTTTATTGTAAATGCCATTTTGACATTCATATTATAATTTTTTGTAAATTTGTTTCATTTCAAAACCCTAGCTCTCTTGAGCTAGGGCTTTTACTGTCTTAGGGCATGACATTTTGGACATTACAGTTTCTTTGTGTGTAGCCGCCAAGGCAATTGCAATGATAATGGAAGTTGAAGTCAAATTTGAAGAGGTTTTTGTGAAATGACATATCACAAATTATGCAGGATCTTGAGAATATTTTGCAGCTTAGGTTTCTTACCTGGTGTATTCATTTCATTATCCTATCTTGTTTATTGTATGTCTATGATGTAGCCCAAACCCTTCAAAACATTGACTCGGGAAATACACAACACAAAATTTTCAGAATGCCAAATTCTTCATTAAACTTCTCCAGCTCTACTTTGCCTCCACAATGAAAGAAAAACTACTTATTACAATTTCAAAAATTACCATATTTGGAAAATTTTTCCATTTTTGGTAATTTTCAAAACCCATCCTACGAATCCTAATTTTTCCCAAGAAAAGCCCCCAACTAAGGCAAGATGAATTGCCAACTAATCTATGAAATCAAGAATATGATTTCGAATTTATTACAAAAACAACTTTCTAAAATACTGGAAAAAACACTAAAATCCAATTTCGGAGGCCAAGATGATATTTCGGAGGCCAAGATGATATTTTGGGCTCTCAGAAAAATGTCAAAATGGCCACCAATTGAGCAAAGCTCATTGGCAATCCAAATAGCTCCTCCTCATGCAACTGCTTGTAAAATTTTAGCCAAAACCCACATCCAAGTCAAAAGTTATGACCCTCAGAAGTAAATCTTGACCAAAACCCACATCTGAGTCAACAACCTTGATCCTCAGATGCTCCTGCATCATTCTCCCCTGCTTGAAAAGAACGCAGCTCCTGAAAGTTCCAGTTCTCAAACTGCTTCCATTTAGGCTCATCTAGATTCTGCAAATCACATTCTGTAATCCAAATGCTATCTGTCAGTGCCAACCCTTCCCACTACACAAGATATCTGTTGTAGTCATCCTGGTGAGTCTGAACAGTCTTCTTGTTTAGAATTTGTGCAACCTTTTCCTTTTCAAAACATTAACTCAGAGAAATACACAACACAAAAGTTTCATAATGCCACATTCTTCATTAAACTTCTCCAACTCTACTCTGCCTCCACAATGAAAGAAAAACAACTACTTATTACAATTTCAAAAATTACCATATTTGGTAGATTTTTGGGAAAATGGATTTTTCCATTTTTGGTAATTTTCAAAACCCATCCTATGAATCCTAATTTTTCCCAAGAAAAGCCCCCAACTAAGGCAAGATGAATTGCCAACTAATCTATGAAATCAAGAATATGATTTTGGATTTATTACAAAAACAACTTTCTAAAAAATTGGAAAAAACACTAAAATCCAATTTCAAAGGCCAAGATGATATTTCAAGATCCCGAAAAAATGTCAAAACGGCCACAAATTGAGCTAAGCTCACTAGCAATCCAAATAGCTCCTCCTCACGCAACTGCCTGTAAAATTTTAGCCAAAACCCACATTCGAGTCAAAATGTATGACCCTCGAAAGTAAATCTCAACCAAAACCCACATCTAAGTCAACAGCCTTGATCCTCGGATGCTCCTGCATCATTCTCCCCTGCTTGAAAAGAACGTAGCTCTTGCAAGTTCCGATTCTCAAACTGCTTCCATTTAGGCTCATCTAGCTTCTGCAAATCCCATTTTGTAATCCAGGTGCTATTTGTCAGTGCCAACCCTTCCCACTACACAAGATATCTATTGTAATCACCTTGACGAGTCTGAACAGTCTTCTTGTCTAGAATCTATGCAACCTTTTCCTTTTCAAAACATTAACTCAAAGAAATACGCAACACAAAAGTTTCAGAATGCCAGATTCTTCATTAAACTTCTCCAACTCTACTCTGCCTCCACAATGAAAGAAAAACAACTACTTATTACAATTTTGAAAATTACCATATTTGGTAGATTTTCAGGAAAAATAGATTTTTCCATTTTTGGTAATTTTCAAAACTCATCCTACGAATCCTAATTTTTCCCAAGAAAAGCCCCCAACTAAGACAAGATGAATTGCCAACTAATCTAAAAAATCAAGAATATGATTTCGGATTTATTACAAAAACAACTTTCTAAAAAATTGGAAAAAACACTAAAATCCAATTTCGGAGGCCAAGATGATATTTCAGGCTCTCAGAAAAATGTCAAAATGGTCACCAATCCAACAAAACTCATTGGCAATCCAAATAGCTCCTCCTCGCGTAATTGCCTGTAAAATTTCAACCAAAACCCACATCTGAGTCAAAATTTATGACCCTCGAAAGTAAATCTTGACCAAAACCCACATCTGAGTCAACAGCCTTGATCCTCGGATGCTCCTGCATCATTCTCCCTTGCTTGAAAAAAATGTAGCTCTTGCAAGTTCTGGTTCTCAAACTACTTCCATTTAGGCTCATCTAGCTTCTACAAATCCCATTCTGTAATCCAGGTGCTATTTGTCGATGCCAACCCTTCCCACTGCACAAGATATCTATTGTAGTCACCCTGGCGAGTATGAATAGTTTTCTTGTCTAGAATTTGTGCAACCTTTTCCCTTTCAAAATGTTAACTCAGAGAAATACACAACACAAAAGTTTCAAAATGCCAAATTCTTCATTAAACTTCTCCAACTCTACTCTACCTCCACAATGAAAGAAAAATAACTACTTATTACAATTTCAAAAATTACCATATTTGGTAGATTTTTGGGAAAAACATATTTTTCCATTTTTGGTAATTTTCAAAACTCATCCTACGAATCTTGATTTTTCCCAAGAAAAGCCCCCAACTAAGGCAAGATTAATTGCCAACTAATTTACGAAATCAAGAATATGATTTTGGATTTATTACAAAAACAACTTTCTAAAAAATTGGAAAAAACACTAAAATCCAATTTTGGAGGCCAAGATGATATTTCAGGCTCCTGAAAAAATGTCGAAACAGCCACCAATCGAGCTAAGCTCCATCATAAATCCAAATAGCTCTTGCTCATGCAACTGCCTGTAAAATTTTAGTCAAAACCCACATCCGAGTCAAAAGTTATGACCCTCAGAAGTAAATCTCGACCAAAACCCACATCTAAGTCAACAACCTTGATCCTCAGATGCTCCTGCATCAATCTAGGATTAAGTTTCATTAAAATGTCATTATGTATTTATGTATGAAGATTATGTGGTCATGTTTTCCTTGTTTTATTAAAACCCCTTATCAGGTCTATCATTTGTTAACCCAAGTTTGAGTTTGTTGACTCATTTGTCAGTTGAAAGTATTCTTTGCTTAGTCTATCCAGATTGACGGTTTTGTATTTGATTGGGTATTTGTTTGGTTATGTCTAAATCTATTTAAAAAGATGTCTCTAGTACCCTAACCCAACATTATTGTTCATTCTTTTGTTTTTGTTAATAACCCTAGTCAAGGGTTTATGGTTTTCGAAGAATGTATTTTTGTCTTCATGCATGTCTATGATTATTCGGATAATGTTGGGAGTTTTTAATTGCATTGTACATGTTTGTTACTATCAAACTCAAGTATGGGATATTGTTTGAGTTTGTGTCAATCTTCACACTGTTTAACCAGAGTTTGTTTAAGTGAAGACTTTGATCAAAGTTCGACAATGAGATTTTTTAATGTGTTAAAGTATTCATAGTAGAGGTTAAGATATACAATTTGGAAATCAGTTACATTTATTTTAGTATGAGTTTCAACTATATGATTTAGTTTATAATTTGAGTAATTAATTTTGAGAAGAATTTTTTTTGAAGAAGCAAATATGATATATGGTTATTTGAGAAGAGATCATACACAACATAGTATTGATTTTGAACAAGGTTAATAATGGACGTAAATAATATTGATTACTGATTTTTTAAGACATTACATGAATATTATATTTATTAAAAGAGATTTATACATTGATGCATTATTATCATACATTCACATTTAAAGACATAATATGGAATCATACCTATATTTGATGAGTAATTCTTAGATAGTTGTATTCGGTTCCTATGATCAATTTTGACTCAATTGATCAATTTCATGGTGTCTTATATATTCAGCAGTGAAGGATATTGAGATATGCAGACAAAGAGGATATTTTGGATTCTAGTGGAATACATTTTATTACTTGTGCACAATCAGGTATATTGATTAAAAATACCTAATCAAGATTATACATTGAACTTATAACACTGTATCATACACTGTTAAAGAAAAGCCTTATTTGTGTTGAATATTATATGGTATTAGGTTATAGTTACTATGCAAGATCATAATTTCAGACTCTGCATGTATGGAAATTCATAGGGAATTGAAAATACAATGAGGTATAAAATACTATCAATGAGATAACATTGTTTGTGAGATAGTTGTACATCCAAGGAGGCATTGTAAAAAGATATTTTAGATCTTAAGATAGTGAGGAATTTCAAGTGGTTTTATTCCCCAAGATGGTTTCCACTCAAGACATATATTGTGTTACAATTTCATATGCATGTCTTATCTTTATATTGTTATCTTCATCCATTTCATTTATGTTTTTATTTAAATTTTGTTTTAAAAATTGATACATTATTTCATATCATTGACTCACTCCACCTCTTAGTGATATTGTACTCCGAAAATTGGTATTAGATCCATCCCTTTCTTTTGGGGTTTCTCAGTTAGGGAGTACTTGCAATGACTAGTCAAAAAGGTTTGTCAGGTTTTAGAGAACCTCAATTTGATGGAACGGGTTATGCATTCTAGAAATATAGGATGATGCATCATTTGAAGTCCTTAGGTTTTGATGTGTGGGAAACAACTCAAACCACCTATACTAAAATAACCCCTCTATCTACTATAAATGAGAAAAAAGGCCCATGAGCATGATGCAAAGGCATCTAATGCCATGTGTTGCGGTTTGTCAAATGACGTTCTTGTGAAAGTCATGGATTGTGAAACTGCTTTTAGTATTTGAGAAAAAGTGTCAAATATTTATGGAGACAAAATAGTTAAGGAGGCTAAGATAAAAGCCTATAGGGATAGATTTGAAAGCTTCAAGGTGACTGAGAATGAGAAGATAGATGATTACTTTCTATATGTCTCTGATGTTGTCAATTGTATTTGAGGGCTTGGTGAAACTATGGATGAAACCACTATGGTCAAGAAAGTGCTAAGATCATTGACATCCAAGTGTGATTCAAAAATATCTGTTACATGGAAGAAGGAGATGCAAGCAAGGTAACACTTGATACTTTCAATGAAATATTTATTGCATATGAAATGAATCTCAAAAAAATCTGCATAGTCTACAAAATCTGAGCCCCAAGTACCATTAAAGTCACTTTCCTTATCTCAAACTCCAACATGCTAGCATGCCTATGTCCTACTTCTATGATAGATTCACCAAATGTTACACACCAATTAAGCTTAAACCTGGGCTACAGAGAAAATTTCTAGACTTAATAGTGTAAGGAAAGCTATGGTGCAGAAACACCTTCCTAATGTCAAATTTGCAAGGGATGTAAGCAATGGTGTCTTTTAATTTTTAATTGCAAAACATTGAGATACACACTTAACTAAAAACAAAACACATATTAAACAACCACATAATGAAAATAAAGTTTTTATCGTACGAAAACCATTTTGGGTAAAAAACCCACACACCAAAGTCAAGCCCTTCCTTGTATTACAGTAAACAGATATTACATACAATGCAATCCTTCTAAGTTAGTTGCTACTGCCAACGATTACAATCCAACCATTTTCTTCCACTCCTCCTTCTAACGAATCCTACAACAAATTTATACTCTCTACAAATCGTTATGGCTTCTGGTATGCCAACCAACCAAAAGAAAACTCTAGCCTTGTGCGAAACCTTAAATTTGAACTTCAAACATGAGCTTTCCATGTGTCAGCATGACAGGAAGCTTTCTCATTTACCTTTTAGCTTTGGTTCTAAATTCACATGCAATCACCATGTGTTCACCAAGATGCTCGACAAGTGAGTTTCACTTTTGCATTTTTTCATTGCTTAAATCTCGTGCAGGTAACACATGTCCTCAGTGTTGCTCGACGGACATTCTTCATAGATGCCTTTTCACCTTTATTCAAAGTTTGCGCACATGCACCACATGTCCTTTGAGATAGTTTCTCACTGTGGGCCCTCCTTACTACGCCCAAATCTTGTGCTTGAGAACCACATGTCCTCTAAGACACTTGCTCACTTGTGGGTCCTCCTCGTTGCATAAATTTACGCGACCTTCTTCTACTGTTAAGCATGTGTCCACTTGGCAACATGGTGGAAATTTTTCTCAAAAATATTTTTCCCTTTGCCCAAAACTCTCACTCAAGCACCACATGGCTTCTTCCACTTTCCACTTTGTGACAAATATTTACTAGCAAGTATGAGGAATAAATTTCTCAACAATCTTCCACTTGATGAAGTACTTTCTCGTATTCACAAAGTTCACCAAAGGGCTAAAGAGAGTCAAGGGAATTAATCCCCATTGAACTCACACAACATCTAAACTTAGTTGCGCTCACAAGTTTCATCAATGCATCTGCAATGGTTTCATGAGTGTCAACTTTTTCAAACTTTACCTTTCAATCTTCTACCATGTCACTAACAAAGTGATACTACACATCAATGTGTTTCATCCCGGCATGAAAAATAATTTTTTTTTCCAAACAGATGGCACTTTGATTGTCACACCAAATAGTAATCTTTCCTAGACATCAAAACTAACATCAGAACATAAACACTTAAAACAAATAGCTTCCTAACAAGCATGAGTAGATTCCATGTACTCAGCCTCGGTCATAGATAATGCAGCTACACTATGTTGCTTGCTCATCCAACTGATAGCACCACCATTTTTCATGAATACATATCCATTGGTGGATCTTCTTCTGTCAATGTCCCCTTCCCAATCAACATCCACATAGCCTTGAATGCTGATAGATCTCTTCAATCTATGTTTTCCTAATAGCATAAAGTGTACTGTGACATACCCTTCAAATATCTAAACACTCTTTTCACAGCATCCCAGTGTGGCTTACCTGGATTACCCGTAAACCGACTCAATAATCCCATTACTTGGGCAATGTTTGGTCTACTGTTGACCATTGCATACATAATACTTCCAACAACACTTGTGTAAGGTATCTTCTTCATGTCATCAATCTCATATGGAGATTTTCGATTGTCATTAACAGACAGTTTCATTCCCTACAAAACTAGAACTACTTTTTGTTTTCTATCAGTCATATTAAATCTATCAAGAACATTTGTAATGTATTTTCTTTGGCTAAGCCAAAGATTTTTGCTAGACATATCCCTTCTGATTTCCATTCCCTGAATGTATTTTGTTGGCCCCAAATCTTTCATTTTAAACTTCAAGGACAATTGAGATTTTAAATCTGAGATCATACTTTTACTACTACCTAAAAACAACATATCATATACATATAGAGAAATAATAAGAATGTAATCATCTTCAACTTTATAGTAAACACAATGTTCAGAATTTGATCTCACAAATCCAAAAGATAACACATATGTATCATATTTCTGATACCGCATTATGGGAGACTCTTTCAACCCATAAAGAGACTTCTTAAGCTTACATACTAAATGTTCTTTACCTTTTTCCACAAAATGCTCTAGCTGGGACATGTAAATTTCTTCAAGGTCACCATGATGAAATGTTGTCCTCACATCCATCTACTCATTTTCAAAGTCATGCACTACTACAAGTGAGAAAAGAAACCTAATGGATGTTTGTTTAGCTACAGGAGAAAAGATTTCTCCATAATTAATCCCTTCTTTTTTAGAATACCCCTTTGCAACCAATCGTGCCTTGTATTTTTCAATACCACCATCTGGACCATACTTCTTCTTAAATACCCACTTACAGTCCATTGGGTTTCTACCTTTAGGAAAGGGCACTAGATCCTAGGTTCCATTCTTCTCCAATGACTTCATTTTATCATTCATGACTTTCAACCAAGAATTTGAGTCTGACATGTTAATGGATTCTTTCATAGTCCTACACGTATCAGCATCAGTAAGCAAATCATAAGCACAATTCAAATTCAACATAGAGTATCAAAATCTTTCTGGTTAATAGCCATACCTATCTAGTTTCTGCCTCTCTCGCGTAGACCTCTTCAATTCCTGTGGTGGGGGTTCTTGAGGCTCTTGTTCAAGTTCTTCTTCTAAACTCTTAGAGCTTCTTGAGCTCACCTCATCTTCAAGTACATTTGGGTTCTCATTTTTTAGCACACTTAGGGTTGGTAATTCCTCCCCTTTAGAAGCTAAAGGGATTTAAATTACTTATTTTCCTTTTTTTGTCTTTTCTAGCTACAATTTGTTGAGACAAGTTTCAGCTTGCAGAACACAATGCTCCTGCTATACAAAACTTTCTCAGTAACTAGATTCCAAAGTTTGTATCCCTTCACACCAATGCCATGGCCAATGAAAATATAATTTTCAACTTTGATCTCTTCACATCAGACACATGAACATATGCCTCACACCCAAAGATGTGTAGATGTCTTAAAGAGGGCCTTTAACCTGACCATGCTTCCATAGGTGTTTTGTTAACCAATGTTGAAGTAGGAGATTGATTCAGAAAATAACAAGTTGTAGCCATTGCCTCGGCCAAAACTTCTACTCCAGACAAGCACTAGTACTTAATATGCTTCTTTCTCTCTCCATTAAAGACTAAATCATCCTTTCAACTACTTCATTCTATTGTGGAGTGTAAGGTGTAGTCTTATGCCTCTTAATTCCATGGTTTGCACAAAAATTGTCATAATCTGCATTGTAATATTCACCACCGTTGTCTATTCTTAAACATTTTATCTTTCTCCCAGACTGATTTTCAACAAGACCTTTAAATTCTCTAAACCGACTGAACACTTTTGATTTAATTTTCAAAAAATAAACAAATTCCCTTCTTGAGTAATCATCAATAATATTATACATAATATCTAGACTTAGATAGAGAAGGAACACCCACATGACCAAAAACATAAGAGTGAATATAGTCTAATAAACTAGAAGATCTCTAAGAACTCGAATAAAATTGAACACAATATTGCTTTGCATATATGCAATGTTCGCATAAATCGAACTCAAGATTATAATCAACTAGACCATATACCAAGTTTTTATTTTTCAAGGTTTTTAAACCCTTTTAACCAATATGACCAAAGCCTATAATGCTAGAGCATTGTCTTCTTCGTTGGAAGTTTGACTTCCATAGAGTTTACATCATGTGTCAACATAGCAGCTTTATCAGACCTTACAGAGACACAATTACAACATATAGGATTGACATATAATCTATACAGAGTTCCAATGCATTCACCCTTAGCTAATACAATAGAACCCCTAGTCATTTTACAGCCACCATGCACAAAATTTACCTAAACTCTGGAATCATTCAACTTGCTAATAGAGAGTAAATTGTGAGCCAGACCTGGTATATGAAGAACTACATCAATTCCCTTTATTCTATCATCTGGGAAATAGATTTTGATTCTTCCTCTCCCTACAATTTCTTGCATTGAATCACTTCCCAGGAACACCTTCCCACAATCATATGGTTCATACTTTGAGAACCACTTTTTATGAGATGTCATATGGAATGATGCCCCTAAATCAACCAACCATACATCATCAGATGCAGGCACTTCCAAGGCTGCTACAAAGGCATCTACATCACTTTGATAAGACTCAGTGTTAGAAGTACTTTTTTTCCTCTTCTTCTTCTCCTCTTTGCAATCCTTTCAGATATGACCTTTCTGCCCACAGTTCCAACACTTCACCTTTGACTTTTGACTCAGAGAATTTGATCTCTCTTATGATTTTGACTTGGACTTATTGTTCTTATTTTTCTTTTGTCCTTTGACCTACCTCAAACAATAAGAGCCTCTTTAGCCACCTCAGAAGATTTTATTTGCATCTCTTCTGGGAGAAGTACAACAACCACCTCATCCATTTTGAATTGGGTAGTAGTACTCCCAATAGCCATCACCAATTGGTCCCATGAATAAGGCAAGGAACACAATAACAACATACAACATTCTTCTTCACTAATGGATACATCAACAAATGTCAACTATGCAATTACCATATTAAACACATTCAAATAATCTACTACAAACGTTCCACTATCTATCTTCAAGGAGTATAACTTCTTTCTCAAGAATAGTTTGTTTACCAAGGACTTTTTGTAATAAATATCTCTCAAATTCTTCCACAAAGAATATTTTGTCTTCTCCTCATGGACATTTAACATAACAAAATATGCAAGCCTCAACCTTATCAATCCTCTAGCCTTTCGATCTGCTAATTCTCAATCTTCCTGCTTCATTCTTGTAGGTTTAATTCTAGACATAGCAAGCCAAAGATCTTGGTCAACCAACATATCTTCAACTTTAAGTTTCCACAAATCAAATTTTGTGCCATTGAACTTTTCAATGTCAATTCTCCCAAAAGTGCTAGACATCTCAATCTATAATCATGACAAATGGACTCTTTGCAAGACTCCTACTAAAACCAAATTGACACAAAAATCCAACCCTACCCAACAAGGATAACACAACTGGTCAGGCTTTGATATCACTTGTAAGGAAAAATACAGTGTGGAAACGCCTTCCTAATGTCAAATTTGTAGGGGATGTAAGAAAAAATGTCTTTTAATTGTTAATTGGAGAGCATTAGGATGTGCACTTAACTGGAAAAAAACACAAAATAAACAACCATACAATGAACACAGAGAATTTATTCTGGGAAAACCCTTCGCGTAAAAAATCCACACACCAAAGTCAAGCCCTTTCTTATATTACAGTAAACAAAGTTTACATTGTTGAAAACTACAATTGAAGCAATTGTTGTGTTGTCATTGATGTCAAACCTTAATTGGTAAGATTGTTGCTATCTAAGAAAGTACTATATCTATTGGTTGATGAGAAGGATTAGGGCAAGGTTGGTAACAATACCACCCAGGGAAAGGTTGAGTTATCTTGATACTTCAATGAGTACTTGATTATGTGGGACAATGATAAGATAATGTATTATTTACCTAAGTAAGAAGCACGACTGAACAAGTAAGCTTAACCGAGAAAAAGTGAAGAAATCTAGTTTAAGCCGAGTGATGTTAGTGTCGACCGAGCTAGTATATGCCGAGAAAATTTAGTGTTGACCGAACATCAGTGTATTACCGAGTGAAATAGTTTTGAAGAGATGACCGAGTTACATAGTGATGACTGAGGAGTTGGACACAGTATTGACTGAGCGTCAGTAATTTACATTTGAGGAAGAATTCGGATTCCTAGTCGACATAGTTGAATTCTTGGATTATGTAAATCATCTTGACTATATTAATTGATTGTATGGAGGCATTTAATGCATAGTAAACCATTTTATTATGATTTTAATAAGGAGATTAAAGATATTTCTAGAAGGATGGATGAAGAACATAATGTTGGAAGGATTCGATGAATCTGGCCTAACCCTAAGATCTACAGAGGAGATTAAGCGGAAAAAGAGAAAATCTATCTGTTGAAGAGATATAAGGAAACCTGAGATAAAGATTGAGATATGCAGAGGATGCTGGAGTTGTTGCTATTGGATGAATAAGAAGAAAGGTTGAAGGTGAAGAATTTGATCAGACTTGTGATTTCTTGAAGGAATTTCTGAGTAGATCAATGATGGAGATGGAAATGGAATTCAGTTAGTAAGCCAGGATAAGTGTACAAAATTGGATCTGTTATTTGCAAAGTGAGTTGTATGTTTTTCAAATCAATACTATTGTTACTTTCTAACTATTGTATCAGTCAAAATCTTTTAATTGAGGTTGACCTAACAGTCATTGTATAAATCCTTTGAACAAGGTTGCATTCTAATGGAATGTACTTAAGTCCTTTAACAAGGCACGCTCCTAACAGGGTGGTTGAAATCCTTTAATAGGATCACACCTAGCAGTGTGTTTGTAAACCTTTAACAGGGTTGGCTTTTCATAGAGCTCACTTCAGAAGAGTGAAAATATCAGTAACATGTTACAAAGTGGTTTTTCCCAAATTGGTTTCCACTATAAATCCTGGTGTTAATACTCATGTGAATGTTTTGGTGTGAACATTTCTATGTTTTGCAAATTAAATACTGTTGGATAGTGGACTGCATTGGTTTATGTTTATGGTATACATTTAGTAGTGACCAAGTAGTTTTGGTTACTAGATCTGAGTTATTGAAGTGTTTTAAAAAAAAAATTATACATCTGGACCTGAGAATAACTGATTCACACCCCCTCTCTGTTTGTTCTAAATCATATTAACAATTGGTATCAGAGTAGTTGGTGCTTACAGAGAACAAGTTTAAAGGTACTTGAAGTAAATGATCAAGATGTATAAGAAGGAGGTACCGAAGTTGAATAAGGAGAACTTCCCTACATGGCAGAGCCTAATGAAACTGCATCTAGCTAGTATTGGTGACTCAGTGAAGTATTATGTTGAACATGACTATGTTGCACCTATTGTACCCTTGACTGTCGAGGAGATGAGAGCTAAACAAGAACACAATCAAGCAATGTTGGAGATTGCATCTACCTTAAGCTATCCTGAATTTGAAGACATTAAAGATTTCTCAAATGCAAAGCAAATGTGGGACACTCTTGCAAACATCTATGGTGGTGACATAAATGTACTAAGGGCAAAAGCTTAAAGTCTAAGAGGTAAGTTTGATGAAATGAAAATGCAAGAAGGTGAGAATATTGCTCAATATTGTGGTAGGATAAAAGAGGTTGTAAATGCTACTAGAGGAGCTAATGGAACTATTGATGATGAGACTATCATTGGAAGGGTACTAAGAACTTTGCATCCTATATATGCCATCAAAATTTCAAAAATTTAAGAATCTAGATGTAACTTTGTTTATGCTCTTACACTGGAAAGTCTTGTTGGTAAGCTTACTACTTTTGAGCTTTCAAATTATGACAACTTCACTGATGCTAATGTTGAATCTACATTCAAGTCACAAATGGTTTTTCATAAGTCTGAGAAGGAAAAAGAGAGATGCACCAGTGAGATTGAAAGTGAAAGTGACACTTTCGATGAGGAACTAGAGGATCTTGAATCTCTTATCGCTAGAATATTGAAAAGAGGAAAAGGCAAGTATAAAGGTAAACTTCCTATCATATGTTTCTCATGTAACAAAGTTGGCCATATCACTGCAAGATATCCTAACAGGGATGACAAGGATGAGGAAAGAGGAAGAAAATACAAAGATAAGAGAGAAAACAAAGGTTACCGAAGGTACAATGACTACAAGGATAAAGGTAAGAAATCCTGTTACATAGCTGAAGAAGAAATTGACACTGATAATGATGATTTTGATATTGAAGTAGTCTATGTTGCTATGAAAGATGAGTCTAATGAAGATGAGAAAACTACACTTGTTTCTTATGTGAGAAAATGTGACAAATGGATTGTTGATAGTGGTTTCTCACACCACATGACTGGTGATAAAAGTAAATTTGATACCCTAGATCATTACAAAGGTAGAAATGTTAAGTTTGGTAATGATGCATCATGTCCTATAAAGGGTAAAGGATTGATTAAGCTAACTGATAAGATCACTTGTGAAAATGCTTATTGGGTTGAAGGTCTTAACTATAATTTGCTAAGTGTTGTACAACTTAATAGCATTGGTTACCGAGTGGAATTTCATCATAGAAAGGACAAAATATTTGATGCCACTGGTGAATTGATTGGAAGTGGAGAACATATAAGAGGTAATTTGTTCTATCTATACCTATCTAAAGATACATGTTTGATTGCACAATTTGCCGATATTTGGCTATGGAATAAGAGGTTATGTCATGTTAACTTTGACAATTTGGTGAATATTAGTAAAAAGAAGAAAGTTAGAGGTTTGCCTAGATTGAAGAAACCTGATAATGTGATGTGCAAACAATGTCAATTGGGTAAAATGACAAAGTCTGGTTTCAAGAGAAAGACTTTTACTTCTGAGAATGTTTTGGATCTGGTTCATACTGACCTTTGTGGACCTATGGGTGTACAAAGCTATTGTGGTGCTAAATACTTTATTTTGTTTGTTAATGATTACACTAGGATGATGACTATAATTTTTTTTTAAAATTTTTTTGATGCATTTCAATTTTTATGATGAACTACAACTGATTGAATATCTAAATGACTTGAAGATCAGTGATTAGAGATCACCAAGTTACTAAATTGATACGTAAGATGATTAAATCAATAATATGTTGTCATTAATGTCAACTAGTTTTGACGTTACTTATCATGATAGTTGAAAATATCTAAACATCTATAAAGAGGAGAGAAAAGATGAAGAACTGATATATCTACCTGGAGGAAGATGGATATGACAGATGAGGATAAGGAATACTTTGGGTAACTTATTGATGAGTCTATGACTTCATATGGTTGACTTGATTATGTTTCATAATCTGTTATTAATTTGGAAGAACAACTTTACAAAGCAGTGTGGTCGGTAAATGAAGCACTTCAGTATACATCGAGCTAGTGTAGTGTATACCGAGTGATAGTATAAACCAAGCTTATTTTCACCAACAAATTTCTTTGTCAACCAAGTATTGATAAAAGAACTAAAATGTTTAGTTTATCCGACAGAAATTGAAGAGCTGTAATGTGTATGATTTCAAGGTAGAAGATAAAGTTTGTTGTGAGATCTACGACTAGAAAAATTTGAAGAAGATCTAAAGGATGGAATTGAAAGGAGTTATTGACACATCTACCGAGGAAGGTTTAAGTGGAAAAATCAATGAAGGAGATTAAGTGCAAAATCTGATGGATGAAAATAAAACAGTTTACTTGTCTATATAAGAGACATTGGTTTCATTGTTGAAACTATGCCAGAAGAAGAAGACTGCAGAGATTTCGCGTGAACACAACTTCATGCATTCCTAATCAGACTGGTTGAAGGAGAACCAAACTGCAAAGTTAACTAAGCATCAGAGAGCTATTACCGAGGGATAGTAAGTTATTGAATATTGAAGAATGGAATTGATATATTGATTAGAGGATTTTTAAGGGCTTAGAATATATCTGAACATCTGCAAAATCAAGTTGTATTGTAATCAGATCAACTATTGTTTTAGTTTAACTATTGTAACAGAAAAATCTCTTAACCAAGTGGACTTAACCGTCTTATGATAAACCCTATGTCATTCATAGAATGAACATTGTTATCCTGTCAACCCCATAGTGAATGCTGGTTGGACGATAACTGTTAGTCTTAAATCCTCTAACAAGGTCACACCTTACAGTGTGTTTTGTAACCTTTAACAGGGTTGGCTCTTCACCGAGCTCACTTCAGAAGAGTGAACAATATTTTGGGTTACCGATCCCAGGTGGTTTTTTCCTTCACAAGGTTTCCACATTAAATCTTTGTGTTATGTGTTTATGTGGTGAATGTTTGGTTATCATACTTTACATATTGCATATTTGATTTGGTCGGTAATCACTATGATTAATAAATTAGTAATCGGTAAAGGCACAGACAATTTAGTATTTTATGTTACCGAGCTGCAGAAGTTTGTTGAATTTGTTTATAGATATACATTTTGTAATTGGAACTATTGGATAACTGATCTAACTGATTCAGCCCCCCTCTTAGTTATTCTAATATTTTAAGTGGTATTTGGCTAAGGTTGAAAAGGAGATAGGTAGGAACCTTAAATGTCTGAGATTTGACTGAGGTGGAGAGTTTATATCAAATGAGTTCAATCTATTCTGCAATGATAGAGGAATCAAGAGACAAATGTCTACACCTAGAACACCTCCACAGAATGGTATAGCAAAGAGAAGGAACATATCTATCATGGATTGTGCAAGGACACTAATGATTGAGAAGAATGTTGCACAAAAATACTAGAGAGAAGTTGTAAGTATAGTTGTTTATACCTTAAACCAAGTACAAATCAAAAAAGGTAAAAATGTTACACCTTATGAACTATGGTACGGTTATGCACCTAATGTAAAATACTTTAGAATTTTTGGGAACAAATGCTATATACTAAAAGATAATAGGAATGGAAATTTTGATGCTAAAAGTGATGAAGGCATATTCCTAGGTTATTCCACAAAGAGTAAAGCTTACAAGTGTTTGAACTCTAACACTAACAAAATTGTGGAAAGTGCAAATGTGAAAGTTGATGAATTTGCAGAGAAAAATGAACAGAAAATCAAAAGAGAACCTGAAGATTATAGATCTTTTATCTATATAGAAGGAGAGGAAAGTAACACACTTGCACCTGATGTAGAGTCTCAGGCTAGCAATGTCGAGAATCAGGAAAGTAATGCTAAGCATCAGGAAGAGGTTGGTGAGTGACAAGAAGATGTTGTCGATTGACAGGAAGAGGTTGTTGAGCAATTAGAGGCTAAATCTGATAATCTTATTAATGAACCTGAAGAGAAAAGAGAAAAGAAATTTGAACCTATTTTGGCATAGTATGTCAGGAGACATCACAAGCCTGAACAAATCATTGGAGAAAAAGAAACTGGAGTTCTGACCAGAGGTAAGTTGAAAGAACCTACATGTTTATTATGTGAATTTGAGCCTAAGACAACAAGGGAGGCATTATAAAATGAAGATTAGATTAAAGCTATGAATGAGGAGATAGATCAAATAGAAAATTATAATACCTGGACTCTGGTGCCGAGACCAGAAAACAAAAATGTTAATGGAACAAAGTGGGTATTCAGAAATAAGCTTAATGAACATGGACAAATCACAAGGAACAAAGCAAGGCTGGTATGAAAAGGTTATGCTCAAGAAGAAGGAATAGACTATGGGGAGACATTTTCCCATGTAGCAAGATTAGAAGGAGTGAGAACTCTACTTTCATATGTTTCTTACAAAGATTTCAAGGTATACCAAATGGATGTCAAGTCTGCATTTTTAAATGGTATATTAGAAGAAGAAGTTTATATTGAGCAACCTGAAGGATTTGTTGATCCAAACAAGAGACACATGGTTTGCAAATTGAACAAGGAACTATATGGATTGAAGAAAGCCCCAAGAGTGTGGTATGTGAGGCTACATAATTACTTGATATAGATTGGATTCTCAAGGACAAATGACACCAGCAATTTGTATATGAAAGATGAAGAAGGTAAAGGAATTTTGTTAGCTAATATTTTTGTAGATGATATCATATTTGGAGAACAAGATGCCCTGTGTAAGAAATTTTCAAATGAGATGAAAATAGAGTTTGAAATGAGTATGTTTGGTGAGATAAAGTTCTTTGTTGGATTGCAAATCTATCAAATGGAGAAAGATATCTTCATCACATAGTCTAAATATATCAAAGAGATACTGAAAACCTTTGGAATGGAGGATTCAAGGCTAGTGATTACTCCCATGGCTACTGGATAGAAACTGTCTAAAAATGATGATACTATTGAAGTGAACCAAACTCTATACAGATCCGTGATTGGAAAGCTGCAATATGATGTTCACACTAGACCAAATATTTCTCTAGCAATTGGGATTATGGTGAGATTCTCTGCCAATCCTAAGGAAAGTCATATGATGGCTATGAAAAGAATAATGAGATATTTGAAAGGAACATAAGACTATGGACTATACTACAAGAAGCATAAGAGATTTGAACTGAGAGTCTATACTAATACAAATTGGGCAGGAAATGTAGATGACATAAAAAGCACTAGTGGTGGAGCTTTCTTTCTTGGACAAAGATTAGTTTCCTGGACAAGTAAGAAACAAAATTGCATTTCCCAATCTACAGCTGAAGCTGAGTATGTAGTTGCTACAGTGAATTGTTCAAACTTGATATGGATAAAGCAATTGTTGAAAGGCATGAAAGAGAAAATCACTGAACTAGTTTTCATATACTGTGACAACACAAGTGCTATCAACATATCTAAGAACCCAGTGATGCACACAAAGACCAAACATATTTCCATCAAGTATCATTACTTGAGGGAATTGGTACAAGATAAAGAGGTGAGAATGGAATATGTGAATACAAAGGAACAACTAGCAGCCATATTCACAAAAGCCTTACCAAAGGATGCTCACAAATATCTGAGAGGTAAATTAGGGGTTCTTCCCCTAACTGAGGCTGCCTAGTCAAGCTAGGAGCACTACATCAAAAGTGTTGCACAAAACATCTAACAAATTGGTGCAAAAAAGGTCACACTTTAGGAGCAGCCTAGAGTTGTGAAAAGAATAGCAAAGCTATAAATAGTCATAAGCAAGATGATAGAGGGAGAAACAATGTTACTGAACTGACAAGATGATATCTATATCTGAAAGATGTAAGTTTTAGTTGTTTCTTTGGCATTATTGTCAAAGTGGGAGATAAGTCAAATGAAAATACGTGAAAGATCAAGAAAGAGGGAGAGATTCAGAGGAAAAAAGACACAGAAAATATTAAGATGAAGTTAATATGTGGTCAGTCAAGCAAGCTAGCAGAGTGATTCAGAATCAAAATGAAGCTAAGGATATTACAAATATTTCTGATGAACTGATAAGTTTTGGATTGGTTGGTGAATCATGTGTTATTCATATGGTGTTGCCATCAATGCCAAAGAGGGAGATTGTTGGAAATTGCAATTGAAGTAATTGTTGTATTGTCATTGATGTTAAACCTTAACTAGGAAGACTATTTCTATCTAAGAAAGTACTATATCTATTCATTGATGAGAAGGATTAGGGAAAGGTTGGTAACAATAGCACCTAGGGAAAGGTTGAGTTATCTTGATACTTCAATGAGTACTTGATTATGTGGCACAATGATAAGATAATGTACTATTTATCTAAGTAAGAAGCACGACTGAACAAGTAGGCTTAACTGAGAAAAAGTGAAGAAATCTAGTTTAAGCCAAGTGATGTTAGTGTCGACTGAGCTAGTATATGCTGAGCAAATTCAGTGTTGACCGAACATCAGTGTATTACCGAGTGAAACAGTTTTGAAGAGATGACTGAGTTACGTAGTGATGATCGAGGAGTTGAACACAGTATTGATCACGTGTTAGTAATTTACTTTTGAGGAAGAATTCAGATTCTTAGCCGACATAATTGAATTCTTGGATTATGTAAATCATGACGACTTTATTAATTGATTGTATGGAAGCATTTATTGCACTGTAAACCATTTTATTGTGATTCTAATAAGGAGATTAAAGATATTTCTAGAAGGATGGATGAAGAACATAATGTTGGAAGGATTCAATGAATCTAACCTAACCCTAAGATCTACAGAGGAGATTAAGTGACAAAAGAGAAAATCTATTTGTTAAAGAGATATAGGGAAACTTGAGATAGAGGTTGAGATATGCAGAGGATGCTGGAGTTGTTGTTATTGGCTGAATAAGTAGAAAGGCTAAAGGTGAAAAAGTTGATCAGAGTTGTGATTTCTTGAAGGAATTTTTGAGCAGATCAGTGATGGAGATGGAAATGGAACTTAGTCAGTGGAACTCAGTCAATAAGCCAACATAAGTATACGGAATTGGATCTATTATTTGCAAAGTGAGTTGTATGTTTTTCAGATCAATACTATTGTTACTTTCTTGTTAGAAATAGGAAATACTGAGAGGGGGGGTGAATCAGTATTTCACAAACTTTACCTTTGCCCACTTATGGATATAACAAATTACTTTAGTGCATACAAAGCATAAGAAATTAAATAGCATACATAACAGTAAATGTAAAGAGCTCATAACACATGATATGTTCTCTAGGAAACCCTGGCCAAGGGAAAACCCCGGTGGGGATGGTACCCACAAAGATCCACTAATCAAAAGATATCCGGTTAAGGATGTTGACCCTGTTAGGAGCCTGTTACAATCATATACTGTATCAGTCCTGGTTAATGGACTATAGGCCTTGTTAGAAGCCTCAACCTTGTTAGGAGTTGTAGATACAAAACCTAATTACTAGATGAGCTCACTGCCCAAACAAGTAATACAAATATTTACTGATTACAATATGGTACTGCTTACAACTTCGCATCAACAACTTTCACTGCTATCACAATTTACATATATTACATGTTGCATTTCAAGTATGTTTGGTACATCTTTATTTATACAAGATACAAACATAATATCTTTCTCTTGTCCACTTGCATATCTTTATCCAAGAGTAAACATCTAGGATTTCATCTCTTTATAATATTAAGTCATTATTCTAACAAGCAAAATAATCCTTTAATTCATTTACTAGTTCTGTCTTCGAAACTGCACTGTCAGCTGTACTCTATCATCGGTAAAATAGTCATAACTTTGTCTGTACTATCTGTACTCTTCTGCACACTAAGATGGGGTATCCTTAGACACCATAGAGTCTATGTTCAACTGCACAAACTCTGATCATGCTCCAGTGAACGTCGCCAAAACAAACTATATCAGGTGCTCTGTCAAAATCATTGTTTCATACTTAGACAATTTTAGTCTACGATCTTCCGTACTTACTTTCTAGCTTATGCGCTCTTCATAGGGAACATATGTTGTCATAATGACAACATCTACGTACATACCTCAACCAAATTACCAATATTTCTAACCATTGTATCAGTCAAAATCCTTTAATCAAGGTTGACCTAACAGTCATTGTATAAATCCTTTGAACAAGGTTGCATTCTAATGGAATGTACTTAAGTCCTTTAACAAGGCACACTCCTAACAGGGTGGTTGAAATCCTTTAATAGGATCACACCTAGCAATGTGTTTGTAAACCTTTAACAGGGTTGGCTTTTCACAAAGCTCACTTTAGAAGTGTGAAAATATCAATAACATGTTATAAAGTAGTTTTTCCCAAATTGGGTTTCCACTATAAATCCTGGTGTTAATACTTGTGTGAATGTTTTGGTGTGAACATTTCTATGTTTTGCAAGTTAAATACTATTGGATAGTGGACTGTATTGTTTTATGTTTTTGGTATACATTCAGTAGTTACCGAGTAGTTTTGGTTACTAGATCTGAGCTATTGAAGTGTTTTAAAGTTTTATTTTATACATCTAGACCTGAGAACAACTGATTCACCCTCCCCCCCCTCTCTGTTGTTCTCAATCATATTAACATACATAAAATGTGATCAGACTTCTCTGATGTTTGCAAAAATGTTATAACTTAGTCAAGAATATCACACAGAGAAAACTCTATATCCTTCTGAGTTAATTGCTAATGTCAATGATTATAGTCCAAGTGTTTTCTTCCACTCCTCCTTCTAACGAATCTAACAATAGATTTATTATCACTCCATAATTTATTATGGAATCTGGTATGCCAAATTTCATACTATCAACTAACCAAAAGAAAACTCCAGCCTTGTGCGATACAACTTTGCGTGAAACATTAAATTCAAACTTTAAACATGAGCTTTCTATGTGTCGGCACAACCGGCACCTTCCTCTTTTATCTTTTTGCTTTGGTTATAAATTCACATGTAGTCGCCACGTGTTCACCAAGATGCTCGATGGGTGAGTTTCACTTTTGACTTTTTGTATTACTCAAAGCTCACATGTAGGTAAAATAGGTCCTTAGTGATGCTCAACAGACATTCTTCGTAGATGCCTTTTTGCCTATATTCAAAGTTTGTGTCCATGCACCACGTGTCCACTGAGATCGCTACTCACTATGGGTCAGCCTTACTATGCAAATCTTTCCACTTCAAAACACGTATTTGCCACTTGGCAACACAATGCTTAGTTCACTCGAGTTCCTTTTCCTACGAGCATAGGGATAAGGCTTATCTAGGGGCAGCTATTAAAGGTAAACCTAGAGTGTTTTTGGCTCAATTGAGGATGGACTCTCACCATCTAAGATGCAAGACTGGTAAATGGAAAGGGCCCAAAGAGGAGTGGGAAGAGAGGATTTTTAGGTTCTATGAAAAGGAAATGATTGAAATAGAATGGCACTTTCTCTTCGAATGCACGGCTTATGATGACATTCGGGTTTAGTGCATGGACATCCTAAAAGATGGTAGCATGTGCAATTTATTTGAGGAGGATAAGATCAAGTAGATGGCTAGTTTAATCATCAAGATTCATAGGAGGAGAGTGACTATGAAAAAGACTATGGAGTTAGTTTAGGGTTGTGCTCTTGTGGTCCCTTAGACTGATGGTCTCATGGACCTCATTAAAATTCTTCATTCATTCATTTCATTTGTGCCCAAATCTCTCACCCGAGCACCACGTGTCCTCTGAGACACTTGTTCTCTTGTGGGCCCTCCTTTGCTGCATAAATTTATGTGATCTTCTTCTAATGTTAAGCACATGTTTCCCACTTGGAAATATGGCAAGATTTTTTCTACGAAATATTTTTCCCTTCGCTTAAAACTCTCACTCAAGCACCATGTGGCTTCTTTTTCTTTCAGCTTCGTGACAAAGCTTTACTAGCAAGTATGATGCATGGAATTATCAACAAATAGCCCATGTTATTCAGCATTCAAAATGAGAATTACACTTAAGTTGTAAGAAAAATCAGAGCAGCCCCCACAACAATCAAAGCCCAGTAGCCTCACCTTTGTGTACCAAGTAAAATGGATTTCCTTATCCAAGTGGACATCAGATAAATGATGCAGAAGCATCCTGGGTGTAAGAGCAATCTTGCATCACCCAAAAAAAATATTTCTATTTTTATATTCAATAAGGGCTATTTTGTGCAGAGCTGCTATTTATGGAAAGTTACTATTTTTGGTAATTTTCGTATGTGCTCAGAATGATCTAATTTCTTTCTTGGAGGTTTATTTTGGTCATATAAGTCTGCCAGTAAAGTTTCATTGCCAGATCAAGTGTATATTGGAAGATATTGAAGATTTTCGGTATTGGCAAGAGGGTACAGAAACTTTGAACTCAGTTTTGAAGGCTTTAGAGGCCCCGGATGAGGTCAAAAATTTGGGTGACGGGCACTTGCGCTAGTCAAGCCTGTAGAGCGCTTCGTGGCGTTTCTAAAATGGGGTTATAATAGCCGATCGAGTCAACTGGTGATGACTTATGGTCTTCGGAAGTTGGGCCACCTGAAATGGCGGAAAATAATTTTCTTCAAAATTTATGTCCTGGTTTCAAAGGTTATCTTGAGCCGACTATGATGTAATAAAATGTAAAATAAAATAAGTCTAATTTTGGTCGGCCTTATTGGCTAAAATTCTGGAACCTTCCCAGGCAGTGGAAGATTGCCTATATAAGGAAGGTTGTATTATTGTCTTAGGCAGTTCAGAATAGTTCTGGGTAGTAGATCTAGGTAATAGTTTGAGGCTTTGTCCTACAAAATATTGTAAGGGATTGCCCATGTGGCTTTGCATATTGTAATTCTAAAAGTTTGTAATTTCACATTTGTGGAGATAATAAGAAGCTAATTTTATGTTCTTGCATATTGTTGTTGTTTCTCTATTTCTGTTATGTGTTTGTGGTATTAAGGGGAGCACCCTTCATCAAGTGATATCAGAGCAAGTTTTTCTGAGTGTTTAAACAGATCACCGACTGTGAGATAGTTTGCACTAGGACCGTGGTTAGGGTTTCAGCGCGCATCGCAAAAAATGCCTCCACGAAGGGAACGTGGCGGAAGAGCTGGTGTTGTAGCACCTGAGGTTAGGGCACTGCAGAGACAAGTGTGAGCATTGCAAAAAGAGATTCATAGAGGAATGAATCTTAATGTCAGAGATAAAAGCGAGGATGAAGCTGAAGAAGAATATCAAGAAGGAGAAGTCAAAATTGTGAACCAGGAGGAAGAAAGACTTTTTCGGGCCATTTTTAAGATTGGAAAAAGACCTAAGATTGAGGTTCCTACATTTTCTGGAAATCTTAACCTAGAAAAATTGATCGACTGGATCAATGAATGTGAGAAATATTTTGAGTATGAAGATGTTCGGGATCCTAATAGGGTCAAATTTGCGAAGGCCAAACTGAAAGGTCATGCGAAGATATGGTGGCAAGAGATTCAGTTGGAGCAAAATAGAAGGGGAAAGGAGAAAATCACGAGATGGGATCGAATGGTGGATAAATTGAAGTGACAGTTCATTCCTATTGATTATGAGCTTGACCTACTGAACAAAATGCAGAGTTTGAAGAAAGTGGGAAGATCTGTTCAGGAGTATACAAAAGAGTTCTATCAACTTCCCATCAGAACAGGCCATGCAGAAGCTGATAAGGAGAAAGTTGCTCGATACCTTAATGGGTTAAGGCCAAGCATTCAGGAGGAGCTGAATCTGGTTCGAATGAATAGTATTGAAGAGGCATACCAATTTGCCCTAAAAGTAGAGGAAAAGCTGAACAAGAATTTTCAGAACAGACAAAATAGAAGAGGTCACGATGGATGGTCATATGGTGGCCGAAATGAAGATCTGAAAAAGAAGGATGAGGCCAGTAGCAGTCAGAATCAGTGAGGAAATAATTCCAATCACTTCCACGATCAGAATAATAGAGATCAGAGAGGAAGAGGAAGAGGACAAGGATCTGGAAGAGGTGGCTTCCGTGGAACATGTTTTCACTATGGAGAAGAAGGTCATAGGGCATTTGAATATCCTCAGCGCCAAGGCAGAACAGACAGGAGAAATGAAGGCCAACCCAGAGTTGCACATGTAGATGAAGATGTCAGATCATCAAATTTTGAAGATGCTGAAAGAGGAGAAACGTTGATTAACAGAAGAGTCCTGTTGAGTGGTGAGAATGAACTTGAGCAAAGGAGGAGCCTCTTTCGCACCAGGTGCAAGTGTGAAGGTAAATGTTGTGATGTGATTATTGATAATGGAAGCACTGACAATTTCATGTCAGAAGAGATGGTGACAAAGTTGAAGCTCGAGAGACAGAAACACCCACATCCATATCTGATTGCCTGGGCATAGGATGACCACAAGATCATGGTCAATGAACAATGCCTGGTGAAGTTTAAGATTGGCGGATACCAAAATGAGGTATTGTGTGATATCATATCTATGGATGCATGTCATATGTTGTTGGGTAGACCATGGCAGTTTGACAGATGTGCTATACATGATGGTCATGGGAATACCTATTCCCTGACAAAGGATGGAGTGTGACATAAGCTAAAACTATTAAAGGAGACTGAAGAAAAGGTATGTGGTAATGCAAGGATAACTTTTGTTGATAGAAGAAATTTCCTAGATGGTATGAGGCATGAGCATGTATGTTTTACTTTAATTCCAAAAGTTGGTAAAGAGGAAGTAGAAGATGTTCCTGTAGAAGTTGCAGATTTGTTGAATGAGTTTCAGGATATTCTATCTGATAATGTGCCTGATGGATTACCACCAGTCAGGAAGATCAGTCATCAAATGGACTTGATCCCATGAGTGAGTTTGCCGAATAAGGCAGCACACAAAATGACACCTGCAGAAAGTGAGGAGTTGAATAGACAAGTACATGAACTATTACAAAAAGGATTGATTTGTGAGAGTCTGAGTCCCTGTGCTGTACCAACGATATTAGCACCAAAGAAGAATGGAGAATGGAGGATGTGTACAGATTCTAGGGCAATAAACAAGATCACAATCAATTGCAAATTTCTATTGCCACGAATGGATGATATTATGGACTGTTTGAGTGGAGCTGTGTATTTCTCAAAGATAGATCTGAAGAGTGGATATCATCAGATTCAGATCAGAGAAGGAGATGAATGGAAGACTGCCTTCAAGACAAAGGAAGGACTATATGAGTGGTTAGTCATGTCTTTTGGGCTAACCAATGCACCGAGCACTTTCATGCGGCTCATGAACGAGGTTCTGAAAGAATTTCTGGGTAAGTTTGTCATTGTTTACCTAAATGATATTTTGATCTTTAGTAAGACATTGGATGAGCATATGATGCATATTCGTATGGTATTTGAGAAGTTGAGAGAAGAGAAATTGTTGATTAATTTGAAAAAGTGCAGTTTTGTGAAAAAAGAGTTGGTGTATTTGGGGTTTGTAGTTTCAGGAGAAGGTACAAGCTATCTTTGAATGGCCTACTCCAAGGAGTGCTACTGAGGTAAGATCTTTTCATGGTCTAGCTAGCTTTTACAGAAAGTTTATCAAAAAATTTAGCAGTATTTGTGGACCCTTGACTAAAACAATGAGAGAGGATAGAAAAGAGTTTAAGTAGACTAATGGGGCAGAAAAGAGTTTTCAATTGTTGAAATAAAAAGTTACAGAACAACCTGTTTTAGCACTTCCAAATTTTAATAAGGTGTTCAAGTAGATTATGATGCTAGTGGTACTGCAATAGGAGCTTTTATGAGCCAAGAAGGTAAACCTATTGCTTATTTCAGTGAGAAGTTAAATGGTGCCAAGAGAAAATATTTTGTTTATGATCAGGAATTTTAGGCTATAGTTCAGGCATTAAAGAAGTGGAGACATTATCTACTTCCTAAGCAGTTTATTTTGTATACTGATCATCAAGCTTTGCAATATTTGAATAGTCAAGGAAAATTGAATCAAAGGCATTTGAAATGGGTTGAGTTTTTGCAGAGTTATACATTTGTTTTGAAACACAGGAGTGGAAAGTCTAATAGGGTTGCAGATGCTCTTAGCAGAAGGCAACTATTACTGACAAAAATGTAGATTGAAGTGGTTGGGTTCAAGGAACTCAAGAATTTGTATCCAGAGGATCCTGATTTTGGTGAAGCTTGGAAAGCTTGTACAGAACCTGTTACTCTAGACAGGATGAAATGGTTGGATTTCATCATCTAGGATGATATACTATTCAGAGGGAGTCAGTTGTGCATTCCATGAAGTTCTATGAGGGAGAATCTCATCAAGGAAAAGCATAGCGGAGGATTGGGTGGACATTTTGGTCGTGATAAAACTCTTGGTTTGGTTAGTGAGAATTATTATCGGCCACAGTTGCAGCAAGATGTGAAGAAGTTTGTATAAAGTTGCAGAGTATGTCAAACGGCGAAAGGAGTGAAGCATAATACAGGGTTGTATCAACCATTACCCGTACCAAAGAAGCCTTGGGAGGATATCAGCATGGACTTTATTCTTGATTTACCGAAGACTCAGCGGGGACATAATTCAATTTTTGTGGTGGTTGACAGATTTTCAAAGATGGCACATTTCATTCCCTGCAAGAAGACTAATGATGTTGTTCATGTAGAAGAATTATTTTTCAGAGAAGTAGTGAAGCTTCATGGTTTGCCAAAGACCATAGTTTCAGATCAGGACACTAATTTTGTTGGATATTTCTGGCGTACATTATGGAAGAAGTTGAAGACAGATTTGAAGTTCAGTTCATCACATCATCCACAGACTGATGGACAGATAGAGGTGGTGAATAGGAGTTTGGAAAATTTCCTGAGATGTTTGGTTGGAGATAAGCCAACAAGATGGGATTTGATTTTACCACAGGCGGAATTTGCATACAATAATTTTGTCAACAGGAGCACTGGTAAATCACCATTCCAGATTGTATATGGAAGTAGTCCAAAAAATGCATCTGAATTGAGGAAGATAGATAAAGGAGAAATAAGTAGTGCTGAAGCTGAGGATTTTGCAGAAAACTTGAAGAACATCCATGGGGAGGTGAGGAAGCATATTACCAAGATGAACGCACAGTATAAGGCTAAGGTAGATGAGAAAAGGAGGTATAAGGAATTTTAGGTTGGTGATGAAGTCGTGGTTCATTTGCGGAAGGAGCGGTTTCCAGTTGGTACATATAACAAGCTAAAAATAAAGAAGTTTGGACCATGTAGGATACTGAAGAAACATGATTCAAGAAACACATATGAGGTAGAATTGCCTACTGAGCTAAATATTTCACCAGTTTTTAACATTTTAGATCTGATAGAGTATCATGAAGGAGGTGTTGAAGATGAGATCACAGTAGCACAGTGGAGTATTTGAGAAACTAGTTTAGACACTAAGGAGATCGAAGATATACTAGACAGTCATGTTGGCAGAAGCACAAGGAAAAAAATATATGAAGAATATCTGGTCAAGTGGAAAGGATGACCTGTTGAAGATTCATCATTGCTGACAAAGGAGGAGGTTAGCCATCTTGGTTTTCCTTTGCACACCTAAGTCGTGACAGGGTAACTTCTCAAATTACCCTAGGTGTCTGATGCAGGAGCATCCTGGGTGTAAGAGCAATCTTCAATCACCCAAAAAAAATATTTCTATTTTTATATTCAATAAGAGCTATTTTGTGCAGAGCTGCTATTTATGGAAAGTTACTATTTTTGGTAATTTTTATATGTGCTTAGAATGATCTGATTTCTTTCTTGGAGGTTCATTTTGGTCATATAAGTCTGCCAGTAAAGTTTCATTGCCAGATCAAGTGTATATTGGAAGATATTGAAGATTTTCGGTATTGGCAAGAGGGTACAGAAACTTTAAACTCAGTTTTGAAGGCTTTAGAGGCCTCAGATGAGGTCAAAAATTTGGGTGACAAGTGTTTGCGCCGGTCAAGCCTGTAGAGTACTTCGTGGTATTTTTGAAATGGGGTTATAATAGCCGATCGGGTCAACTAGTGATGACTTATGGTCTTCGAAAGTTGGGCCACCTGAAATGGCGAAAAATAATTTTTTTTAAAATTTATGTTCGAGTTTCAAAGGTTATCTTGAGCCGACTATGATGTAATAAAATGTAAAATAAAATAATTCTAATTTTGGTCGGCCTTATTGGCTAAAATTCTAGAACCTTCCCAGGCGGTGGAAAATTGCCTATATAAGAAAGGCTATATTATTGTCTTAGGTAGTTCAGAATAATTCTGGGTAGTAGATCTGGGTAATAGTTCGAGGCTTTGTCCTACAGAATATTGTAAGGGAATGCCCATGTGGCTTTGCATATTGTAATTCTGAAAGTTTGTAATTCCACATTTGTGGAGATAATAAGAAGCCAATTTTCTGTTCTTGCATATTGTTCTTGTTTCTCTATTTCTGTTATGTGTTTGTGGTATTAAGGGGAGCACCCTTCATCAAGTGGTATCAAAGCAGGTTTTCCTAAGTGTGTAAACAGATCGCCAAGTGTGAGGCAGTTTGCACCAGGACCATGGTTAAGGTTTCAGCGCGCATCGCAAAAAATGCCTCCACGAAGGGAACGTGGCGGAAGAGCCGGTGTTGTAACACCTAAGGTTAGGGCACTCCAAAGACAAATGCGAGCATTGCAAGAAGAGATTCGTAGAAGAATGAATCTTAATGTCAGAGATGAAAGTGAGGATGAAGCTGAAGAAGAATATCAAGGAGAAGTCAAAATTGTGAACCAGGAGGAAGAAAGACTTTTTCGGGCTATTTCTAAGATTGGAAAAAGACCTAAGATTGAGGTTCCTACATTTTTTGGAAATCTTAACTCAGAAGAATTGATCGACTAGATCAATGAATGTGAGGAATATTTTGAGTATAAAGATGTTGAAGATCCTGATAGGGTCAAATTTGCGAAGGCCAGACTGAAAGGTCATGCGAAGATATGGTGGCAAGAGATTCAGTTGGAGCGAAATAGAAGGGGAAAGGAAAAAATCACGAGATGGGATCGGATGGTGAATAAATTGAAGCGACAGTTCATTCCTATTGATTATAAGCTTGACCTACTGAATAAAATGCAGAGTTTGAAGCAAGCGGGAAGATCTATTCAGGAGTATACAGAGGAGTTCTATCGACTTCTCATCAGAACACGCCATGCAAAAGCTGATAAGGAGAAAGTTGCCTGATACTTTAATGGGTTAAGGCCAAGCATTCAGAAGGAGCTGAATCTGGTTTGAATGAACAGTATTGAAGAGGCATACCAATTTTTCCTAAAAGTAGAGAAAAAGCTGAACAAGAAGTTTGAGAGCAGACAAAATAGAAGAGGTCGCGGTGGACGGTCATAGGGTGGCCAAAATTAAGATCTGAAAAAGAAGGATGAGGCCAGTAGCAGTCAGAATCAGCGAGGAAATAATTCCAATCACTTCCAGGATCAGAATAATAGAGATCAGAGAGGAAGAGGAAGAGGAAAAGGATTTGGAAGAGGTGGCTTCCGTGGAACATGTTTTCACTGTGAAGAAGAAGGTCATAGGGCATTTGAATGTCCTCAACACCAAGGCAGAACAGACAGGAGAAATGAAGGCCAGGCCAGAGTTGCACATGTAGATGAAGATGTCAGATCATCAAATTTTGAAGATACTGAAAGAGGAGAAACGTTGATTAACAGAAGAGTCCTGTTGAATGGTGAGAATGAACCTGAGCAAAGGAGGAGCCTCTTTCGCACCAGGTGCAACTGTGAAGGTAAATGTTGTGATGTGATTATTAATAGTGGAAGTACTGACAATTTGGTGTCAGAAGAGATGGTGACAAAATTGAAGCTTAAGAAGACAAAAACACCGACATTCATATCGGATTGCCTAGGTACAGGATGACCACAAGGTCATGGTCAATGAACAATGCCTGGTGAAGTTCAAGATTGGTGGAGACCAAGATGAGGTATTGTGTGATATCATATCTATGGATGCATGTCATATGTTGTTGGGTAGACCATGGCAGTTTGACAGATGTGCTATACATGATGGTCGTGCGAATACCTATTCCCTGACAAAGGATGGAGTGTGACATAAGCTAAAACTATTGAAGGAGACTGAAGAAAAGGTATGTGGTAATGCAAGGGTAACTTTTGTTGATGGAAGAAATTTTCTAGATGGTATGAGGCATGAGCATGTATGTTTTGCTTTAATTCCAAAAGCTGGTAAAGAGGAAGTAGAAGATGTTCCTGTAGAAGTTGCAGATTTGTTGAATGAGTTTCAGGATATTATATCCGATAACATGCCTAATGGATTACCACCAGTCAGAAAGATCAGTCATCAGATGGACTTGATCCCAGGAGCGAGTTTTCTGAATAAGGTAGCACACAGAATGACACCTGCAGAAAGTGAGGAGTTGAACAGACAAGTACATGAACTATTACAGAAAGGATTGATCCGTGAGAGTTTGAGTCCCTATGCTGTACCAGCGGTATTAGCACCAGAGAAGAATGGAGAATGGAGGATGTGTACAGATTCTAGGGCAATAAAAAAGATCACAATCAAGTGCAAGTTTTCATTGCCACGAATGGATGATATTATGGACTGTTTGAGTGGAGCTGTGTATTTCTCAAAGATAGATCTGAAGAGTGGATATCATCAGATTTGGATCAGAGAATGAGATGAATGGATGACTGCCTTCAAGACAAAGGAAGGACTATATGAGTGGTTAGTCATGCCTTTTGGGCTAACTAATGCACCGAGCACTTTCATGCGGCTCATGAACGAGGTTCTGCAAGAATTTCTGGGTAAGTTTGTCATTGTTTACCTATATGATATTTTGATCTTTAGTAAGACATTGGATGAGCATATGATGCATATTCATATGGTATTTGAGAAGTTGAGAGAAGAGAAATTGTTGATTAATTTGAAGAAGTGCAGTTTTGTAAAGAAAGAGTTGGTGTATTTGGGGTTTGTAGTTTCAGGAGAAGGTCTAAAAATGGACCCAGAGAAGGTACAGGCTATCCTTGAATGACCTACTCCAAGGAGTGCTACTGAGGTAAGATCTTTTCATGGTCTAGCTAGCTTTTACAGAAATTTTATCAAAAAATTTAGCAGTATTTGTGGACCCTTGACTGAAACAATGAGAGGGGATAGAAAAGAGTTTAAGTGGACAAATGGGGCAGAAAAAAGTTTTCAATTGTTGAAATAAAAAGTTACAGAACAACCTGTTTTAGCACTTCCAAATTTTAATAAGGTGTTTCAAGTAGATTGTGATGCTAGTGGTACTGCAATAGGAGCTGTTATGAGCCAAGAAGGTAAACCTGTTGCTTATTTCAGTGAGAAGTTAAATGATGCCAAGAGGAAATATTCTATTTATGATCAGGAATTTTATGCTATAGTTCAAGCATTAAAGAAGTGGAGACATTATCTACTTCCTAAGGAGTTTGTTTGGTATACTGATCATCAAGCTTTGTAATATTTGAATAACCAAAGAAAATTGAATCAAAGGCATTTGAAATGGGTTGAGTTTTTGCAAAGTTATACATTTGTTTTGAAACACAGGAGTGGAAAGTCTAATAAGATTGCAGATGCTCTTAGCAGAAGGCAACTATTGCTGACAGAAATGCAGATTGAAGTGGTTGGGTTCGAGGAACTCAAGAATTTGTATCCAGAGGATCCTGATTTTGGTGAAGCTTGGAAAGCTTGTACAGAACCTGTTACTCTAGACAGGATGAAATGGTTGGATTTCATCATCTAGGATGATATGCTATTCAGAGGGAGTCATTTGTGCATTCCACGAAGTTCTATGAGGGAGAATCTCATCAAGGAAAAGCATAGCGGAGGATTGGCTGGACATTTTGGTCGTGATAAAACCCTTGGTTTGGTTAGTGAGAATTATTATTGGCCACAGTTGTAGCAAGATGTGAAGAAGTTTGTATAGAGTTGCGGAGTATGTCAGATGGCGAAAGGAGTGAAGCAGAATACAGGGTTGTATCAGCCATTACTCGTACCAAAGAAGCCTTGGGAGGATATCAGCATGGACTTTGTTCTTGGTTTACCGAGGACTCAGCGGGGACATGATTCAATTTTTGTGGTGCTTGACAGATTTTCAAAGATGGCACATTTCATTCCCTGCAAGAAGACTAATGATGTTGTTCATGTAGCAGAATTGTTTTTCAGAGAAGTAGTGAGGCTTCATGGTTTGCCAAAGACTATAGTTTCAGATCAGGACACTAAGTTTGTTGCATATTTCTGGCGTACATTGTGAAAGAAGTTGAAGATAGATTTAAAGTTCAGTTCATCACATCATCCACAGACTGATGGACAGACAGAGGTGGTGAATAGGAGTTTGGAAAATTTCCTGAGATGTTTGGTTGGAGATAAGCCAATAGGATGGGATTTGATTTTACCACAGGCGGAATTTGCATACAATAATTCTGTCAATAGGAGCACTGGTAAATCACCATTCCAGATTGTATATGGAAGTAGTCCAAGAAATGCATCTGAATTGAGGAAGATAGATAAAGGAGAAATAAGTAGTGCTGAAGCTGAGGATTTTGCAGAACACTTGAAGAACATTCATGGGGAGGTGAGGAAGCATATTACCAAGATGAACGCACAGTATAAGGCTAAGGCAGATGAGAAAAGGAGGTATAAGGAATTTCAGGTTGGTGATGAAGTCGTGGTTCATTTGCAGAAGGAGCGGTTTCCAGTTAGTACATATAACAAGCTGAAAATGAAGAAGTTTGGACCATGTAGGATACTGAAGAAACATGATTCAGGAAATGCATATGAGGTAGAATTGCTTACTGAGCTAAATATTTCACCAGTGTTTAACATTTCAGATCTGACAGAGTATCATGAAGGAGGTGTTGAAGATGAGATCACAACAGCATAGTGGAGTATTCGAGCAACTAGTTCAGACACTAAGGAGATCGAAGATATACTGGACAGTCATGTTGGTAGAAGCACAAGGAACAGGACATATGAAGAATATCTGGTCAAGTGGAAAGGATGACCTGTTGAAGATTCATCATGGCTGACAAAGGAGGAGGTTAGCCATCTTGGTTTTCCTCTGCACACCTGAGTCATGACAGGGTAACTTCTCAAATTACCCTGGGTGTCTGATGTAGGAGCATCCTGGGTGTAAGAGCAATCTTGCATCACCCAAAAAAAATATTTCTATTTTTATATTCAATAAGGGCTATTTTGTGCAGAGCTGCTATTTATGGAAAGTTACTATTTTTGGTAATTTTTATATGTGCTTAGAATGATCTGATTTCTTTCTTGGAGGTTCATTTTGGTCATATAAGTCTACCAATAAAGTTTCATTGCCAGATCAAGTGTATATTGGAAGATATTGAAGATTTTCGGTATTGGCAGTAGGGTACAGAAACTTTGAACTCAATTTTGAAGGCTTTAGAGGCCCCGGATGAGGTCAAAAATTTGGGTGACGAGCACTTGTGTAGGTCAAGCGTGTAGAGCACTTCGTGGCATTTCTGAAATGGGGTTATAATAGCCGATCGGGTCAACTAGTGATGACTTATGGTCTTCGGAAGTTGGGCCACCTGAAATGGCGGAAAATAATTTTCTTCAAAATTTCTGTTCGGGTTTCAAAGGTTATCTTGAGCCGACTATGATGTAATAAAATGTAAAATAAAATAATTCTAAGTTTGGTCGGCCTTATTGGCTAAAATTCTGGAACCTTCCCAGGCGGTGGAAAATTGCCTATATAAGGAAGGCTGTATTATTGTCTTAGGCAGTTCAAAATAGTTCTAGGTAGTAGATCTGGGTAATAGTTCGAGGCTTTCTCCTATAGAATATTGTAAGAGAATGCCCATGTGGCTTTGCATATTGTAATTCTGAAAGTTTGTAATTCCACATTTGTGGAGATAATAAGAAGCCAATTTTATGTTCTTGCATATTGTTGTTGTTTCTCTATTTCTGTTATGTGTTTGTGGTATTAAGGGGAGCACCCTTCATCAATAAACCTCAGACCAAAGTGCCTCACTTTAAGCCTATCAACCGTGTTTCTATTGTCAAATTATATGGGATGTATTCAGCAATCAAGGGAGTCAAAAATTGACTTGGCAAAAGCTCAAGGTATCAAAATGATTTTGGATATTTCAATCTAATTTATTATTGAAAGTAGTATTCTCCTTTCAAAGATCTAAGAAATGTGTACCACTTAAAATTGTTCACCATGACCTTAATATGCTATGTAAATACGCACATCACTAAACATCTAAAGTACAGAGGTTAAATATAACATTTGTATATAAAATCATATGTCTACCGCACTTGATGTAAAGAATCTTTTGATCGTTGTTATAAACCATAAATTTGTACACACCTATCTACTCCACTCCATGTAAAGCATATTTTTCTCATTATTATAAAATATATATTTGTACATAATAGTTGTGAGGTTGTGTATAATTACAACTTAAAGCATGTATTGGAAAAAAAAAGCACAAAAAAGAGAACAAAATGAGCATATTTACTTTTGTTTAGCCATATTCCACATACTCGCAAAGCATGCACATGTAGAGCACGTGTTGTTTCATAGAATCCCTCAAAGAGGTGTTTTTAATATATCAAATATGAATATTTGCAGAAACACTGCCTCAAACAAATATGGTCTCTGAGAATTCCAGGGTTGTAGGGGTCTATGCAAGGTGTATTTTTTGAATAGGTTTGAGACCAATCGAAGCATATGTAAGACCATTTTCCATATCATCCTCATGCCTATACAAAACTAGGAAGGCTTGAAATAGGACATATGAAATGTTTTGATTGAATTGTTTAGCAGAATACCTCATAGAAATGTGATTTCATGAGCCGCCAAGGATACTCAACATCGCAGGGTAGCCTAATTTTCAACCATTTTATGAGGGATTCCTAATGTAGTAGATGATAGTTAATATGACAAGGTAATAACAGACTAATTCAATACAAGGAGTGAATTTTGTTTCACTTGGGCATCAAAGGGGTTTGGGAATTTTTCTACTAGTAAAAAGTTGTAAGTGTCAGTTTCTGGATTCGATTGTGTAGCATTTTTTAATCATCAACGTTTCGGATCATACTACATGATCCATCATCAAGATGCTGCTAGAGAAAGGAACATAAAATGATATGTTGCAGATTTGGCATACAATAAAAATAGGAGGGAGAGAGGAAGAGGGGAGAGAGAAGACAGGTGCACGGAGATCCACAGTGACAAGACCTACAACTAGTGACAATTAGGGAAGGGGGGGAAAAACATCACTCCCAATGAAATAACAAGAAAAATTAAAAAAAGATAAAAAAAATAAAAAAAGATACAGTGCAAAAATGAATTGACATAAAAGAGAAAAAATTGATATATACATATAAATGAGTGTAAAAGTGCAAGCATTTTATATATACCAAAAGAATATGTACATATGTATACAAGTACAATAAATATATGTGTATGTATTGTACTGAGTATATGTACATAAAAGTGTATATATGTATGAATACGTATACATATTTGTATACGTATGCATATATGTCTACATATACGTATACATATATGTATATATGTATAAAGTTTTTACTCATAAGAAAGGACACTTTCATGAGTTGTTAAATGATTACAACAGGATGCAATAACGTGCAACATTTTTATTTTCATTAAATGGAATTATTCATGGGAATGAATGGAAAGGGAAGATAAAAATAAAAAGTGGATAATGAGGTAAGTTATTTTCAGTTTGCAAGGTAAAGACAAAAAAAAAATTATTTTGAAGTTGTAACTGAAGGGGGTTTTCTTTTCAATTGAAGTACAGAGTATAGATTGAAAAAAATCAAATATTTTAAATAGGAGTCAAGTAGAAGGAGAATATTTGATTATACAAATCAGATATTTTGAATAGCAATCTATCCTTGTGCATTATTCAACAAATTCCTTTGGAAACAATTCTTTCCTTAGGCCTAGTCCTCCTATGGTGGATTTCCTTGTAGACAATGCATTTCTTGGTTATCTTTTTCAATGAGTTGACTAGCATAATGCAGCTTGTTAGACTTTCAATTCCATATTTAGTGTCAATCTCTCTCTCTTTACATGACTCATGATAAGTCAAATGTTACAAGGCTAGTGGTCATGTATCCCTTTTTTTTGTTTTTGAGTGTTGCTTCTTTTTATCTTGGTTTTGAATTTGATAAGGACTTAAGTCACTTGGGGGCTTGGTATCTCATTTTCTCCTAGACCTTGATAAAAATATTTCCAGTGCTTTAATCTACTTCACCGTGAGCAAGAGGTAATATCACGCTCCCACTAAAGTAGAGACTAAATGTATCATCCTAAATTGTACTCATCTACAATTGGATTCTTATTTAGGTCTTATTTTAGTGTCCTTGAGATCTCATGCTTGTTATGCTTGATCTAGCCTTGATTCTACTTATCTTTATGGCATTCTCTACCTGATTGAGACCCGTTAACCAAATTTCTAAGCCTTTTAGGGGGAATAAGTTGGCCAAGTCAGCCTATTCTTAGGAATAGGTCAATCCAATCAGCTTATTCTTGGGAATAGGTCAACCTAGTTGACCTATTCCCTGAGGTTTTCTCCATAATTTGATTCAGGAGTCATTCTCAATAGTTGTATAGGAAATTCAAATTCCCATTGCCCTCCTTCAATTTTTGAGCTTTGAGATGTTTGTGAGGGGTATATAAGAAACTTAACTCTCCCCATTTTGAGAAGTGATAACTAAGCACTCCAAGCTCAAGCATTCAAGCACCCAAGGTATCACCCAAGATATCTTCCAAATGCAATCTTCTCCATTGTAACGATCTTCTCTCTCTCTCTCATGAAGACCAAGTAGAGGAGAGCTCAATCAAGCAAGGAGATCATTATTTCAAAAACATGAATATCAATACAAATCAATTCCTTCCAAAGGAAGATGACATTAAGCATAACAACATTGGAGATTTGAGGAGTATTTGCAAATCTAGTGTTAGAATTATTAATCTTTCCTTAGTTGTATTATTTATTTATTTGAGGATAAACCAAAGTATCCTCTTTTTATTTTAGGAGATTCCTATGGGATCCCTACATGTATGTTTTCCTCTAGTCTAAGTGGGAGGACAACTCATATTTTGTAAGTCCTTAATAAGGAAATTAGTTTATTGGACTCCTTAAGAGGACTTTGACACTTTTGACACACCTATTATGGATGATGGCATTCATAGATTGGTGAATTACTTAGTAACTCCTCTCCTCAGCTCTATTTAAGAGACGCTCCTCTCTCATTTTTTAGAATATGAAGTTATTGTAAGTGACCAACTCTCTCTCTCTCTCTCTCTCTCTCTAGGCTTTGGCTTCATTCATAATGTCACAAGGGGTTTGCTTTGTTTTCCCCTTTCAAAATTCTTGTCTCATTGTGTTGATCTTGGAGTATCTTGATGGTTTTGGTAATATACCTTGAATCAATCTCTCGTTCTTTGTGTTTATGGTAATTTACTTCCTTTTGTTACACTCACTTGGATTCTTCCTTTAATTTCATTTTATTTTTTGAATATTTCTTACATGGTATCAGTGTAGGTTAATCCTTGTTTTGAGTGTTTATGGAAGGTACCATTCAAAGGATATCTCGTTTGAGAAGGAGAAAGCCTTTTTTGTTGATTGATTAACTTTTTGTGTTGCAAAATTTTTTTTCTCTAATCCTCTTTGGTCAACTTGCCGCTAGAGATTAGAGTATATTTTTTATGGTTTGGATGGTTCACCACCAAACCCATTGACTAGTTTTGTCTATTTTGTTATCTTTGTCTTAAATTTGCATGTTAATATTTGTACCCTCTGTCGGGAGACCGCAAGGGCTTCAACATGCCTATTAATCATTCTTTTTTATGCCCTCTGATGGTTTGATTCTTGCAGGATTCAAATAATATTTATCTCAATATTTTATGATATTTGTGCATGTAGGATCGGTCGTTGTTTAACTCTTTTCTTCTATAACCTAATCTTTGTTGATGTTATCTTTGTTCTCTTTGCAGGTTTTATATATCTTTTATTTGCATTAGTCTAATTGTGTTACTGCTGGATCTATTTAATTTCTTCTTGTGATCATTTATCTCTGTCCCATTTCATTTTTTTTTTCTCTTTTTTTTTTTTTAAATACTTATATTTATATATCTCCATATACTGGTTTATATTATATTCAGCTTGTTATATTCATTTCTCATTACTTAGAATACAATAACGAATACTTATAAACTGTTGTGTTTTCATTTATCCCTCACAAAAGAAAATATTTTTTCAAATACGATACTATCAATCATTTGATTACATCACGCCTTTGCATGTTTGATGATCAATCTATTTCTCATTGCCTAGCTCAAATAATTGATCCATTGAATATATTTGTTAGCTTTAGTGCAAGAAGTTCAATATGAAGTCTAAAGCGCATTAATCTATCTCATTTTACTAGTCTGTAGCATCAACAAGAGGGAGCACCAGCATCAAAAGGGGAAGGTTAGGGAATGTGAGCAGGAAGAACATGTTATTTTTTACCTCAAAGCGCAACCTTGTCTCTCCCTGCTCAACCTTGTCTTTCATGTTTTAACTTCTTTCCTATAGCACCATTGTACTTTTGTTTTGTGCTTACATTCATTATTGTGCTACTGTTCTCTATGTTTTTTTTTAACTGTTTCTTTAGCCTTAATAATGTCTCATGATATATCTACCATCTTTCTTTATTTTGCATTGTTCACTTGGTGTAAATCATCTTTCTCTTTTAGCTAGGCATTATTTTTATATCATTTTATATCTCTTCTATCAATTATTTCAGCTTCCATTTACTTTATTTAGCGTTGTTTGATTCTTCTTTATTCATTTTATTCTTTGCCTTATTACTAGTTGGTATATCCTTGTCTGTAAAAATTTATAGCACATTTCTATTTTCAGTGTTATTCAAATAACATTTTGTTTAGCCGACCATCATAGTTACTGGCTTTTATCTTTCTTCTCTAGCTGCATGTAACTCTTATAAAAAAACCGCATCTTTTACCAAGTTTTTTTATAACACTTTTATTTAAACACCCTTTCTCTACATGTTTGAGTGCCCGCATGCTTCCAATGCTTGCTTCAATGTTTGAATCGATGCATGTTGTCAATAAAACAAACCAAAATAATTAGAGACAAAAAAGATATTATTACAATTTATTTCCAATGCCTGCTTCATTGTATGAAAAGAATGACAAGATAAAATTTATCCATGTCAAAGAAAATATTTCAGTTAAACTACAAATATTTGTGTCTCTGATTCCTTACATAGCCAATCATGTAAGATATCTACCTATCCTAATTCAATTTATCCATTTGTCCATGCATTGGTGATGCCAAGTTATTTTCATTAAAAAACACCCATCTCCATTCTTTGTGGGCTGTGACCTCGTGATCTGTCCTATACCAGCCTCTTCCTTAGCCATTATGCTAGCGCCTAAACCATTTTCAAGCTTCCCTCCTTGTCATGAATTGCGTTTATATATTAGGTGGATTTAGAGTTTAAATTATTTAATTTTTCATCTCTGGATGTTTGGGATTTCTGATGTTGTTTAGTTGGATTTTCAATCATTGAGATGGATAAAGTTAAAATTGCAATTGGGGTTAAGATTTTTCATGTGATTGGTATTCAATATCTCTAAATTAAATTTGTGAAAATATTGTTTTAAATGTTGAGAATGGTGGCATTAATATTTATATGATAAATGTGATTATCTGGGTTTTGGGCTTTGGAATAAATTGCAATTAGATCAGAGATCAATAAGTTACTGATTTGAAAAGTAACATATTTTAATTTTGTTTTTGTGTATCTTAATTGTACAGTTTAAATGCTAGTTAAAATACTTAAATATGATAAATAGCTAGAATAGACATGTTTGGGCTCAACTGCAAAATAATTCTCCACCGAGAAATTGCATACCATTTACTCACAGTAGTTGGTTCTGATCATTCAACAATTGCATTGAATTGGAGATTACTCTAACACAAGAATTCTATATGATTTCATGAGTAACCGTCAAAGCCTTGGTAAGATTAAAAGCCCAATAGTTTCAAATTTAAGAATGCCAAGAAAGGGTTTCAATATCAAGGTTCTTTAGACCACATATCAACCTAATCGATGTTAGAATTTGTAGCTTTTACAATGGGTGTTCCCTAAATGAGCCCTCACACTTTTGAGTGATCTATTTATGCAATTTTATTACCATAATGTGGGAGCGACATCTCGTAGTTGAATTTTTGCACTTAGATAAGGCAGGGCAGACCATATTGTAGAGAGAATGACACAAGAATGAATTTAGTTAAATCAACAGGAATATAATGATTGAAATTAGAAAATAAAAGGTTCTATGAACTCTTCTTTTCATTGGCTAATTTTATAAGCTACCAAGAAAATATTAAACATGTATACCCTTCAAGAGTAACATTACTAATTTGAACACTTCGATAAGATAGAAGGATGGAACTTCAAGGTAAACTCATTGATGCCTACTAAACTTTTGTTTTTATCCCTTGCACAACCAGCTATTATCTGCTATTATATGTTGTTTATGCGATTATTCTCTGCAGTTTATTCCTCACCCAGCCAGTCTGTTGCTCCTTCCTTTGCCATGTTCTCAGCTTGTTACTTTTTGAGCCTCGACTGTCTTTATCGATGATGTTAGAATCATTTTAGAATAACTAAGAAGGGGGGAGGGGGGAGGAGGGGGGCGGGCAAATCAATTATCCTCAAGTCCAGATGTACCAATTCAACTTTTAACACTTCAAAAAACTTAGATCTATTCAAAAATTCACTTGGTCTCTATAGAATATATCACTGTTATAAAATTTGCAGTCCACTATCCAAAATTAATCAACTTGTAGAATATTAAACTTTTAACAACACAAGACATCAAACAACATTCACACAAGTATGACACTAGGATTTAACGTGGAAACCCAATATGGGAAAAACCACCAGTAACATGCTACCAAATTTTCACTCTTCTAAAGTGAGCTCTGTGAGAATCTAACCCTGTTACAGGTTACAATACACATTGTTAGGTCTGACGCTATTAAAGGATTTAATCACCCTATTAAAAGTAGCCTAGTTAGAGGGCTTAAGAACATCCCATTAGAATGTCACTTTGATTAAAGGATTTACAAAATGACTATTAGGTCAACCTTGATTAAAGGATTTTAACTGATACAATGGTTAGAAAGTAACAGTAGGTTCTGATCTGAAATATACAACACACTTTACAAATACAAATCTAGTACGCTCATATGTTGATTTACTAACTGACCTTCATTACCACCTCCATCTCCGATCTGCTCAGAAATCCCTTAAGTAATCACCTAGAACTCTGTTCATCTCTTCACAGCTCTTCTTAGCCTTCTGCTTAGGTTCACCAGTCAATAACATCAACCTCTTTCCACACTCTCATAACCCACAACTAGGTCATCCTTATACCTCCTTGATTAGAGTATGTGTAGGATTATGGTATGCCAAAAGTGGCGATGTGAAAAAAACTTATTTTTACTCATCCAAAAGCGCACAAATGCATATGTTGACTTTTTATTAGGTCTGGGTGTTAGTACACCTGGCCAAGCCAAAAGCCAAATCAAAAGGCTTAATCGGATATCCGATAATATTGGATATCCAATATCTACTAGTAAATTTAACACTGTACCCCTAGCTGTGTTCAATATTTTCTCATTATAAAAATGTGAACGTGGTTGACGGTTTTGGATATCCACTTTGCAATCCCCTATCTAATTTTTCTAAAATCTAAGGTAAGTCCAATCTTCAAATTTTTGTTGTTTTTATTATTTTTTAATAGAAATTTATAGTTTTTATATAAAAATTAGCTGTTTAAATGAGTTTTTATATTTTTTTAAAAAAATTATTGTAATTATCTATTTATTTTTTCATTGTAATCAAACATGGAATCAAAAAACCCTCCTAATGATCCTGAAAATAATCTAGAACCACCTCCCAACAATCCCCCACTTCCAGAAGACGTACCTGTCACAAACCCTTATCATTTAGAGGATCTAATAGGAGATAATCTAAATGAACTTAGAGGATTTCAAACCACCTATGCCAATACCCCTACATTGCGCCCCATGTTTACGATATTGAACTCAATTATTAAAAACATGGAGAAACTTACACAACAACATAGTGATGCACTTCTTTGGCGTGATTCCATGCATACCCAGTTTGACGATGGGCTTGATTATAATCAAGTCATGAACCTAAATATAACAAAACATGGCATAGCTAATCTTTTTGTGGATCCTAAAACCAGTCTAAAAGTAGACCCTAAAAAAACCAAGTTGTCAATTAAATGGTGCACAAATAGTGCAATACATGACAACTTTTGGGACCGTTGGTGGATGGTTTTTGATAGACCACCTCACAACAATTTGGATGTCCCATTTTATTTTATTAAAAAATTGTATGCTGAATTTGTGCTCGGTCACAAGGTGAATTAATGGAGTATGAGACTGAACTAGGGTGTAGGTTTAGGTGCTCCTTAGGATAGGCCATGGGCACAACGAGTGAAATCCCGCACATATGTCCCCCCTCCTGAGATTTCACCACCTCCCACAGTGCAACATCCTGACATTATTGCTGAGGCTGACTCATAGACTATTCAAGCCATTCACACCTTAAGTGATCTACTGGTTACGCAGAGCATGACATTGTTGCCTCCTCATCCTGATGCTTCTGGCACTTCCACATCCTCCACAAACTCACATATTTGTGTGCCCCACACTTGCATTATATGCAAGAATATGTGCTTGGGTCCCCTAACAGATAGTGATGCATATAATTTCACCTTCGACGTGGACAATTCTACATAGCACACTACAGGCACTGAAGCAGCTCATGGAGATGTCCATGAGGGGCCTTTAGAGCCATGGACTCCCACTGTTACGGTAAGGATAAACAATTCATTTTTTACATTATATTTAAATTTTATTGTTCGTATTTTTAGTAGAATTTCCTTATAATAATTTCCCATTTATGTCTTTTTATGTGTTACATTTATGTTCAATTGATGACAGAGGAGGAGATGGCACAGGTGGAGAAGTTCACGCTTTCATCCATATCATTCAGTCTTGACACTTGCATGGTACATATATTTTAATGTACTCATTGGTTTCCTTTTAAATTATGATAATAGTATATGTACATTGTTTTCTAATTTTTATGATCATCTTTTACATACTGATGTAGGTGTCACTAGTTGCCATCGGGGGGCAATGTGAGGGGGTGCAGGTGTCATTCGTTGACCAGGGAAAGGTAATTAAGTAATTTAATTTGTTTATGCATACATGTATACTTGTCAGTTGTGTGTACTCATTTTTAATTTACATGGTTTATTTGACAGAGTGTGGCATATGATGATGCCGTGAGACCCTATCATCATGATAGAGTCATAAGCATATCCATTCGCAGTGATAGCCCCATGGTACGTACATTTCTAAAGTTATTTGTATGTATTTTACTATCAAGTATATATAATATGGTCAAGTTATGATAGTATGAAGTATCTGTTTGACTTTTGTAGGTCACTCCTAGTTTGAGGGAGGTAGAACGCCAAGGGTTTGTATCGCTGATGAATCACCCAACAATCCCTGAAGAAAGTTCAACATAGGTAAGCTTTAATGTTAATTCAGTTATTTTTTAAACATATATTTGCTACCAAGTATTTAACATTAAATAGTATAACTCGTAGATCAATCTCATGTTCGCAAACATATACAGGTGGGAGTCGACATTGGTGGCACTATTCCTATGCTACCAAGGACATATATTAGGTCTCCTATCGATGAGAGGAGACAAAGAGGTGAGGTATATGAGAGCTCAATTTTAGTTTAAATTTTATTTATTGTTATTGACTATGATTTTGAATTTTAATCTAACTTGGGGTTTCACTTTTGTGTTTGAATGCAGGATCCATCAGAGCCAAAGAGTACTTCAAAGAGGCTGCATTTTAATGATCCACTAGTAGAATAGGATGTCCTAGAAATATTTGTATTTGAACTTCTTATTTTGAGATGTCATCTAACACATTTTGAGATGGTGTATGCCACAATGTATCTAGATATGTTGACATGTAAATATGTACAAAATTATTGTTCATTTTGATATATATGAAACTTGATATTTGATCCAATTTGTTAATTACATGAAAGGATAACTTTAGTGGTGAATATTTACCAATTGGCTAATTTTACTCGTCGGGGACCCAAAATTTGGCTAAAAAAATTAGACTTTCAGGGTGGCCATGTCGCCAGCACTTTATAAAAATTGGGTCCCATGCATAGGCCAATCGCCAATAGTTGGACTTCAATGATGATGTCACCAATAGAATCTAATTTTTCCACATAGTAAATTGAATATATTTGCCAATATGTGGTCAAAATTTAAGTTAGGGTATGAATTAAGTACATAGAGTTGACATGTCTCTATTCCGGAGACTTTTCATGGGACTTTTTATCCTTTCAAATTTTGGCCCGAAATAAATTTGAATGTGGACACATGTCTTTATTTTAGAGACTTTCTCTAGAACTTGGTGTCCTTTAAAAGTTTGGCCCGAAATAGGATATATGCCATTCATTTAACATCATCCAACGGTTATAAAAAATAGTTTTACTATATGTCAAATGATATAAAAGTAAATTATGACACCTATCCTTTTAACAATAATGGTGAAATGATGGTTTCTAGGTACGTGTACTTCTAGCTGCAATTTTCTTCAACAATGAAAGATTCACTAGGATTTTATAGAATTTTCATACAATTGAAAAAAAATTGCCAACAATATTATTTTTTTCCACCCAAAATAATGTAGGATTCGCCAGGGTTTTATAAATTTCTAGGGAGGGGGTTTCTTAAAGTTTTCATATGCTTGTGTGTATGTACTCATGTGTACGATTTATGCCTTAAGTATATTCATGTATATTCAAGTACATTCTTCATAACCTAAATTCATGTGTATGGGCTACGTGCATGACTTAAGTGAATTCAGGTGATATGCTTTATAATCTATGTGCTACATGTATGCTTCATGACTTAAGAAAATTTATGTGTATGCTTTATGTGCTACATGTGTTCACATGTGTAATTCATCATTTGAGGTATATAAGGATGAAACATTGTTAGTATCATCCTTCCATGGAATCTAGGCCTTTGAGTCCATGGAAAGGATCAAGGTTACAAGTTACACTTCCAAAACAAAAGAAAACTAATAAAAATCATAATTTATGTGATTTCCACCATTAATGATGCCTTTGACCTTCTTGAACCTCTGATTTGTATTAAGTGACTTCAATGTCTAACTCAACTCGAGGATTCTATAAACAACTTGGAATCCACTCAAGGAGTCAACCTCAACTTCAACCATTTCTCTTATATAGCCTTTCTAGGCTTGTCTAGTAGCCCTACAGACACTGAAATCAGCAAATTACTCTCGAACTCTCCAAACAACCTGACAAGGTATTTACATTTTTTAATACCCTTATCAGAGTTACTAAATTCATCTCAATCTCAGTCCTTTGTCATTTGGCTAGTGAAGACTTTCTCCACCCTCTAGCTCTCCATCTAGGCCTAATTATCCCTTGCTCAAAGAAGAAACTCCTATCCCTGCTTATCTCCAAGACTCAAAGACTTGAAATGAGGTTGTCCAATTGGAGCTAATGGCACATTCCATTTGGTGTCAGGACGAATGGTTTGGAAGAAATCCAGTGGTGCAACTTTCAACTGACCCTCATTGCAAGTTTTGGCATCAAGCGAGACTGGAGTGTCAAACTCAAAAAAATTTGAATCTCCCAGAATGGAGAGAGGTTATTGTAGGCCTTAGAAATGTAGTCTTGTAGCATCTCATGGATTGCTAATACCTCTCATGGAGTCTAAGATACGAGCCTCGAAACTTTTCTGCCCAATCGTGCTTCGTGCACCTTGGGGACACTTTGGTCCGGCGTGGTCCAGAACGTTCTAGTGACTCAGTGGATGAAATGAGGTTGTCTCTAGAGTTTACCCACTTAACTATAGCTAATGGTGCATTCCATTTGGTGTCAAGATGAACGGTTTGGAAGAAACCCATTAGTGCAACTTTCAACTGACCCTCACTACAAGTTTTGACATCAAACAAGATTGGAGTGCCAAATTCAAAAAAAAATGAATCTCCCATAATGGAGAAAGGTTATTGTAGGCCTCAAAAACATGATCCTGTATCATCTCACAGATCATCGATACCTCTTACGGGGTTCAAGATACGAGCCTTGAAAGTTCGCTGCCCAATCGTGCTTAGTGCACCTTGGGGACACTTTGGTCTAGTGTGGTTCAGAATGTTCTAGTGACTCAGTGGATGAAATGGGGTGGTCCCTAGCATTTACCCACCCAATCAGAGCTAATGGCATAGTCCATTTGGTGTTGGGATGAATAGTTTGGAAGAAATCCAGTAGTGCAACTTTAAATTGACCCTCACTGCAAATTTTGGCATCAAGCGAGATTGGCGTGTCAAATTCAAATAAATTTGAATCTTCTAGAATGGAGAGAGGTTATTGTAGGCCTCAAAAATGTGGTCATGTAGCATCTCATGGATCTCCAATACCTCTCACGGGGTTTGAGATACAAGCCTCGAAAGTTCACTACCCAATCATGTTTAGTGCACCTTAGGGACACTTTGGTCTGGCATGGTCCAGAATGTTCTAGTGACTTAGTGGTTAAAATAGGGTTGTCTCTAGCATTTACTCACCCAACTATAGCTAATGGTGCAATCCATTCAGTGTTGGGATGAATGGTTTTTAATAAATCCAGTGGTGCAACTTTTAACTGACCCTCACTACAAGTTTTGGCATCAAGCGAGACTGGCATGCCAAATTCAAACAAATTTGAATCTCCCAGAATAGAGAGAAGTTATTGTAGGCCTCAAAAATATGGTCATGTAGCATCTCACAGATCATCGATACCTCTCACGGGGTCTAAGATACGAGCCTCAAAAGTTTGCTACCTAATCACGCTTAGTGCACCTTGGGGACATTTTGGTCCGGTGTAGTCTGGAACGTTCTAGTGACTCAGTGGTCAAAATGGGGTTGTCCCTAGCATTTACCCACCCAACTGGAGCTAATGGCATAGTCCATTTGGTGCCAAGATGAACAATTTGGAAGAAATCTAATGGTGCAACTTTCAAATGACCCTCACTACAAGTTTTGGCATCAAGCGAGACTAGAGTGCCAAATTCAAACAAATTTGAATCTCCCACAATAGAGAGAGGTTATTGTAGGCCTCTGAAATGTGATCCTATAGCATCTTACAGATCACTAATACCTCTCATGGGGTCTAAGATATGAGCCTTGAATTTTTGCTGCCCAATCGTGCTTAGTGCACTTTGGGGACACTTTGGTCTGGCGTGGTCTGGAATGTTTTAGTGACTCAGTGGATGAAATGAGGTTGTCTCTAACATTTATCCACCCAATCAGAGCTAACGGCATAGTCCATTTATTGTCAAGATGAATAGTTTGGAATAAATCCAGTGGTGCAACTTTCAACTGACCCTCACTACAAGTTTTCGCATCAAGCGAGATTGGAGTGCCAAATTCAAAAAAAAATTAATCTCTCAGAATGGAGAGAGGTTATTGTAGGCCTAAAAAATTTGGTCTTGTAGCATCTCACAGATCATCGATACCTCTCACAGGGTCCAAGATACGAACCTCAAAAGTTTTCTACCCAATCGTGGTTAGTGCACCTTGGGGAAACTTTGGTCCGGCGTGGTCTGAAATTTTCTAGTGACTCAGTGGTTGAAATGGAGTTGTACCTAGTGTTTACTCGCCCAACCAAAGCTAATGGTGCAGTCCATTCGGTGCCGGGATGAACGGTTTGGAAGAAATCTAGTGGTGCAACTTTCAATTGACCTCATTGCAAGTTTTAGCATCAAGCGAGACTAGAGTGCCAAATTTAAATAAATTTGAATCTCCCAGAATGGAGAGAGGTTATTGTAGGCCTCAAAAACATGGTCCTATAGCATCTTACGGATCGTCAATACCTCTCACTATAATACCCCAAAAATGGGCTATATGTTCATTAACCTCCTACATCTTCAATTCGAATCAAATCGACATCGAAGTCCTAACCTAAGGCACATCTAAACATCATCGAATCATAATTGATTATCTTAAATTCTGCATCGAGGAATATTCCTAGTAATATTCCTAATCATCATAATTATCTTTAATTTTATAATTATTTGGCGATAAATTACATTTATCCTAAGTTTGATTAATTGAATATTTTCATATTTAATTAATTAGATTTAATATTTGCCACTTAATTGTGTAATTAAATTTAATTCTATCTATTATTAATTGTATTATTTAATTTTGACAATAAATCAAAATTCCTATCTTTAATTGATTAAATTCTTATTTAATTAATTAAAGCATGTTGTCATTATTTAATAATATAATTTTTAATAAAAGTTTGGTAAAATAGTTAATTAACCCATAAATTAATTATTTTATTTCAAAAATCAATTGAGTTGAGGATAAATCACTTTATTTATTTATTTAATTCTTAATTATTATGCATATTCAAAAGAAACAGTTAAACTCCAAATCAGAAAATCAATGCAAGTTATTGACTTTTTGGAACTCAACATCCTTTTGGAGTTCAAAAAGCTGATCTAAACTCTAATTTGAGTTAAAAAGCTATTTTTGCATGATTTTGAGAATTAACTATCTTTCATGATCAGATAACTCAAAAATCAAGATGAGTTAATTTGAGTGATTTATGGCTTTTATTCATGCACCTCCAAAGCCCTGAATTTCTATAAATTAAGGCTTTAGCTCTTCACAAATCATCTCATATTTTGCACAATCACGCTGGAGAATTGGAATTGAAGAATCAAAGCTCTTGCGAATCGACATCTTTGTGAGATCAATCTTATTTTTTTTGCATTCATTTAGATTCATATTTCATATCATTTCTAGATTAGCATAGCATATCAATTTTCAATAGCATTCATAGCATATCAATTTTCAATAGCATTCATAGCATATCAATTTCATTTAGCATAGATTTCATATCAGTTTTTACAATTATTATTGCATAGAAAATATCAAAAATATAGATTAATTGCATTCAATTTCATATCCATCTTTTGCATTCAAATCCTTCATTTAGGTGTCGTCTAGGTCACTGATCTCGATTACAGTCTGAGAACATTAATCTCGCACCTATTAGAAGGCAGTAAATTGCTTGGTTAGATAGCTTTCAATTTTGCACGATTTTGATTATCACTAACCTCTAATGTTTTACTGAGTGTTGTGTCTACAGATCAGGTACAATTTTCACACACACATTTCTGGCGCAACAGTCTGAGTTCAAAAGATGTTCTCAGACTGTAATCGAGATCAGTGACCTAGACAACACCTAAATGAAGGATTTGAATGCAAAAGATGGATATGAAATTGAATGCAATTAATCTATATTTTTGATATTTTCTATGCAATAATAATTGTAAAAACTGATATGAAATCTATGCTAAATGAAATTGATATGCTATGAATGCTATTGAAAATTGATATGCTATGCTAATCTAGAAATGATATGAAATATGAATCTAAATGAATGCAAAAAAAATAAGATTGATCTCACAAAGATGTCGATTCGCAAGAGCTTTGATTCTTCAATTCCAATTCTCCAGCGTGATTGTGCAAAATATGAGATGATTTGTGAAGAGCTAAAGCCTTAATTTATAAAAATTCAGGGCTTTGGAGGTGCATGAATAAAAGCCATAAATCACTCAAATTAACTCATCTTGATTTTTGAGTTATCTGATCATGAAAGATAGTTAATTCTCAAAATCATGCAAAAATAGCTTTTTAACTCAAATTAGAGTTTAGATCAGCTTTTTGAACTCCAAAAGGATGTTGAGTTCCAAAAAGTCAATAACTTGCATTGATTTTCTGATTTGGAGTTTAACTGTTTCTTTTGAATATGCATAATAATTAAGAATTAAATAAATAAATAAAGTGATTTATCCTCAACTCAACTGATTTTTGAAATAAAATAATTAATTTATGGGTTAATTAACTATTTTACCAAACTTTTATTAAAAATTATATTATTAAATAATGACAACATGCTTTAATTAATTAAATAAGAATTTAATCAATTAAAGATAGGAATTTTGATTTATTGTCAAAATTAAATAATACAATTAATAATAGATAGAATTAAATTTAATTACACAATTAAGTGGCAAATATTAAATCTAATTAATTAAATATGAAAATATTCAATTAATCAAACTTAGGATAAATGTAATTTATCGCCAAATAATTATAAAATTAAAGATAATTATGATGATTAGGAATATTACTAAGAATATTCCCCGATGCAGAATTTAAGATAATCAATTATGATTCGATGATGTTTAGATGTTCCTTAGGTTAGGACTTCGATGTCGATTTTATTCGAATTGAAGATGTAGGAGGTTAATGAACATATAGCCCATTTTTGGGGTATTACATTTTGCCCCTCTTTGAATTACTGTGCGAAGTGCAGTGGTTCAAAGATAGTCTGTGTTTCCTAAAGATATGAAACTGATTCGAAAGATAAACCGATTGAAAGATAGAAACCGATTGAAAGATATTGAGATAGGAGGTCCTGAATGACCAGAGATAATGTTTATTGTAGCAGCAATGAACCGATGATTGCGAAAAAGTGTCAAAATGCCTGATTCTGAACCTTAGGATTGATAAGAAGTGAGTGACCCGTTCTAGACTCGATTGTCTTAGCATAACTAACAGGTATCACATCCGAATCCTTCAGTTGCCGAAGAACCAAGGAAAGAACACTATGATCCGATGGTTGCAAAAACTGATACAGTTTACAAGATTAAGAAAATATCAGATTGATATGGATCTTGATGAATCTGATATGCCCCAAGTGATGATAGATTTGCCCCGAGCGATGAGGACTTTTGATGAATCAGCGACTAGACATGATTGTTTGTCTTGATTACTGATGAAAGATATTGATAGATTTGATTGACAGACTTTGAATGATGTGCAATACCATGCCCCCTTCGGGATTAAAATTGAAATCTGACAAGAAAAGTCAGCATTATAGTTAGAAGCATGTTAATTGATTTGAGAAGTGGTTAAACACGTCTGAGAATGCATTCTGCATCGTTGGAAGGTCCCAAAAGACCAAGTTTGACTAGGTTTGACCATGAGTTGACCATGGTTGACCAAGTTGAAATTTTGATAGTTTGATGTAAGATAATCAGTTAAGTTGAATACTAGATTTCTGTGATGATTGAAGGTTGATTATGCAAGCAATTAATAATATGAATGATCTCAGATTTCAATTTTGATCCTGAAAAAGGATTCTACTTGCTGTTTCGTTGGAGGAACCTTCGTGTGAGATTCAGCTCTTGTTAGACTGGAAGATGCGATTTGAAGAATCGTTTAAGAATTGGAGTTCATTTAATCATTGTGAGATCATGCAACATGCAAAATGAAATGAGACATGCAAAATGAAATGCAACCTAAGACCGAGGACCTAGTCACTGATCATATGTCGATTTGTTATCATCATTGAACTTTTAGGTAACCGGATAAATCAATACAATGCCCACTAGCCATGAAACCATAGACATATGAATATTGATTTGTATGCGCAAGAATCAATACAACACCCACTAGACAACAACCATGGATATATGAATATTGATTTTGTTTTCGAAATGTCGGATTAGATATAAGCACCAAGGCACAAGCACCAGGATGACCTGAATATCATGTCCATTTTGATATAGCAATTTATATAAGCATCAAAACATAAACGTCGTGATGACCTGAGTACACCTTGCATTACAAACACATCAAACAGTCAAGAGATCATTCTAAATCCAATGTGAATTACCCGTAGTGACCCTTTATCATTCACATCCTTAGGCAAGATTGCGTTCCACAGTAGGAGAAAGAACTCACTCAAAAAGACAATAGTTAGATCAAACTTCCTTGAATTGTCTGGGTATCAATGGTCGAGGTACGCATGGCCATCCAATTCGAGATAGAGGCTCTTACAGTCAGACACCATTTCAATCCAGAAGTTCCAAAGATGTTAGATTTTCACATACAAGCAGAAGACAAAGAAAAGATTATGCCCCTAGTCATCACTCTCTAAATCCTATAAAGGACATCATCGAAGAGCTCGAAGGGACACAATATGCAAAAATCTCAATGCGAATCAGTAAGCCTACAAGGAGATAAAAGCATGAAAAGCACAGATTGTTTTAGTTGAGTTTTGATGTTTGATTGTTGTTGATGCAAAATCCTTTCTAGAGACAAGACTGACTGACTGACTCACATGAAGCTTCAAAGGACTCTGAGTGGATATGACACGTCTAAGATACATTGGAGGCCATAGGATATGACATTGATTGCCCCCAAGTGTTAAACATTGGTAGGATACAGACACTTGAGCTGATTGGTGTACAGACCGACTTATTGAAACTAGGATATGCAGAAACAAACCGGGAGATATGTACAAACTAAAGCAAGACTGAAAGTTGGGAAAGACCAAGACTGTGCTGATAGATGGAGCATTTGGAACAAGTGGCGACTGTTTGCCAGGTTTTCACCATCTTGGTAGAGATTCTATTTTTGCTACCAAGGTGCCTGTTTCCAGGTTTTAACCAAGGCACTTTTTCTTCTTTTTCATTTTTTTTTTTTGTATTTTTTTCATTTTTTCAATTTTTTTGCATTTTTGGAAAGTTCTCTATTTTTTAGCAGGGGTCTCTATTCTGAATTTCTATTTTTATGGCCAAAATCATATCAAAAAAATTAAATCTTGTTGACTAGGTCAAATGCAGCAAAAAAACTAAAGTTTTGTGATGGGTATGCACTTATTTTTTTACATGGTCCAATGAATGATATGAGTTGTCATTTGGGTTAATTGCTGGTTATTATTACTGATAATAATTGATTTTTAGAACTAACCCTATGGTTTTCATAAGTTGAATATATTTTGCATATCTTGTTTTCTTGTTTGCTTGTTGGAGAGTTCGTCACTTGCTTGCATGGAAAAGCTCAACAAAAATTGCTAAAAATAAAGTAAAATCTACTAAGCACATTGCGAGGATCCCAGGTATTCTCCTTCATCTAATAATATTTTGATTTGGGACTTAAAATAAATCTCTTATGTGTCAAGTTTGTGTGCATCTTTTCATGCTTTTGATCTATTTCTACACACTTGCATAATTGATACTAGGTTGTGAACCCTTAAAGATTCATTAAGTAGTCTTAGAATACTTGTGATTGATCTTGATTGCTATCTTGGGTTATTGGACTCGCTAATCCGCCGGCCCCTCATTTCCGCCCCGTGGTTGCAATCTCAGCGCCATAAAGGGGAGGGGTCAACAGGACATAAGCATTAAGTGTTCCACTTGGCAACCCTTTTGTGCTTTTAGGAACTCACTTGTTTTCTAAGTTGGGGACTCATTTTCAGCTTGTGTGAGGTGTTAAGTGTTCCACCTTGTGGACTCATCTCATATTCACTTTAAACGTTAAGTGTTCATCTTTCTACTTTTTGGATGCTTTTGGTAGATTTGCTTTCGGAACATACATCTGTGCTCACATAGTAATTAGGCCCTATGAACACTATTCGTGATTCTTGAGAGATTGGATTCCTAGCGAAATCCTTCCTTGACGATGGAATCCTTGTAGGTAGGGAGGATACTTAGTGTGTTTCACATTCATCTTGGTTAGTGCATCTTCTCTTATTGATCGACACATTCTCTCTCCGGAGAGGTTGATAGATCACGTGGGGTTGATATCACAAGCTTTGGTGAATCAAAATTGGTTAGTACATCTTCTCTTATTGATTGATACATTCTCTCCAATGTGTGAAATGGGGGTCACAAGACCTTTTCCCCTAATTCCTAGAGGTCATTGACCGGAATATCCCATCTTGGCTATCAATTTGTTTCCTGGACCATATGAACTAGAAAGGATTGTAGGTGCTATAGATTCACTAGGTTGAACAATTTTAGATTCAGAATCCTCTTTATATAGCCATGCCAGCACAGCTTCATCCTCTTCAAATTCTTGTTTGGATACTTGCTCCACCACAAAATGTCTTTTGTATGCTCCCATAGGTTCCTTAGGTTCTGATTTAGACTGCTTCAAGGATTGGCCATACGACTTAGGTGAGATTGGGAGAGATGTCAGAGACAAGACTGGCTCTATAGTGTATTCTCCCATCCCATTTTCTTTGATATTGATATCTTTAGCAATGTCATCCATATTAGATGTGGAAACGACATTTTGTTGCTTGATGAAAGATTCTCTGTTGTTGGGAACAAGCTTATCGGCACTTTCCTTCAATGTATTGCAAGTTGTATTCAGATCTGCTGGGATAGTAACTTCCACTTCTTCATAGGGAAATTTCAAGCATTGATGATACGTAGAAGGAATGGCTTGCATTTCATGGATCCAGGGTCTCCCTAGAAGGATATTGTAAGCCAATGGTAGATCGAGCACCTGACATGTGGTATCTTTGATGACTGGACCCACCCGGATGGGCAAGACAATGGTGCCTTTAGAAGCTCTTTCTTGTTCATCATAGGCTTTTATGGTGATTAAGTTGTAAGAACAAATGTTGAGGCCTGCGCCCCCATCTATCAACACACGTTTGACTCGACGGTTCTGGATCAAGACTTTTATGTGCAAGGGCTGATTATGTGGGTGACTTAGGGAGTTGTCATCCTCTTCTGAAAAGGAGATATATTGCAGAGATGTTAGATGACCAACCATAGTCTGGAACTTATCTAGATCTAGATCATCAGGAACATTAGAGCCGAGAAAAGCTTTGTCTAGGATATCTCTGTGAGCTGGAGATATTCGAAGTAACTCAAACATAGAGATTTTGGCATTGGTATGCTAGAGTTGTTGTACGATGCTATAAGATGTAGGTCTGGTATCCTTTGGATTGGAAGATTTCGAGGCAACCTTCTGTTTAGAAGCAGATGTGAGATTGAAAAGTATCTTAGGGACATCAGATGAATTTGGTGTTTGTCCTTTCAGATGCGTCTGAGCTTGTGATCTGGTAACTGCATTAGCTGAGGAATGATTTCTATCTCTTTGTACAATCGTGATGACATTACAGCTCTCAGAGAGGCATGGTTCCACCATATTGATGATAGCATCGTTTCCAGGGTAGGCATAGTTGACTTTTGCCCCCATGTTAGGCTGAGAAGTGGAAACTCCCTTGCCATGTTGTGGAAAGGGTTCTGTAAATGCTGTGTGATCATTATTGCTGGTAGGATTATCGATTGTGATGTCCCCTTGATCTATCAAGTCTTGAATGGTATGCTTCAAATGGAAGCATCCATTAGTTCTGTGGCCTTTAGTCCGATGGAAAGCACAGAATTCATTATCTTTCCACCAATATGGTTTTGGATCCGGATCAGGTTTTCGGATTGGTGGTAAAGAGATCATGTTATCAGCTATCATGGTCCTCAGAGCAGATTCCAAAGATTCTCCCAGGGGAGTAAACTTTCATTTATTATCCCATCGTTTAAATGGCTTCTTTGGAGATGGTTCAGCAGATTTTTGCTCTGAAGCTTCAATGGCTTTGGTGGCAAGGGTGAGATTGTAGGCCAGTGCCTTTGATGGGGTGTGGATAGTGTCAACAACACCGTCAAAGATGATACCTTTGTTTCTATTCCAGCTCTTGTTTTTATCTTTTGAGCTAGATCCCGATTCAGACTTGTCCTTTTGAAGTGTGATTTCTCCTTTCTTGACAAGTACTTTCTCAATCTTGATTGCATTATCCACCATTTTATCAAAAGATACATGATCTTGCATTTGTAATGGATAGTTGAGCTCTGGAACAAGGTTATTGATAAAGATTTCAAGTTTCTCCATTTTGGGAATTGGTCTAGCATATAAAGAAAACTTCTTTCACCACCTCTTGAGAAAAGTTAGGAATGATTCCCCTGGATATTGCTTGAGGTTACAGATATCGATCATGGTAATCGGATGTTGAATATTGTAGGAATATTGTTGATAAAACAATTTAATCAATTCCTCAAAAGTTTTGATCGTAGAAGGTAATCTTGAAAACCACTGAATGGATGCTCCTCCCAAGGATCTAGGAAAAAAATGCATTAGATAAGTCGGTTCATGCATGAATTCCATGGATTGCGTACAGAACTCTCTGACATGATCTTGAGGATCAGAGTGTCCGTCGTATTTGTCATACTTTGGTATCTCCACTCTTTTTGGGAATGGAGGCATATACAAGTCTTTGTCAAAAGGGAAAGGACAAAGGGCCTCCATGGAGAATTCCTTGGGTTCCTTCTCTTTCTCAATTTTATTCATTTTGACCTGCATAGCGTGCAACTGGTTCATTATGGCCGTCATCGGAGTTTCTTCCTCATGCGTGATGATATCTTCAACATTGAAGTGAGGAGGAAGTTTAGCTCCTTCTTGGGCTAATTGCAAAAAGTATGCCTCTCTATCCATTTTCAAGAAATGCCTCATCATTCTTTTGAATTCATCGTCATTCTGACACCGATGGATTTCAGAGGGTGTAGGGTCTTGGTCGGCATTATGTTGAGAATGGTGTCCCTGGGATCCTCCTCCTAGAGAACCATGGTTTGTCCCTGCTTGAGACATGGTAGGAGTTTTTGGGCTCCCTGGAATAGATTGAGGAGGAGTTTGTTGATTACCTCTATGAGTTGATAGAGGAGGTATGTAACCAGTTTTTAATCGAAAGTTACCGAGACCGTCGTCTTCGTAGATACCTGACTTGATGAGTTGTTCAAGAGTTGGACCCGGGGTATTGGTCAAAAGTAAGTTCTGAGATGTTTCTTCTGATTTCTTGTGTGAAGAAGCTCTGGTCTCCACCATTAACTTTGAATGAAATAGAAGAAAAGGATGAAGACAACTGAAGAACAATTTGATTCGAGAAAATCGGATGACGCAACCTTGTCAAGATTATGATAGTTTTGAAGATCTGATGAGATGTGGGTGAAGGAAATTGTGCCCTGGATGTATGGGATAGATCACCCAAAAGATAGCGGACACGAGTTCTCAACACTTAGTTTGTTTTTGAAGATTGATTGATTGAAGATTGATAGTTATGACAAGGTTTTGACACGAGATAAAAAGGACTCAAATTGATCAAACAGAAGACTAGATCAGATTCAAAAGATCAAACTCGGAAAATGGTAGAATGCTTAATAGCTACTGCTCTGTTCCTGACACAATGATATTTTTGACAGATTCTGGAACTAGGCTGGAAACATTGGATATCTTGCAATTTGACAATTTCTGACAACTCTCTCAAATTTTTCCAAACGACACTCTGCAGACTCGTACGACACTGGGTAGTCTATGAAATGACAGTTGCTAAACTCATACGACAGTTGGGTAATACTGAAATGACACTTGACAAAACTCGTACGACTTTTGACTTCTTGAAATGACTTTTGACTCCAGAAAGAACTTTACGTCAATTTTTGCAAAATTTAAGGTTTTCAGTTTTGGATTGTTTGCAAATTGTACTATCCAGATTTTGAAGGTTATACCAGATTTGATCATTTTTAATAGCCAAGTAGATAAATAAGCATGCAGAACAGCAAGCAAGTGATTCCAAGCACGTCTGAAAATAATGAACAAGGGCAAAAGCAACCTTGCGCATGAATAATCAAGTGACCAAATTGTGCTAATCCCTGAGAGTACTAATTGTGTATGTTCTGAAAAGTTTTGCAATAACACACATATACCTGAGAATGAAAAATTGGCCTCTCTAGGGTTTTTAGTAATGGTTTGACTCTGCAACTTTTATGATTCGAAGGGGTGAACTCCAATCCCGGCGCACCAGGGTTTTGACACAGTCCGAGAACTTAATCTTCAAGAGCTGCTAGGGAGATCTGACAACCCAACAATGAACCATACCTATGGAGATTTCTTCCACAAGGACATTTATATAGCGGGTGTCACTACCATGGCAAAAATGGCTATTACCGCTTGAGGTTCCGTCAACGCAGTTTGCCCTGTGAAGGGATTGTCCGCTACGGTTAACCCTCTCTAAAGATGACTCACAATAGTATACCACAAGGGGACTTGGCTCCAAATTCGAGGTTTTGACACCTCTTCACTTTTAACCCAAACAAAGCAAGCAGATTAATCCGACACGCTAAGACAAAGTTTTGTTCCACCAAGGTCTGTGATATCAACTCCACGTGATCTATCAACCTCTCCGGGGAGAGAATGTATCAATCAATAAGAGAAGACGCACTAACCAATTTTGATTCACCAAAGCTTGTGATATCAACCCCACGTGATCTATCAACCTCTCTGAAGAGAGAATGTGTCGATCAATAAGAGAAGATGCACTAACCAAGATGAATGTGAAACACACTAAGTATCCTCCCTACCTACAAGGATTCCATCGTCAAGGAAGGATTTTGCTAGGAATCCAATCTCTCAAGAATCATGAATAGTGTTCATAGGGCCTAATTACTATGTGAGCACAGATATATTCCCGAAAGTAAATCTACCAAAAGTACCCAAAAAGTAGAAAGAGGAACACTTAATGCTTAAAGCGAATATGAGATGAGTCCACAAGGTGGAACACTTAACACCTCACACAAGCTGAAAACAAGTCCCCAACTTAGAAAATAAGTGAGTTCCTAAAAGCACAAAAGGGTTGCCAAGTGGAACACTTAACGCTTCTGTCCTGTTGACCCCTCCCCTTTATGGTGCTGAGATTGCAACCACGGGGCGAAAATGAGGGGCCGGCGGATTAGCGAGTCCAATAACCCAAGATAGCAATCAAGATCAATCACAAGTATTCTAAGACTACTTAATGAATCCTTAAGGGTTCACAACCTAGTATCAATTATGCAAGTGTGTAGAAATAGATCAAAAGCATGAAAAGATGCACACAAGCTTGACACATAAGAGATTTATTTTAAGTCCCAAATCAAAATATTATTAGATGAAGGAGAATACCTGGGATCCTTGCAACGCGCTTAGTAGATTTTACTTGATTTTTAGCAATTTTTGTTGAGCTTTTCCATGCAAGAAAGTGACGAACTCTCCAACAAGCAAACAAGCAAACAAGATATGCAAAATATATTCAACCATCATAAAACTTTATTTTTTTTGCTGCATTTGACCTAGTCAACAAGATCTAATTTTTTTGATATGATTTTGGCCAGAAAAATAGAAATTCAGAATAGAGACCCCTACTTAAAAATAGAGAGCTTTCCAAAAATGCAAAAATTTTAGAAAAATCTCTTCATTTGTGCCCTAGAGACCCATTTTATCAAAACAAACCAGTTTTTGTAAATTGACTATTTGAGCTATGATATCATGTCCAAATTTAAAACACAAAGAATGGACCCCCTATAAAATTTAAAGAGATTTCCGAAAATATAAAAATTTCCAAAAAATATGCTGATTTGCGTCAGATATTAATTTTTTTGAAAATTTTAAGAAAAAATTATTAAAACTTCAAAACATCTCAGAAAATTCTAAATTTTTTACTGTAGTTTCTCTGATATGTCACCAACCTACAAAAAAAATTTCAGACCAAAATTCCAAGCTTTTTGGGAGATAAAATTAAATCTTTGAAACTGTGTGAAAATTGTACCTGATCTGTAGACACAACACTTAGTAAAACATTAGAGGTTAGCTATAATCAAAATTGTGCAAAATTGAAAGCTATCTAACCAAGCGATTTACTGCCTTCTAATAGGTGCGAGATTAATGTTCTCAGATTATTATCGAAATCAGTGACCTAGACGACATCTAAATGAAGGATTTGAATGCAAAAGATGGATATGAAATTGAATGCAATTAATCTATATTTTTTGGATTTTTCTATGCAATAAGAATGAATGAAAAACTGATATGAAATTAATCTATATGAAAACTGATATGCTATGCTAATCTAACAATGATATGAAATATGAATGCAAAAATAAGATTGATCTCACAAAGATGTCGATTCGCAAGAGCTTTGATTCTTCAATTCCAATTCTCCAGCGTGATTGTGCAAAATATGAGATGATTTGTGAAGAGCTAAAGCCTTAATTTATAGAAATTCAGGGCTTTGGAGGTGCATGGGAAAAGCCATAAATCACTCAAATTAACTCATCTTGATTTTTGAGTTATCTGATTATGAAAGATAGTTAATTCTCAAAATCATGCAAAAATAGCTTTTTAACTCAAATTAGAGTTTAGATCAGCTTTTTGAACTCCAAAAGGATGTTGAGTTCCAAAAATTCAATAACTTGCATTGATTTTCTGATTTGGAGTTTAACTGTTTCTTTTGAATATGCATAATAATTAAGAATTAAATAAATAAATAAAGTGATTTATCCTCAACTCAACTGATTTTTGAAATCAAACAATTAATTTATGGGTTAATTAACTATTTTACCAAACTTTTATTAAAAATTATATTATTAAATAATGACAACATGCTTTAATTAATTAAATAAGAATTTAATCAATTAAAGATAGGAATTTTGATTTATTGTCAAAATTAAATAATACAATTAATAATAGATAGAATTAAATTTAATTACACAATTAAGTGGCAAATATTAAATCTAATTAATTAAATATGAAAATATTTAATTAATCAAACTTAGGATAAATGTGATTTATCGCCAAATAATCATTAAATTAAAGATAATTAAGATAATTACGAATATTACTAGGAATATTCCTCGATGCAGAATTTAAGATAATCAATTATGATTCGATGATGTTAGATGTGCCTTAGGTTAGGACTTTGATGTCGATTTCGTTCGAATTGAAGATGTAGGAGATTAATGAACTTATAGCCCATTTTTGGGGTATTACAGATAGCTTCTTGTATAAATGTAGATGTTTGGTGGTAGCTTAAGAATAGGGTAGAAGTAGTTTTCTTTACGTTGATCTTGCCTTCCTTTCCACCTACCCTTTTACAATCCTTCCATGCATTATCCTTCTACCTTCTATCATTTATCCTCATTTTCCTATTCCTCCTATCTTCCAACCTCACTCGCTTTACATAAAACCTTATCCTCCATTTTTCTCTTTCATCTCCCTTTCCCTATCAACATCTTTGAGCATATCATTTTGAATCCTTGGCATATCATGGTTTATCCTTGGAAGACTTTGATCTTGACAAGGATCTTTGGATATCCAACGAAACAGCAAGTAGAATCCTTTTTCGGGATCAAAATTCAAATCTGAGATCATTTATCTTATTCACTGCTTGCATAATCGACCTTCAATCATCACAGAAATCCAGTATTCAACTTAACTAATTATCTTACATCAAACTATCAAAATTTCAACTTGGTCAACCATGGTCAACTCATGGTCAAATCTAGTCAAATTCGGTCTCCAGGACCTCCAAACGATGCAGAATGTGTTCTCGGACGTGTATAACCACACTTCTCAAATCAATTAACATGCTTCTAAACTATAACGCTGACTTTTCTTATCAGATTTCAATTTTAATCCCGAAGGGGGCATGGTATTGCACATCATTCAAAGTCTGTAAATCAAATTCTATCGATCAAATCTATCAATATCTTTCATCAGTGATCAAGATAATAATCACGTCTAGTCACTGATTCATCAAAAGTCCTCATCGCTCGGGGCAAATCTATCATCACTTGGGGCATAGCAAATTCATCGATCCATATCAATCTAGTATTCTCTTAATCTTGTAATCTGTATCAGTTTTTGCAACCATCGGATCATAGTGTTCTTTCCTTGGTTCTTCGGCAACTGAAGGGTTTGGATGTGATACTTGCTAGTTCTGCTAAGACAATTGAGTCTAGAACGGGTCACTCACTTCTTATCAATCTTAAGGTTTGGAATCAGGTGTTTTGACACTTTTTCGCAATCATAGGTTCATCGCTGCTACAGTGAACATTATCTTTGGTCATTCAGGACCTATTATCTTCATATCAAATTCAATATCAATCAACTCCTAGCTCAATATCTTTCAATCGGTTTTTATCTTGAGATCGGTTTATCTTTTGAATCAGTTTCATATCTTTATCAAACACAGACTATCTTTGAACCACTGCGCTTCGCACAGTAATTCAAAGAGGGGCAAAATGTAATACCCCAAAAATGGGCTATAAGTTCATTAATCTCCTACATCTTCAATTCGAACGAAATCAACATCAAAGTCCTAACCTAAGGCACATCTAAACATCATCGAATCATAATTGATTATCTTAAATTTTGCATCGGAGAATATTCCTAGTAATATTCCTAATTATCTTAATTATCTTTAATTTAATAATTATTTGGCGATAAATTACATTTATCCTAAGTTTGATTAATTGAATATTTTCATATTTAATTAATTAGATTTAATATTTGCCACTTAATTGTGTAATTAAATTTAATTCTATCTATTATTAATTGTATTATTTAATTTTGACAATAAATCAAAATTCCTATTTTTAATTGATTAAATTCTTATTTAATTAATTAAAGCATGTTGTCATTATTTAATAATATAATTTTTAATAAAAGTTTCGTAAAATAGTTAATTAACCTATAAATTAATTATTTTATTTCAAAAATCAGTTGAGTTGAGGATAAATCACTTTATTTATTTATTTAATTCTTAATTATTATGCATATTCAAAAGAAACAGTTAAACTCCAAATCAGAAAATCAATGCAAGTTATTGACTTTTTGGAACTCAACATCCTTTTGGAGTTCAAAAAGATGATCTAAACTCTAATTTGAGTTAAAAAGCTGTTTTTGCATGATTTTGAGAATTAACTATCTTTTATGATCAGATAACTCAAAAATCAAGATGAGTTAATTTGAGTGATTTATGGCTTTTATCCATGCACCTCCCAAGCCCTGGATTTCTATAAATTAAAGGCTTCAGCTCTTCACAAATCATCTCATAGTTTGCACAATCACGCTGGAGAATTGGAATTCAAAAATCAAAGCTCTTGCGAATCGACATCTTTGTGAGATCAATCTTATTTTTGCATTCATATTTCATATCATTATTAGATTAGCATAGCATATCAGTTTTCAATAGCATTCATAGCATATCAAGTTTTTATCATTCTTATTGCATAGAAAAAAAAAAAAAATAGATTAATTGCATTCAATTTCATATCCATCTTCAAAATTCAAATCTGAGATCATTTATCTTATTCACTGCTTGCATAATCGACCTTCAATCATCACAGAAATCCAGTAGCCAATGAACCTATGATTGCGAAAAAGTGTCAAAATGCCTGATTCTGAACCTTAGGATTGATAAGAAATGTGTGTGTGAAAATTGTACCTGATCTGTAGACACAACACTCAGTAAAACATTAGAGGTTAGTGATAATCAAAATCGTGCAAAATTGAAAGCTATCTAACCAAGCGATTTACTGCCTTCTAATAGGTGCGAGATTAATGTTCTCAGACTGTAATCGAGATCAGTGACCTAGACGACACCTAAATGAAGGATTTGAATGCAAAAGATGGATATGAAATTGAATGCAATTAATCTATATTTTTGATATTTTCTATGCAATAATAATTGTAAAAACTGATATGAAATCTATGCTAAATGAAATTGATATGCTATGAATGCTATTGAAAATTGATATGCTATGAATGCTATTGAAAATTGATATGCTATGCTAATCTAGAAATGATATGAAATATGAATCTAAATGAATGCAAAAAAAATAAGATTGATCTCACAAAGATGTCGATTCGCAAGAGCTTTGATTCTTCAATTCCAATTCTCCAGCGTGATTGTGCAAAATATGAGATGATTTGTGAAGAGCTAAAGCCTTTAATTTATAAAAATCCAGGGCTTTGGAGGTGCATGAATAAAAGCCATAAATCACTCAAATAAACTCAGCTTGATTTTTGAGTTATCTGATCATAAAAGATAGTTAATTCTCAAAATCATGCAAAAATAGCTTTTTAACTCAAATTAGAGTTTAGATCAGCTTTTTGAACTCCAAAAGGATGTTGAGTTCCAAAAAGTCAATAACTTGCATTGATTTTCTGATTTGGAGTTTAACTGTTTCTTTTGAATATGCATAATAATTAAGAATTAAATAAATAAATAAAGTGATTTATCCTCAACTCAACTGATTTTTGAAATAAAACAATTAATTTATGGGTTAATTAACTATTTTACCAAACTTTTATTAAAAATTATATTATTAAATAATGACAACATGCTTTAATTAATTAAATAAGAATTTAATCAATTAAAGATAGGAATTTTGATCTATTGTCAAAATTAAATAATACAATTAATAATAGATAGAATTAAATTTAATTACACAATTAAGTGGCAAATATTAAATCTAATTAATTAAATATGAAAATATTCAATTAATCAAACTTAGGATAAATGTGATTTATCACCAAATAATCATTAAATTAAAGATAATTAAGATAATTAGGAATATTACTAGGAATATTCCCCGATGCAAAATTTAAGATAATCAATTATGATTCGATGATGTTTAGATGTGCCTTAGGTTAGGACTTTGATGTCGATTTCGTTCAAATTGAAGATGTAGGAGATTAATGAACTTATAGCCCATTTTTTGGGTATTACATTTTGCCCCTCTTTGAATTACTGTGCGAAGCGCAGTGGTTCAAAGATAGTCTGTGTTTGATAAAGATATGAAACTGATTCAAAAGATAAACCGATCTCAAGATAGAAACTGATTGAAAGATATTGAGATAGGAGTTGATTGATATGGAGATAATAGGTCTTGAATGACCAAAGATAATGTTCACTGTAGCAGCAAATGAACCTATGATTGTGAAAAAGTGTCAAAATGCCTGATTCTGAACCTTAGGATTGATAAGAAGTGAGTGACCCGTTCTGAACTGAGTGACCCGTTAGGAACTGCTTCTACCCATTTCTTAATTATTAAATCATATTTAATTAATTAATTGATAAAAAATACTGGACCTTAGGATTGATAAAAAATTTAATTATTTAGTCATATTCAATCATAATGCCTGATTCTGAACCTTAGGATTGATAAAAAATTTGTGACCCATTCTGAAGTGAGTGACCTGTTAGGAACTGCTTCTACCCATTTCTTAATTATTAAATCATATTTAATTAATTAGATATAATATTTGCCACTTAATTATGTAATTAAATTTAATTAAGATAATTAGGAATATTACTAGGAATATTCCCCGATGCAGAACTTAAGATAATCAATTATGATTCGATGATGTTTAGATGTGCCTTAGGTTAGGACTTTGATGTCGAATTCGTTCGAATTGAAGATGTAGGAGATTAATGAACTTATAGCCCATTTTTGGGGTATTACATTTTGCCCCTCTTTGAATTACTGTGCGAAGCGCAGTGGTTCAAAGATAGTCTGTGTTTGATAAAGATATGAAACTAATTCAAAAGATAAACCGATCTCAAGATAGAAACCGATTGAAAGATATTGAGATAGGAGTTGATTGATATTGAATTGATATGGAAATAATAGGTCTTGAATGACCAAAGATAATGTTCACTGTAGCAGCAAATGAACCTATGATTGCGAAAAAGTGTCAAAATGTCTGATTCTGAACCTTAGGATTGATAAGAAGTGAGTGACCCGTTCTAGACTCGATTGTCTTAGCAAAACTAGCAAGTATCACATCCGAATCCTTCAGTTGCCGAAGAACCAAGGAAAGAATACTATGATCCGATGGTTGCAAAAACTGATATAATTTACAAGATTAGGAGAATACCAGATTGATATGGATCGACAAATCTGATATGCCCCAAGTGATGATAGGTTTGCCCCGAGCGATGAGGACTTTTGATGAATCAGCGACTAGACGTGATTGTTTGTCTTGATCACTGATGAAAGATATTGATAGATTTGATCGATAGAATTTTGATTTACAGACTTTGAATGATGTCCAATACCATGCCCCCTTCGGGATTAAAATTGAAATCTGACAAGAAAAGTCAGTGTTGAGAGTTCAGAAGCATGTTAATTGATTTGAGAAGTGGTTAAACATGTTGAAGAACACATTCTGCATCGTTTGGAGGTTCAAAAAGACCAAGTTTGACTAGGTTTGACCATGAGTTGACCATGGTTGACCAAGTTGAAATTTTGATAGTTTGATGTAAGATAATCGGTTAAGTTGAATACTAGATTTCTGTGATGATTGAAGGTTGATTATGCAAGTGGTAAATAAGATAAATGATCTCAGATTTCAATTTTGATCCTGAAAAAGGATTCTACTTGCTATTTCATTGGAGGAACCTTCATGTGAGATTCAGCTCTTGTTAGACTTGAAGATGCGATTTGAAGAATCATTTAAGCATTGAAGTTCGTTTAATCATTGTGAGATCATGTAAACATGCAAAATGCAATGAGACATGCAAAATGAAATGCAACCTAAGACCTAGGACCTAGTCACTGATCATATGTCGATTTGTTATCATCATTGAACTTTTAGGTAACCGGATAAATCAATACAATGCCCACTAGCCATGAAACCATAGACATATGAATATCGATTTGTATGCACAAGAATCAATACAACACCCACTAGACAACAACCATGGATATATGAATATTGACTTTATTTTCAAAATGTTGGATTAAATATAAGCATCAAGGCACAAACGCTAGGATGACCTGAATATCATGTCCATTTTGATATAGCAATTTGTACAAGCATCAAAACATACACGTCGTGATGACCTGAGTACGCCTTGCATTGCAAACACATCAAACAGTCAAGAGATCATTCTAAATCCAATGTGAATTACCCGTAGTGACCCTTTATCGTTCACATCCTTAGGCAAGATTGCGTTCCACAGTAGGAGAAAGAACTTACTCAAAAAGATAATAGTTAGATCAAACGTCCTTGAATTTTTTTTGGGTATTAATGGTCGAGGTACACATGGCCATCCAATTCGAGATAGAGGCTCTTACAGTCGGACACCATTTCAATCCAAAATTTCCAAAGTTGTTAGATTTTCACATACAAGCAGAAGACAAAGAAAAGATTATGCCCCCAGTCATCACTCTCTAAATCCTGTAAAGGACATCATTGAAGAGCTCGAAGGGACACAATATGCAAAAATCTCAATGCGAATCAGTAAGCCTACAAGGAGATAAAAGCATGAAAAGCACAGATTGTTTTCAGTTGAGTTTTGATGTTTGATTGTTGTTGATGCAAAATCCTTTCTGGAGACGAGACTGACTGACTGACTCAACTTGAAGCTTCAAAGGACTCTGAGTGGATATGACACGTCTAAGATACATGGGGACCATAGGATATGACATTGATTGCCCCCAAGTGTGAACATTGATAGGATGCAGACGCTTGAGCTGGTTGGTGTACAGGCCGACTTATTGAAAACTGGAAATGTTGAAACAAACTGGGAGATATGTACAAACTAAAGCAAGACTGAAAGCTGGGAAAGACCAAGATTGTGCTGATAGATGGAGCATTTGGAACAAGTGGTGCCTGTTTGCCAGGTTTTCACCATCTTGGCAGAGATTCTATTTTTGCTACCAAGGTGCCTGTTTCCAGGTTTTCACCAAGGCACTTTTTTTTTCTTTTTTTCATTTTTTTGTATTTTTCATTTTTTCAATTTTTTTGTACTTTTAATTTTTTTAATTTTTTTGTACTTTTGATATTTTTTTTATTTTTTTGTGAATCATCAAGGTGCCTATTGCTAGGTTTTCACCAAGATGTTCATTTTTTCAAGACTTTTTCTGATTTTTAAGATTTTTTTCAGGACATTTACCAAGCACTGAATGCCTTAAGCGTAGAATTTCTTCAGATGGAGAATGTTGATTGGTTCTCGAAGCTGTTCTCCTTCAGTCGTTGAGAGTTGATAGGCACCAGAGCCAAAAATAGCAGTGATAACAAAGGGACCCAACCAATTGGGTTCGAACTTCCCCTTGCGTTCTCGATGTGATTGATTTTTAGGATTTTCTCTCAACACTAGATCGCCAACCTGAAATTCTCTATGTCTGACTTTCTTGTTGTAGCCTCTAGACATTCTTTTCTGATATACTCTGAGATGATCATACGCTGCTTGTCTGCGCTCATCTAGTAGTTCAAGTTCTTGTAACCTCGACACTCTGTAGTCTTCATCGGTGACAAGTCCATGCATTCTGATCCTGAGTGATGGGATTTCAACCTCAATAGGCAGTACCGCTTCAGACCCATAAACTAAAGTGAAAGGTGTAGCCCCTATAGGCATTCTGATACTAGTTCTGTATGCCCAGAGAGCTGGATTGATCATCAGATGCCAGTCTCTTCCTATTTTATTCACTGTTCTGTGCAAGATCTTCAGGAGATTTTTGTTTGAAGCCTCAGCTTGTCCGTTCCCTTGAGGATAGTACATAGATGACCAATGTTGAGTAATTTTGAACTTGGCACATAAGTCATCTAGGTCCTTGTTTTTGAATTGTCCCCCGTTATCTTTGATTATAGAGTGAGGGATCCCATATCTGCAAATGATGTAGTTCAGAATGAACATAGAGATCTGTTTCCCCGTTGCTTGTGTTAGAGGAACTGCTTCTACCCATTTTGTAAAATAATCTGTAGCTGTGATTATATGGGTATGTCCATTAGAAGAGTGCGGATGGATAGCACCTATGAGATCAAATTTCCATTGTTGAAAAGGCCATTGTGTAGTAAAGGGAATCAGATCTCTCCCTGGAGCATGAATCAAGTTGCCATGTACTTGACACTGTTGACAGTTTTTAGCAAATTTAATAGCTTCTTTTTCCATTTCAGGCCAATAATACCCAGCCCTAATAAGTTTTTGAGCTAACGTTAAATCGTTCGAGTGTGACCCACATATACCCTCATGGACTTCCTCTAATGCACGTTGAGACTCTTCTCGTTCTAAACATCTAAGCAGTGTACCATCTAGACCTCATTTGTACAGATCATTACCAATGATGACATATCGGGATGCAGATCGGATAAGGTTTTGTTTCTCAAAATGGTTAAAGGACTCAGGGATGATTTGGTCATGGAGATAGGAGAATAGATTTTTGTAGCGAGATGAGTCATAACCTACAACAGTGCAGATCATGCGGGTTTCAGGGGAGTCATATGCAGGATAGGATAGGGCTTCCACCAGGAACTCGTAGCGTAGTTCATGTTCGGGCTGTTGTAAAAGAGTAGATAATGTGTGAAAATTGTACCTGATCTGTAGACACAACACTCAGTAAAACATTAGAGGTTAGTGATAATCAAAATCCTACAAAATTAAAATCTAATCTAACCAAGCGATTTACTGCCTTCTAGTAGGTGCGAGATTAATGTTCTCAGACTGTAATCGAGATCAGTGACCTAGACGACACCTAAATGAAGGATTTGAATGCAATTCTAGATATGGAATAAATGCAATTAATTTTATTTTTTTTTAATTTTCTATGCAATAAGAATGATAAAAACTTGATATGAATCTATGCTATTGAAATTGATATGCTATGAATGTTAAATGATCTAACAATGAAGATTCTAACAATGATATGAAAACTATGAAATTCTATGCTAAGATAAAAAAAAAGCTATGCAATTGAAATTGATCTCACAAAGCTTTGAATTCGCAAGTTGATTCCTCAGCCTCCAATTCTCCAGCGTGATTGTGCAAAATATGAGATGCTTGGATGCAAATTTGAGAGATCAATTTCATGATCAGATAACTCAAAAATCAAGATGAGTTAATTTGAGTGATTTATGGCTTTTATTCATGCACCTCCAAAGCCCTAGATTTCTATAAATTAAGGCTTTAGCTCTTCACAAATCATCTCATATTTTGCACAATCACGCTGGAGAATTGGAATTGAAGAATCAAAGCTCTTGCGAATCGACATCTTTGTGAGATCAATCTTATTTTTTTTGCATTCATTTAGATTCATATTTCATATCATTTCTAGATTAGCATAGCATATCAATTTTCAATAGCATTCATAGCATATCAATTTTCAATAGCATTCATAGCATATCAATTTTCAATAGCATTCATAGCATATCAATTTCATTTAGCATAGATTTCATATCAGTTTTTACAATTATTATTGCATAGAAAATATCAAAAATATAGATTAATTGCATTCAATTTCATATCCATCTTTTGCATTCAAATCCTTCATTTAGGTGTCGTCTAGGTCACTGATCTCGATTACAGTCTGAGAACATTAATCTCGCACCTATTAGAAGGCAGTAAATGGCTTGGTTAGATAGTTTTCAATTTTGCACGATTTTAATTATCACTAACCTCTAATGTTTTACTGAGTGTTGTGTCTACAGATCAGGTACAATTTTCACACACACACTCACAGGGTCTGAGATACGAGCATCAAAAGTTTCCTACCCAATTGTGCTTAGTGCACCTTGGGGACACTTTGGTCCGGCATGGTCCAGAATCTAGTGACTCAGTGGTCAAAATGGGGTTGTCCCTAGCATTCACCCACCCAACTAGAGCTAATGGCATAGTCCATTCGATGTCAGAATATAATCTTTGAACACTATCCCTTCACCCTAGGGAATCATCATTTTACTTTGGACACATTTGACCAATTTTGACTCAATGACTCCAACTATTACATCATTTGATGATACAAATGTACATGGAATTAAGACAATACAAATGTAAGGATACAAAATTAAGGTGATACAAATTAAATTATATAAGGATACAACATTCATAATAAGGAAACATATTTTTTGCACTTTACATGGCATTAAGACGATACAAATGTGGGCTCTTAATATTTGCAAATCAACCCCATGGGCTCTTTTATATTTCAAATTTTGCATTTAATTTTGCATCAATTTTTTTATATACAAAATTTGGCATCTAAATATGCACATTACATTCGATTGTTATTTTTATATACAAAATTTGGCATCTAACTATGCACATTACATTCGATTGTTGTTTTTATATACAAAATTTAGCATCTAACTATACACATTACATTTGATTGTTATTTTTATATACAAAATTTGACATCTAAATATGCAAATTACACAACTATCTATAAAAAAATGTGTCCTTTTCACTCCAATTCCTACATTCGAAAGGCAAAAGAAAAGTTAATAGAGAATATAAGAAGTTTATATAGGTTGAGAAAACAATTATGAACATGTATAAGTAACTAAACGAACCAAAGAACATGACTAGACAATGCATCTAGTGAAGTTTACCATCATAAAAGATGGGCTAATCAAATGCATACGTCGATCTTCTATATCTATCATATATGTATTCAACTATATTCACAATCCACATTATTGGCTCAAACAAATAAAGAAAAAAAATACAATTAATTTATTGAATGTAATCGTAATAAACATGGAAAACCTTGCAACTTGAGTTGAACTTACCTACTGAAGTGTTCTTGAAGGGTCATCTCTCTGCTTGAGGGTATTTAATATTACTTCATGATCAACAGTACTAATAGTCCAAAGTTCCTTTGTCTTTAGTTTTCCTTGATGTTTCAACAACTTAACATTGACTGCTATAATAAGGTGTGAATACATGAGAATGGTTTTGTGATTCTCATAGTCTTCAAATGCAGGAATGTCATTATTTCTAATCATATATGTGTGCAACCATGTTCCCACAACAACATGTGATCCTGTTGGATATGTGAACATATCATCATCTATCGTTAGTTGTGCAAGTTTTTGCTTTCCTCGTACACAACGTGCTAACCAATAATCTGATCTCTCATCATTCCCTTGTGGTACAACCAATACAAAAATATGTCATAGCTGTAGAAGATCTGAAAGATGGTCGCAGTTGTATACACCTAAAAATGGTCACCTAGACTATTAGCCCCCATTTGCTAAATCATCAATTGTTTATTCTTGATCAAATCCTAGTTCTATCATTTATTTGATTATTTTCTATGGGCTAACCATCTTATCCTAAGTCTTTATTTATTAAAAGGAATATTCCCTCCCCTTTTAATAAATAAAAAGCCCCCACTTTTCCTCTTATCCTAAGTTGCACAAATAAAGCATTATTCTTATTTTATAAAAAGGGAAAAAGTATTTTTTGTCTCATATGGACACAAAAGTCAACTCTTATTTTCTCATTGGAGGATATTTGTGCACATGAATTGCTCCTCTTTCAAGCTCCACCCTTGATTAAATCTTTTGCCTCTTAATCTCCATGGTCCATTGATTTTTCACCTCCTATAAAAGAAGAGCTCTTTTCCTCATTTGCACACACAAATTTTTATGCTATTGTTATGCTACAAGTTTTCTAGGTCATCTTGGAGCTTTTGGAGATATTCTTGCATCTAGGGTTTGAAGATTTGGAGCATTGTTGGCATTCATCTTGGATCTTCATCAACACTCTATCTTCTTGTCTTCATTCTTGCATCATCATGGCTTTCTTGCTTCATAGTTAGATTTCATTTCTTGCATAGTAGTTTCATTTTCATGGCATTCTTAGTTTAGATTTTCTTTATGTTTTAGATTAATTCATTGAATCTCTCATTGCATGGTTTACTAGCAAGGTTATTGGCTTAATAGCTCTAGCTGAGAGCATTCTTAAAACCCTTGCACTCCATGCCTAAGGAGCTATGGATTGATTTGTGATGGCTCATTCTTGAGTTTCCTTACATGTAATGATTCATAGAAGTGTGACACATTTATAGGACACATTTTTTTTGGCGCCCACCATGGGGTAACCCACTTTTTTTACATGCTGGTTTTGATTATTTTTGGAGCTAACACTTGCTGGTTCTGATTATTTTTGGAGTTAACCCTTGTGCAGATTTGTTTGGAGATGGGAAACCCTAGATTTTAAAGATTTGATCATATCTCCCAAACGGTTTGGTTTTTTGCTCAGAAAATTTTTTTACAGGTTGGTGACATATCAAAAAAGCTTCAAAAAAAATTTTAGAATTTTTGGAGGTGATTTGTATTTTTTATGATTTTTTCTTGATTTTTCATAAAAAAATTAATTTCTGGCGAAAATCAACATATTTTTCAGAAATTTTTATATTTTTGGAAAGGTCTTGGAATTATACAGGGGGTCCATTCATTGTGTTTTTAATTTAGAGATCATATCATAGCTCATTTGGTTGATTTACAAAAACTGGTCTATTTTGGTAAAATAGCTCTTTAGGGCACAAATGAAGAGATTTTTCTAAAAATTTTACATTTTTGGAAAGCTCTCTATTTTTTGATAGAGGTATCTTTATTTCATTTTAGGTTTAGGGTCCAAATTCATGTGGTAAAAATCAAATCTTGTTGACTAGGTCAAATGCAAAAAAAATAAAATTTTGTGATGGGTATGCACTTATTTTTCATTGTTCAATGCATGATATGAGTTATCATTTGGATTATTTGCTAGTTATCATTGCTCCTAACAATTAATTTTCAGATATAATCCTAAGGTTTTCATAAGTTGGATATACATTGCATATCTTGTTTGCTTGTGTCTTATCTTGTTCATTTGAAGGTGCTCTTGCTTTCATGGAATATGCTTAAAACAAAGCGTTGGACTTGAGGTATTTTGTTACATCCCTAAAACACTTGGATCTTGAGATTAAAATTGAACCTCTGATATGTTTGGCTTGAGTGTTTACATGCTTTCATAGAACACATTTCAATTGATGCTCTTAATGGGAAATGAATGAACATAGATTTGCTTTCATACAAGTTTGTGTAAGTGAATGCTTGTGTTTGAACCCTAAGTAATTCTTGGTTCCAATATCAAATATCTCATTGAGTGATTTAGGGCATGGATTAATTCTTTGTTTACATAGGGAGTTAAATGCACCAATTTGTGGACTCACTCTATGTTTTCTTGGAAAGTTAAATATTTTATTGATTCAACCCTTTGTCATTTGTGAGTAGTATTGATAAGCAACTTTAGATTACTTGTGATTGATCTAGATTGCTATTTTGGGTTATTGGACTCGCTAATCCACCGGCCCCTCATTTCCACCCCATAGTTGTAAGATCAGTGCTACATTAAAGGGGAGGGGTCTACAGGAAAGAAGCGTTAATTACTCCACTTGGCAACCCTTTTGTGCTTTTTGGAACTCACTTGTTTTCTAAGGTGTGGACTCACTTTGAGTTGATGTGAGGAGTTAAATGTTCCACTTTTGGGCTCACTTTGAGTTGGTGTGAGAAGTTAAATGTTCCACTTTTGGACTCACTTTGAGTTGGTGTGGAGAGTTAAATGTTCCACTTTTGGACTCACTTTGAGTTTGTGTGAAGGGTTAAGTGTTCCACTTTTTGGACTCACTTCACATTCTCTTGAAGGGTTAAATGTTCCACTTTTGGACTCGCTTCACATTATCTTAAAGGGTTAAATGTTCCACTTTTGGACTCGCTTCACATTCACTTGAAGGGTTAAGTGTCCCACTTTTGGACTCACTTTGCATTTACTTGAAGAGTTAAGTGTTCCACCTTTAGTGCTCTAAATACTTTTGATAGTGAATTACTTAATTTTATTTTTAGAAGGCCTGCTTGGGGACACACCACCTCAAGGGATGACCTTAACTCCTGTGTTTCGGTGGAGTATAAATAGCGGGTGGTGAATCGAAAGACACCTCTCTTGGGAATTGAGTTTGATATCACTCTTGGCTAAGCCTCAAAGAACTTTATACCTTTGAGAAGTGAAGGAGGAGATTTGGGTTACCGTCTCCCCCTGGCTGTGTGATTTTGGATTCTTCTCATCTATAGATTTGGGCCTCACGTACCTTGCGTATATCGAGGACTCCCTTTAGAAAAGCCATGTATAGCCTTATAGACAGCATGCTAGGATGTTGTTGTGTTTTATGTGCCTGCTAAAATATTTTCAAGAACATACACAAGTAGCATCTCTAGGGAGTAGAAATACTAAGTCACTATCTATGTTCATGTGCAAGGTTGTTTTGCCCCTTGCTCATTGTTTGAAAACAATTGCTTGCTTGAACTCCTTGATTGCTGTCTTATGTGCTTGATCAATGATAAAAATCTGTTGATATACTTACTTGATCTTTTAAAATGCTTCAAAACTAAGTTTTTCACATTCACTGGTCAAAAAGTCATACGAATCTGTAACAGTATCACACGCCTTACTGAGAAATATTGCGCGATAGTTCGTGCCCTGCTATTTTATCACGCACTTTGCTGAGGTATATCGCGTGATAGTTCGTGCCTTCTGGACTATCGCCCCGCTAGCCTGGAGTCTATCACCCAACCATACTGTAGTCTATCACTTGGCTTAAGGCAAAGTATCACCCGAACTGATAAGTATCGCCCTGTCTTCCTGGAAAGTATCGCCCAAAATCTTTTTGTTGTCCTGTCATTGCTGCAATTCAGAGTGGCTAAACTTGCACTTTAACCTATCATAGAGTGTCTTTTTCTGTTCTTACCTGAAACTGGTTTGTTACCTACATGCTTAGATTTTTTCTAGACTGAAACAAATGAGCTAAAACTATTGGGTTTGAATTTAACGAATGCTACTCTTGATCACTTGTCGCATCACGGTTACCTCTCTAGCTACTTGCTTATTGAGCTTCTTGCTCGTTGCTCAGCTTTAGTCAATTGATTGTTGTAAGTGCTTGAGCACTTTTGATGAGCCATCTCTCTATTGTTCTACTTTGACAAGTGATCTTTATTAGCTTTTCTTATCTCAAATCTAAGAAACTTTGTCTCATTCTATCAGTCAACCAACATCTCTTTTCATGCCGGTTACAACTCGGTCTCAATTTGAGCAGGAGAGTCATCCTTCGTTCAATTATACACAGTTACCTTCTCCAACTAGACATTCAAAAGCACCCATTAGAAACAACAGTTCTAGTTCTGACCAATCTGAGAATTCTAAGGCTACACCGTGGTATAAAGGAGGTTTCCTCTTTTCCGCATTCAAGACCCCCAAAAACACAGATAGTGTCTCACTCACATTGACTGAACAAGAAAAGTTTCAACTCTTGCAAGAACACTTTGAGCGTAAGGATAATCAAGTGCGCTTAGACAAAGAACACAATCAACAAAGGATGGATGCTACTAGGCGCATGGCTTATAGAGGGACATTTCATGAGCAACCTGAGACTAGTAATCATGAGCATAGACCTCTTTTTAATGGCAACAATGGCAACAACATGCCACCAAGATCTCCTCCAAGAACCACTTTTGGTATGCCTTCTACACCTCCTAGACCTCCTCCCTCTCAACATGAGGTAGAGGCTAATGATGATATTTCTAGTGAGGATCTTATGAGATGTGAACAAGATGTGGATTTCCAATGAATGATGCATAAGCTTTTAGAGCGTAATGGCAATCAATATTTTCAATATATGACTTCTAGAGTATACAAGCTTCCTCCCGGCTATGATGTCAAACAAATTGTCCAACAAAGAGTACCAACTGAATTGGAAGTCCTTCAAGAAGAATTACGTCGGACAAATCAACGCCTTACCCAAATGGCATTAGAAAGAGAGCCTCCAAAGGTCTCTTTTGTAGAATCAATTTGTGCTCTTCCTTTTGATAAAGATCTATACATGGTCCCGTTTCCTAAGGATATTGAGGTTCCTAAATATGACAAGTATGATGGAAATGGTGACCCTCATGACCATGTGCATCATTTTTATGCTCTTAGTATGGACTTTCTTCATGAAGACACATATCTCCTACGCTTGTTCCCTTGAAGCTTAAGAGGCCAAGCTTTGGAATGGTTTGCGAAATTGACACCACCACTTAAGACTTTTGATGAGTTAGCTCAGTGATTTACCCAGCAGTACTCTTACAACATCCAACAACCTGTCACTGTAATAGATCTTGATAATCTAAGACAACATCAAGGTGAGCCATTTGCAACTTACTTACAATGTTGGAGGTCATTGTATTCTCGATATCCTCATCAGCTACCCGAAAGGGAAAAGATTGATATTTTTGTCAACACTCTTGTGCCTGAGCTATATTATGATCTAAGGAAACAACTGTTCTCCTCTTTCAATGACATGGTTGAAAGTGCATATCGAATTGAGGATGTAGCTATAAGAAAAGGGGATATTGTTATTAATAAAGATGTTAAAGGCAATGGCAAAGACAAGAACAAACCTTGGAATAAGAACAAGTATGTTGTTAATGATGGGGTTGTTGATGATCCTAAAGTTAAAGAGTCCGCTTTCAATCTCTCCAACGCTATCTATGCAGCAAAACAACAAGAAGCTAGCAATAGTCACAATGCTCCTAAACCTCAATATGCAGATAAGCCTAAGAAGTCATTTCGAAAGCGAGTCTATACCAAGTTGGTAGAACCTCACGATGTGATCCTTAAGACTTTGGTTGACAATGGATATCTTACGCTTCCTGATAAACCTGGTAACTGGGATCCGATAAATAAGCCTGATTGGTGGAGAGAGGATCATTACTGCCATTATCACAAAAACAAGGGACATCCAACAGACAATTGTTTTAGGCTTAAGGATGATATTCAGGATCTTATTGAGAATGGCACAATCTCCACTGATGGCTTAACTAAAAATTCTAATCACATAGCTTTCAAAGATCCTCTACCTAAGCATGATAAGGGGGAAACCTCTCAAACACATAAGAAGAATCATGATGCTAAGATCAATTACACGTATCCTTCTAATACACCTGTGATCAACATGGTAGAGCTCATTGAGAGCGTTCTAATGATGAGGTCTCAAGATGATAATAAAGCCAATCATGGTAAGCCAAAGTTGATCTTGCAAACATGTGATAGTTCATCTTCCCAAAATGAGACACTGAATGATGTTACTAGGGGGCAAGCCAAGATTGTCCTTAAAACTGCGCAAGATCCCAAGCAAGCTTTTCCTTCCAAACAAGTGGCTCCTTCAGCCACCCCTAGCTATGATCTTGTCCAACATTTACAAAAGACACCAGCACAGATATCTATCCTTGAGTTGCTTCAGTTATCCTCTTCACATAGAGAGATTCTTGATGAGGCTCTACGTACAACACGTGTTCCCAATGACATTGATCTGAATCAATTTCAGGCTATGGTCAACCACATTTCATCTCCACTATCTCTCTCCTTTTCTGCAAAAGATGACATATCTATTGCTCACCCTCATAATCTAGCTTTACACATTGAAGTTCTAGTCTACAATACCTGAGTCCGCCGAGTCCTGATAGACAATGGTGCAGGGTTAAATATTGTTTCTTTCAATGTCATACAACAATTGGGTTTGTCAGAATTCGCTGTGGATTCTAAAAAGAAGATTACTATAAAAGCTTACGATGAAGTGGAAAGATCTTCCAAAGGTCTTGTCACGCTGCCTGTCCAAGTGGGCCCTGTCATGAAAGATATTAGCTTCCAAGTATTGGACATCCCACTCACATATAACATTCTTTTGGGTCATCCTTGGATCCATGACATGCAGGCTGTTCCTTCCACTTATCATCAGTGTGTCAAATTTCCATACAATGGCACTGAAGTTGTGATTCTTGGAGACCATACTATTGCTATCAATGCTCTTGCTGCTACTGAAAAATTTGTTCCTCATAATGAACCTTTTGTTGATCCTAGTACGTCTCTAGCTGTTGCTGAGAAATCACTTAAGATGATGAGCCTTGGTATGGGTGAATATACATTGGGTTCCTTTGCTTCTATACCTGTTTCTCCTAGGTCATATGGGAGACCTTCTGATCAGATGAAGCCTTCCACTTCTACTATGGTGATCTTTGATACCTTTGTTCCTTCATCCATTCCTTTAGAAGCAGAAAGAGAAGAACAAGCTATTCAAGAGTGGATCTATAGAGAGGATTCTAGAAATACTCCCATGCTCAGTAATTCAGACATAGATATAAATGAGTCACCGCTACACACTATGGCTCAAATGGGAGATGATCTTCCTTCTACTTCACTCCTTTGGGGAGAAGAATGTATATCTACTGATGATATGGCTGAGGCCTCTATGTCTAGAATCTATGTGCCTAAAGAATCATTGCACTATGATAGACAACGTCGCAACATTGCACGACTGCTAAAAAGAGGTGATCTCTCACATAATGACATGAGTATATCTACTTCTCGACATCTTAAGCCTCTTCCAGAAGATCCTCCCATGACAGATATGGATGTTGATGTGGTTCATACCTCTCATAACCCACCTGACGTGGTTGATGGTTCTTGTGTGGGGTCTGATGAGTTTGTTCCTCGTATTGCCTTAGTGGACCACGCTGGTTCTTCTATGACAAGTCTAGATCTAGCTACTTTTGGAGCTTACTCTATAGGCTCAACCTCTCGTGTCACCAGAGATGACATCCTTCACATAAATACTATTGAACCAGTCACTTCATTTCATCTCACATCAACACCTGTTACTTCTTCCACCAAAGAACTAGCAACAAAAAAGATTGAATCAGAAATCAAACATCACGGTCATCAAGTCAAAAGAAAAGAGCAATGTTCGGATGGCAAAAACCACATTGTGGTGGTATCCACACCTAAGAAAAGTAAAAATAAAAATCTGCTCAAAAATAATGATTCTCAAATAAAAGATGACAAGTTGATTCTCTACAAAAAAATGATGCACTACCTCAAGCATGATCTCATATCTATTATACTTCAACCCATTCCTAGAGCTAAGAACAAAGTTAGTAATGCCTTGGTTACTTCAACATCCATCTTACAAATGAAAAAACATAAATTTTGCTTCAAGTTCCTGGTGGACGAATTACGCTATCCTGCTCACAAATCTTACAATCCTACCATCTTTTCATATCTTCCACCTCATATTCCTCTTGCAAATCCACCATGCCATTCCTTCTGCCATCCCTTACACTTTGCCTTTGTCTCTGGTGACTTGTATAGGAAGGGTCTAGACGGAACTCTCCTTAAGTGTCTAGAAATAGAGGAGTCAGAAAAAGTGCTAGCTGAAATCCACGATAGCATATGTGGATCACATTCTAACGATCCTCCGCTAGCTCAGACATTGCTCAGGGCTGGTTATTATTGGTCGAACTGGTTGAGACCTCCTATTGTCATAGTTGTAGCATTTGGGCCTGGGGCCTATCAGTTCTCTACATCAGAGGAAGCAGATTCTTGATGCCCATTTCTGTCTGGGGCATCCTTTGTACATATTTTACGATCCTGAAAAAATACCAAAAAAAATCATATATGATGCTGAAAAAATCCTAAAAAGCATAAAAAGTACTGAAAAAATGAGCATCCTAGTGAAAACCTAGTAATAGGCACTTTGATGTCTCACCAAAAAAATCAAAAAATTGAAAAAAATTGAAAAAGTGCCTTGGTGAAAACCTGGAAACAGGCGCCTTGGTAGCAAAAATACAAAAACAATTTATAAAAAGTCCTGAAAAAATTGCAATAATTCTATCAAGTGGTGAAAACCTAGAAATAGGCACTACTTGAGACCCTCTGCACCTATGTCTATCAGTCTTGCGTGGCGCTCATTCGCTCCACTTCTCGCTTTGCCTCTCCTAGCCTGAAATTGACTCTTGTCTTAGTCTAGGGGGCATACGTTGTTTTAAGCTTATCTTGGGTCTCTTTGTGCATCTGGGTTTCTTAGGCACCTCACAAATGGTGTTTTTCAACACCACCCCAACTGTGTTTTTCAACACTGCCCTAGCATCAAGTGTTTCTTAACACTTATCAGATATCCTTCCCGCCGTCTTGGATGATGCAATATTTCTCATTGGCAAATGTGATACTCAAAGCTTGACTCTATGACCTACACACACGCACTTGACTTGCTGAGATTTGTTTGACTTTATTTCTTTGCATGTTGTCTATGATGATTTCTTTGCTGAGTGTTCTCCCCCTATGATTATTTTTGATGATGTATAGCAAGAAGACTGAGGGTATGAGAACATGTTTTATTTCTTTATCTGCTTGTGGGTATATCTTGTTGGTCCTTACTATCATGAGCATTTATGCTGGTCTTACTTGACACTATGGACCTACAAGGTATTATCCTTGACTGTTTCACGAGTGCATGCTTCTAGTCATCTTGACTTTCTTGTGTCTCGATGCAAGCATAATCTTGCTATATCAAACTTAGGTGATCTCACTGCATTAGTCATCTGGACCTACATGTCTTTGATGCCTAGGTGAGATTTCCACATTTCTATCTGATACAGATCATATTTAGATACACATAGTTATGCTAGTGTGTATTGTATGATCTTGCGATGCTACCCATAACACTCAATGATGAATATTAGATGTCTATTGGCTTTGTGACCTTGCAAGTAAACCACTTTTCATGTAGCTTGCATTCTTAAGTTCATGTTAGTTTAGTTTTGCATCTTGCATATGGAGAGAGCTCTCCTTTTCATCTTACGTGGACTTTTTAATCAACTGCGCTCACCTTTCGCTTCTTCCTGATCATGTCTTTCACTTCTTGTCTTTCATATCACATCATTTTCCTTTCATTTTGGGATCGAAACTGAAATCCAAGTTCACCTTGATCATCCAAATCACCTTTTCCCCCTCTTTCACGTAGTTGGCTGACCTTTTGAGGCCTGATCCTTTAATCTTCACTGGGGCATTCCTCACCTCTTCATCTCAATCTCTTTCAAACTTCTAGTCTTTCATTCACTTTCAATCTCAAGTTCAAATTCTTCCCCCTCTCCATGGTGTTTTTGGGTTGAGGGACCGCTTGGTTGGTGCCCCGTGTCCCATATGTGGGGCATACCTTCACTACTTGATGGTTGTTCTATTTTCTTCAGCTTCGATTATGATTTCTAGTGATTTGATCATGTCTCTCTTGCTTCTGCATTCCCTCTACCCGGATTTTGCTTTTGATCTCGAGGGGGCAGACACATCATATCTTATTGGTTATCTCTTTCCTAAGTGTGAAGTACTGTCGCTACCAGGCTGACCATGAAGAATTTTCTATCTCTCTGCACTTCATTCTTTGGAGTCAGATCGCTATTTGCTTGCCTTCTTGGCTATCTCTTGCTTTCTTGGCTGATCTGAGTTGCTTTATGATCCCAAATCGATCTCACATTTCAACTTCATTCTTTGACTACATGTGTTCCCAGATTGATCACACATTAGTCAAAGAGGGGCAAATGTATACACCTAAAAATGGTCACCTAGACTATTAGCCCCCATTTGCTAAATCATCAATTGTTTATTCTTGATCAAATCCTAGTTCTATCATTTATTTGATTATTTTCTATGGGCTAACCATCTTATCCTAAGTCTTTATTTATTAAAAGGAATATTCCCTCCCCTTTTAATAAATAAAAAACCCCCACTTTTCCTCTTATCCTAAGTTGCACAAATAAAGCATTATTCTTATTTTATAAAAAGGGAAAAAGTACTTTTTGTCTCATATGGACACAAAAGTCAACTCTTATTTTCTCATTGGAGGATATTTGTGCACATGGATTGCTCCTCTTTCAAGCTCCACCCTTGATTAAATCTTTTGCCTCTTAATCTCCATGGTCCATTGATTTTTCACCTCCTATAAAAGAAGAGCTCTCTTCCTCATTTGCACACACAAATTTTTATGCTATTGTTATGCTACACGTTTTCTAGGTCATCTTGGAGCTTTTGGAGATATTTTTGCATCTAGGGTTTGAAGATTTGGAGCATTGTTGGCATTCATCTTGGATCTTCATCAACACTCTATCTTCTTGTCTTCATTCTTGCATCATCATGGCTTTCTTGCTTCATAGTTAGATTTCATTTCTTGCATAGTAGTTTCATTTTCATGGCATTCTTAGTTTAGATTTTCTTTATGCTTTAGATTAATTCATTGAATCTCTCATTGCATGGTTTACTAGCAAGGTTATTGGCTTAATAGCTCTAGCTGAGAGCATTCTTAAAACCTTTGCACTCCATGCCTAGGGAGCTATGGATCGATTTGTGATGGCTCATTCTTGAGTTTCCTTACATGTAATGATTCATAGAAGTGTGACACATTTATAGCACATAGCAGTCAAGTGAACAATCCATGTCATCATTTATTGCAGAGATTGTGAGAGATAAAGGAGTAAGATAATGTGAAACCCATGTATCAACCCACTCACTTGACTCACACTAATCCCAATCACACTGAAGATAACTCGAACAATAACAAGCCAACTCTCGTGTCCAAATGGTCAATATACTAGTATCTGAGCTTCAAAATGAATGCATTTTTGAAGAATATTTTACGATTTTACAATCCAACCTATCTCCTATTGTGCCCATCTCAACAAACTAAAAGAATTTGCGCACCACTGAATCAAGAGTCCCCCCTGTGACAATGTTGAAGTACACCAATCAAAAATAGAATGAGCATTAATGATTTCTGCACCTAAAATCCTCAGTTGCTCCTTAACTAGAGCTCTCTTTATGCATGCACCCACTCCATCATGATCCCCCTTTCCTTGACCAACCTCAAAAAAACTCCAAATATGAGGTACACCTCTCTCTACATGCATTCTACATGACCAATAAAAACATATGAGCTTTTTTTAATTGACCTGTGCAATTATCTGACCAAATGACATGTCTATCCATAGCAATATTATTTTCTTGCACCCACTCAAAGTAATTCTCAAAGAAATGTTGGACAAACTCAGATGAGTGTGATCTATCATCGCTCATATAAAAATGGTAGTCTCTAATTATCTTCCGGTCATCTTCTGTACTATCAGGGGACTGTCTATATGTTATGTGCACAAAAATAGAAACCTGAATAGAATTGTAATCTTGAGCTTGCAACTCATTTTGGGGCTGCAATGTATAGTTCTCTAAAAATTCAACAACTGATATAATAGTGCCAATTGGGAAAGTGTCCTTACACATCCTGAATTGTTGATCCAACCACTGAGACCTGTGACTATGCCTTGCATACTTGTAAAAAATATTCTTCTTGAAATCTGAAATAAAATCAGCTACATTGCATTCTTTTGTAACCAACTCACATATAGAACCTTCACCTCCACTTTTTAATGTATATTTAACAGTTTCATATATTTTTTTGTGGATAATTGTCTTTCCAAAATCGTGCTCGCAGCCCTCATGAAAACATTCAACAAACTTCACTAGCCCACCACACTCTGAGCACTTGTCATTTAAGCAATCTTTTCTTTAAAAGAAACATCCATCATCTCTAGGACATAAAAAATGATCTAGCAAGTCTCTTGATTATTTTGGAAGAGCACTTGCACCACACTCCTACAACATTTCACTATTATGCAAAGTAGAATGAATGGATCGTAACAATTCATGGTGCATTGAAAACTCCACATGATATTTGCAAAAAGTATTTCAAATCTTAAGAGGCACACAAAAAAAAGGCTTCAGGGCTTCAAAATCTCTTTGTGATATTTGCAATGTTGGATGTGTCTCACAAAATTTTTTGAACAACATTGTTTGACTCACCTCCAAAATGTTTGGGATGCGGGGTGCAGTCTTGAATGCCAATTCTCAACTTCAAGACATCCTTCACATTTGGTGACACTCTTGAGTTAGATTGCCAAAATAGTTGAATTTGATCCTTCATAGCATCAGTAAGCTTCTTATCACAATTTGAAAGTCTCCCACCATAAGCCCATGTATCATTTTGAAGAGGATCATCAAGTCTTTCTCTTCGTGCAAGTGCTCTATCCAAAGTTTTACAATTTAGATTCAAGTCAACACAAGTTTGTCTCATCAAATGAGCCTTTCTCAAATGATGACCTACTAAGGAGGTTGTAATAACCCTCCTAGCGACTCTCTTATCTTTTTCCTTAGTAGTCTTCCCACTGGAATTGAGAGCACTAAAAAGATTTCTCACAATAATAGCATTCCGCTCCTTTTTCTTGTTCACACTAATCTTCAATTTGACTAGTATACATCTCATCTTTTGTAGCTTTAACAATTACACAAACATTTGACATGTAAGGAAACTCAGGTGCGAAAACAGCTTCCTACGCTAATCTCTATAGGAGAGTATTGTGCAAATTTTTTTAAATCCTTACAATTTCAAATTTGTTAACTACTTTAACAAAGATATTGCAACCACATACCATACATACAGAAAAATAGAGAATGACACAATGATATACCTTGGGGAAACCTTTCGGTAAAAACCCCAGCACTCCAAAACCTGCACAATGTATTTATCAAAACTATTACAGCTTACAATACACTTGCAATGCATAAAACATTCCAACAATACAATCATATCTCTTCACCTATCATTGAATCTTTCTAACATAGCTCTTACGTGTCATAGGAATCTGTCATAACCATTTTAGCCATGATCTCTTTACACATAATTCAAGATGCTGACACATCAACATTATTTGCAAGAAATACATTTTACAAAACAAATAATAAGAATAGGAATTATCCAAGGTTGAGACACCTTATTCCTAACATGACATTGCTCAACCAATGTCTTGTGCCTAAAAAATTGATCAAAATTTTTTGAAACCCACAACCGAATGGTTCTTTCTGATCTCTTGCCATCGAAATTGCTCATTATGTTCTCATCAATTTCAAGTAACCATTTAGTTGTTCTTGAAGGTCTCAATTTTGAAGTTTGTCTTTCTTCCTCCGAAGGGACTTCATTTCTCATATAATTTGGAGATGTGTAACATTTATTTGGTTCTTTTGCACCATTATCATTTTCAATTCCTTCATATTCAATTGGTGGATTGTCATTGACAGTGTCCACACTTCCATTGTCCACATCTACATGTTCATTTTCAAAACCTACATTTTCATCTTCAATCCCTACATTCTCATTTTCAATATTATTGTCATAAATCATTTCAAATTCATGTTCTTCACTTGAAACCACATTCAAAGGTGGGTCTATGCCGACATCTTCATTAATATTTAACATACCTTGTCTCTTGTTCTGATGGGAAACCCTATCCATTTCTCTATACACTTCAACATCTTCCTTTGTGAGTCTCCTCTTCCGTTTATGCTTTCGATGACTACTACTCCCCATAGTTAGACCAAAAAGGTGATGCAAATACCTTTGGTAATAGAGAAAATCCAACCAAAAAGTGGATTTTTGTCTTCCCCAGAGACAAAACGTGATTCGCTACAACTCGACTCCCATAATTCTACAAAAAAGCATGCCTCTCTCGAGGGACCCAGAGAATATTGTTTTTAATTTTTACCAGTAAAAAGAATCGGATATTCGATAATATCAGATATCCGATATTATCAAATATCTGATATCTCTCACCAAAATTTTCCCAAAATCTATATATATATATATATATATATATATATATATATATATATATATATATATATCTCCCCTTCTTTCTCTCTCCTTCCCCTTCTCTCTCTCTCTCTCTCTCTCTCTCTCTCTCTCTCTCTCTCCCCTTTCCCTTCTCTCTCTCCCCTACTCTCTCTCCCCTTCTCTCTCTCCTACTCTCTCCCCTTCCCCTTCTCTCTCTCCTACACTCTCTCTCCTTCCCCTTCTCTCTCTCTCCTACTCTCTCCCCTTCCCCTTCTCTCTCTCTCTCTCCTACTCTGTCCCCCCTCTCTCTCTCTATATATATATATATATATATCTCAGGTCTAGAGCCTTCACCTCCACTTTTTAATGTATATTTAAAGGTTTCATATACCTTTTTGTGGACAATGTACCTTAAATTTTCTTCCATCAATTTTTATGCCACTGTTAGTTTCTAGAATAGATGATGAGCATACGGTGGTTCTACATCTATGTGAGATTTCTTTTTGAGAGTTAAAAAATTAATTGATTGTATTCAATCGAGGGGAAGTCCATTAACATCTACTTATTCAATATAGTCAGACCACCAAAATTACAAGGAGTCTATAGAAAAATCTCGTGCTGGATACTTTCAAGAGGATTTGGGTTGAAACTGTCTATCATCAAATCAACTGTGCAAGTATTTTTTTGAAATCATTTTGTATATCAAATAATAGAATACTTACTAATATAAAATTTTATATTATAATATTAATGCTATGCTATTATTATTTAATATTAATATTTAAAAAAATAATTTGTAATATATATTTTAAAATTGAAAAAAATACACAACACAATTAATATTAACATAACAAAAATATAATTTAATATGAAACTTGAATTTGAAAAAAGAGGTGCAATTGGAATTTCAAAATAGGCGAGAAGTTTCGGATATCTGATATTATCGAATATCCTAAATTTTTGGATATCTGATTTTATTAGATATTCGATTAGGCTTTGTATTTTCTTGGGCATTACCAAATGTGGGTGGTCAACCCTTTAGGTGTGTTTCAGGAGATAGTTCTTGATACCGAGACTTCGACCATGTAGTTGACGACTATTTTTTCACTCGAAATTGATGAAATGAAAAAGGTTTCTTAAAGACATTATCAGCTTTCCATCAATATAATTACTGTCAAATTTTGAGTTCAGTAAGTAATTATTACTTATTTTTCAATTGAGTTAACTTTAAAGTCGTAATTGACACACTGATTGAAAAACAACTATAACTTTAAAACCATTTAACCTTTTTGAAATCTGAAACATGCGTCACATTCTATGCTTTGGCTACTATAAGAAAAAAAAAAGTTTTTAATTTTGTAAAATTTTGAATTAGTTAAGGTGGTCAGACACGAGAGTTTTTTAATTCTGAAAAAGTTGTAGTAGAAAATTCATAATTAATTATTTATTTGACCAAAAATTACAAAAAAATGTGTGTCACATCTGAGCATGAGTCTACTACTTAAATCTAGAATCTTGGGAAAATATATCATCATTTGATTGTGATTAATGTGGTCAGGCATACACATGCTCTTTATCTTTTCCCTAAAATTTTCATACTACTGCATTGAAATCTAAAATTTTAAACAATTAGATTAAAAAATTTCAAACAAGGGCTAGTAGTTTAGAAACTACATTCAATTTCCTATAGATTCTATTCTTACAACTTTTTCACATAAGGTTCATAAGATGTTCATAAGTTGACTAACCATGATCCTACACATACCCATTAGGTAGATTAATCTTTTGTCGCTTAATCTCTTTCATAGATCTTAGGTTAAGGTTAGATTCATCAAATCCTTCCATCATTTTTTTCTCCTCCTTATCCTTCTAGATACTTATCAAAACTTCTCCTTGAATCCATAACAAAATAGTTTACCATGCATTAAATGCTTCCAAGTCATTCATCTTTAATGTCAACATGTTTTACATATCCCAAGAATTCAACTATGTTGGATGGGATTCACAATTCTTTCACAAACTATAAATTACTAACACTCAGTCAATACTATGTTCATCTACTCGGTCATCACTGGATAACTCGGTCATCACTAAACTTGTCTTCTTGGCAAACACTGTCTTTGCTCGATTAATTCTTTGATACTTGGTAATTACTGATGCTCGATCACCACTAAAATTTACTCGGTTTATACTAGTGCTCGATCAACACTAGCATCACTAGGCTTAAACTAAATTTCTTCTCTTTTGCTAGGTTAAGCCTATGCTTCCAAACTTTCTTTCCTCATTTATTCTATACTTCAAATCAACTGAATTTTTCACTTAGTGTAAAAGATAAACAACACATTACCTTGTCAATGTGTCAACTAATCAAATACCCACTGTAGTATCTCATAACTCAACCTTTCACTAGGTCCTCTTGTTATCTCCTCTTGAAATCTTCATCATTAATCAAAAGATATGGTACTTTATTAGATAGCAACTATCTCACCAGTTAAGGTTTGACATCAATGACAAGATAACAATTATTTTAATTGTAGTTTCCAACAGATGTTTGCATGAATTTTGTATTGTTTCATGTTTCCAGTCATTACTTCATTCATCATTCTAATGTTTTTTTTCCTATTCATGGTAAAACATTTTTATTTTTTATTTTTTTGTATCTTATATTTAACGTTGTAGGTTATTATCATAACATTCTTCTGGTTATTGTAGGCTTCTAATCATTTCATTGCAGTGTTATTTTTAGTCTTCAGATTTTTTAGTTTTTTTTAATCATTAGATTGGACATGTTTTTTATTTTTTAACAAATTTTATTCAACTTCCTTTTAACAAAAAGTTTAAACGTTAAGAAAAAAATTCACTTCATATTTTTTAAAATCATTTTAACCCCATATTTATTTTATCATTATAAGTGTATTTCATTTGCCATTTTGATTATTACATGTAATAAAAACTTATTTCTCATTTAATAAAATATTTAAAAAAATTTTACAAATCACATTTAAGGGTTTTATTTCTTCATTAACATTAAGTTAAATCCAAGAACAAAATTCGATATCATCCTTAATTTAGTGTTTCAAAAAAATTTTAATCTAGTTATGCTCTTAAATAGTTAATCCTTTCAATTAAGTTTATTTTAAACTCTATTTTTTTTCAAATCTCTATTAAAGTTTTTTTTAAACTCTTTTTTTCATCAAAAGGATAATGGTAATTAATTTCATCATGCTAAGTTCAGTTCGTTTTAATGTTTCTGACCCTCTATAAAAAATGGGCTATCTATTTAATTCATTGTATTGCTAGATTTTAATTTTGTTCAAGTGTTGTGAGCTATCTAGCAACATTTCCTTCCAGTGGATTATTATTGATTTCATTATTTAGTATTAAGTGCTACCAGATTTTATATGATCTATTGTTATGGGTTCCACTTGTTCATTTTGTCAGTTGCACTGAGATGAACTTACTTCAGTTGATGTTTATCAACTTGTTCCATTTGTAAGTTGCACTGGGATGCACTTACTTCAGTTGATGTTTATCAACTTGTTCCATTGGTTATTTTTTTCCCTCATGATGAGGATGGTGCTCTTGAAATCTTTCCTGAAATTTGTTGGATATCTCTTGTATTTGGAAGGCAATATGTTTTTCTCACTCATAATCCTTAGTTCAGATTATTATTTAGCATATGTCAATATTTGATTTGTTAATGTTGATTTAGATTATTTTTGTTAGATAATTGAGTGGGGGGTGAATCAGTTATGTTCAATTATCCTACAGTCTCAAATTCCTCTCTAATTTATAATATCTACTTAAACAAATAAACTAAACAACTTCGCCATAACTTGTGTGTGAATTTCTGATTAACCAACCAATTATTAGATAATGTAAAATAACTAGTAGTTAACATATACCGATCTAACCAGTTATTGTAATGTGTAAAGTAAAATAGATCAAAATATCACATACACATTTAACACTTGATTTTTAATGTGGAAACCCTTTTAAGGGAAAAACCACCTAAGACTGGTAACCCAAAATATTTTCACTCTTCTGAAGTGAGCTCAGTAAAGAGCCTACTCTGTTAAAGATTACAAACACACTATAAGGTGTGACCTTGTTAGAATATTTATCACTAATAGTTCTTTGTGACCATACATTTACTTGGGTCAACAAGAAAACAAGTAACATTCATAGAATGTTAATAAAAAAAGATGGTTAAGTCTCACTTAGTTAAGATATTTTGACTATAGCAGTGGTTAGAAAGTGATAGTGTATGACCTGATTCAAAAGCAACTTATTTTTCTTGTACTCATATTTATGCTAAGATCAATATCATTCTAGTCATCATAATCTCCTCATTCTCCTTCTTCATCTTACTCTGTTCTGCTTGGTTATCTCCTTATGTTACTTGGTTTGGTCTGCAGAATCATTTGGTTCTCACTTCAACCTATTTGACCACCTTCGCATGTATGCACCAGCAATTTGCATAGGGATGCAATCTTCCTCTTTCTCCTAACTTTTTTGTCTCCTTATATAGACAAGTAAACCATTTTCATTTCAGCCATAGATTTTGCATCTTAATCTCCATCGTTGGTTTTGCCTCTTTAACCTTCCTCATAACTTGTGCCTTAAATCATTTTCAATCTTCATCATCTGATCCTTCTTGAATATTTCCAACCATAGATATTCATAAAAAACTTTGTCTTTATCCTTGGAATCTTTTAGATTCATCCAGCTCATCGTCCCATATCGGCAATCACACATTCCTCCTTATTTCTCCTATTCAGTCAATACCGTGATATGTTAGTTTCTTTGTGCTCAGTTAATACCGCACTTAGTGTATAGTATGTTGGTTGTGGATTATTCCCTTTGATCTTCAACTTGTAGATTTACACTTTGACGGATAATTTAAATAAAACTCTGACTCTATCACCACTCCAAAGTCCACAAGGAAGAGGGCCAACTGACAAGGATCAAAAGATCCTTCTACACTTTGAGCTTCAGTGCTCAGGTGGGTGTACCCTTGACTCACTTCTCTAAAGGAGTCTAAAATAATATTCCACTATATCTCATATAAGATTGTTAAAGATTTATCAAATAATGTTTGTGTTTGTGTGGTTGTTAACCATGACTTCAAAAGAAAGGACCAGTGCCTTATCCCAGGGCTAAGAGTCACCCAACCATATACTTCAACTAAATACCTTAAGTCAAACACAATAGAAACTAGGGTAAGTGCTTTTCCTATTACCCCTTTCCCTCAAGCACAAGGACATCAAATTCTATAACTAGCTGCAAACTCACTGAATTCACCTAGAAGGCTTTAATCCTAACTTTGTTAGGAACTCAAAGATAAATTCAAAATACTCTTTGTTTACCATACATTAACACACTTTGTGACATTAACATTTATGAGCTCAGAGACAAGCAAGAAGACATACACAAGATACAAGATTGGGATTCAAGAATTTTTTCCTTAACACAATCAGGATCAGCATACAATTGGCATGACACCAAGATGAGAAAAAGGCACCAAATCAGACCTCTATCCGTATATTACAGTCAAAAACGAGGGACCAAAAGCAACCAGATTTTGGAACCCTTGCAAAATCCAAAATTCTGCAACTTATACCCCCTAGTCATCTTGAAATCTGAAACAAGCTACGGATGACTAGGGTTAGGGTTTCAACCACCCAACCTGCTGGAAATGGTCTAAAAGTTATTACAGAGATGGGAAACATAGGAAACCAGAATTGATCCCTAATCATGAAAGTCTTTTTTGCAGGTACAGGGGATCATAAAACTGGGCTCAAAAGGACACCCTGCAACATGCCTTGAGCACACAACCACCACGGTACAAGCTCTGCAAATGATCCAACCACACCATGGACCACACCGCAAATAGCAAACTAGTCATTTCTCACCGAACAGGGTCTTTTCTGTAATCAATCCCATAAATTTGGTACTTTCTGGTTGCTGGAAGCTCTCAGAAAAATTTGAATTTGAATACAAACGGCCACTTCTATGGTGCCTGCAGAGAAACGACGGCCCACTTTTAAACTAAGACCAGCTTTAAAACATAGCCATATGATCAAACCTCCTTCGTGGCTTTATGATTTTCCTCTAAAAGTGGCCCCACCAGACTTAGCGAATTGGCGACAAAGGACCCTCACCAATTCGCTAAACATTTTGCACTTTTGCTAAACAACTTAGCGACTTCCCGACCATCATTCGCGCAATCGCCAGACAAACTATTGAATCCTCTTATCTTTCCATGAATGCGTGACCACATTAAATTTGTCAGCACTGTTAACTTCTTTATCCACTCCGCCAAACACTAGACTACACTTGGGCCCGCCAGATGCCACATGTCACCATTTCATTTGCAGTTCATGCCCGATCATACTAACATGGGACCCACTTACCATAAGCCTTTGAAATGAACAGTTGGCGTAAAATCTCATGGCTCTGACAAATCCCATGTGAACTTACGCCAGTCGTAGGATCCATCCTCATCATAGACCCCTCTGACAACGGCCCCACTTCTAAGCACATCCACATTGACCAATAAAAACTCAACATCTAGCACCACATGGCATACTGTCCCACTCACACAACAGGCAACCTGGCAAAATGGAATAAAATTTGACAGATGGCGCATGATCGCAAAGGCTTGGAATATTCCTTGCGATCATATGCCGACCATTAGATTAAAAGATTTCAACACGAGCCCTCTGACATAAACCAACTCATCAACACGCGGATGAATGAAAACCCGCCAACTCAGAACAGCGTGGCACATAAGAACTACCTGGCAAATTGGACCCACCGCACAAAACACATACCTCCACAACAAAAGCCAAGGGGCTCACCTGACAAGCCTCATCACCACCTGCAATCGAGCCCACCAAAAAGCTGCAAACGGGCCCCAGCACACGTGGCACCCTGTCACATGATCGCATAGCCCAGAAATGGGCTATGCAAACATGCGGCAACCCACAGATCGCTACCGTAACTGCCACCGAAACTGCCACTAAATTGCAACCAGCACCACTCTACCGATGGGCCCCAGGGACATGTGGCAAGCACTCGCATGATTGCATAGCCAAAAATTGGGCTATGCGATCATGCAACAGCCAATCACAAGCTGCCACATGTCCACCTCTGGGACCACTGCCAAAGAAACCTTACCCTTTCAGAAGATTGGACGGTTGTCACAAAAGTGCATAGCCTTGACAAATCCTTCACGCTTTAATGACAACCCTTGATGCTCTGACACATCAGGACCCTCTACCCAATCCAGAAACCAAGTCCCACCACACATCGCACTTGCGCACTAAAGCAAAGTAAACCGCCAGGCAGCTGAACAGAAAATGGGACCCGCATGGCCAGGTGGCAAGCGGTCACATGATCGCATGTCAGAAAAGTCTGACATGCGACCATGCTACAGCCAATCAGGAAGAGCCTAGACCCACCATCCACGTTAGACTTGCGTAGTTGAGGGAACGCCAGCAAACAAGGAACTAGTGCAAGGTCAAAAACACACAATGTTTTCGATGAAAGAGGATCAAAAACACACAAAGTTTCTGACATGTCAATAGATAAGCACACAAAGCTGGAAGACAAAGGGTCAAAAATAACAAAGGCCGAAAACACATAGACCGAAAACATCATGGACTTTCAGAAACACTGTGGGTTTTCGGCACTATGGAAAATTTTGACAATATTTCCAGCAGACTTTGAAATTCGAATAACTTTCTGGGCTTTAAGATTCAGCAAGTGCAAATTGGACCAGAGCTTGGTGACAACACAAGGAACACAGGGCAGGGCACAAACCATGAAACACTAAGGATTTTCATCGCAAGTCAAGACTGAGATTGCAGGCACGGCAGGACAGCAAAACAAAGGCATTGCATGGAATAGGCCAACTTCACAAGATTTTGCAATGACAGAAAAAAGGCCTAACACAATACATTTGCTCGATGTACACTAAGTTCTTCAATATACTGACCAAAGTAACTTGTATACTCTTGATCTTCAACACTTAGTAGAATCATTTGAGTCAATCAAATCACTATCATAATATCATAGACTCATCAATAATTTGCCCAATGATTACCTTATTCATAAATTACTCATACAACTCATCTTCATGCTAATATCTCATTTCCTTTACCAATATCACCTCCTTTAGATGTTTGCAACTATCATGATAAGTAAAGTCATAACTAGTTGACATCAATGATAATATAACAACTGATCTAATGTCTTAGATATACCTTAGTAGCTCGGTGATCATCATCACATTCTCCCATTTTGTTCTCCAAGTAGTCTATCAGTTGTAGTTCTAACAATTTTATCCTTAATGACTCCTTGATTATGGTTATTGATGTCCTCCTTAGATTATATGGTTTCCTCTCTCATTTCTCTTTGTATATTACTAATGTGATCTGATGAGTTTTCATACTTCATTGCTTAGATCATGAGTCATGCAGGTTATGGATTAGCTACCTATTAACTTGCAGTGGGATGACTCATTAGTGGATTGTATATATCCATGTGATTAATGCAATGTTGATGCAAATTTCATTAGTTGACCTTGTCTGTGGTCATGTTTGCATTAGTATGTTTATTTAAAGATGAGATGATGGATGATGTTTATGGTACCTAGATTGTTCATTTTGAACTTGGACCAGTTTATTTATTTTGATTTCATGTTAGCTCCTTTGCATTTTGAGCATATGGTTTATCTTGATATCATGGTAGCTACATTGTACTTTTTTATGTTTGCACATGAATAATCTCATTCTAAAGTTTTCAAAGATTCTTGAAAGTTGAATTCTTTTATGATACATATTATGAGTTTCTTTTCAAAGGTGTACTGATGTGTATCAAGGGTAGATTCCAACTATGGGAAATATACTTTTGGTTTTTATTCTTTGATTCGGGTGATATATCATGGACCCTTACAAAGGCACATTTTAATTCTCCTAGCTCTATCCAATCTGAAGTACCAATTGTACCCATGGTTAAAGAAGACTACTTGAAGACTTGAATCAAGACAATCAAATCTCTTCCTTGTATTGAAGATCAAGTCATAGATTTTTGTAAATTTTGGGTTTAATACCCCTTGTTATAAACACCCCAAGTAAAGATTAAAGGGGGGTGTTGTAATTATTAATCTTTCATTGGTTGTATCATTTATTTATTTGAGGATAAACCAAGGTATCTTCTCTTTACTTTAGTAGATTCTTATGAAATTCCTACATGTATTTTTGTCCTCTAGTCCAAGTGGGACGACAACTCATATTTTGTAATTCCTTTAATAAGGAAATTAGTTTATCCTTAAGAGGACCTTGACACTTTCCACACACCTATTATGGATGATGGCATTCATAGATTGGTGAGTTACTTAGTAACTCCTCTCCTCGTCTCTATTCAAGATATGATCCTCTCTCATTTCTTAGAAGAGGAAGTTATTGTAAGTGAGAATCTCTCTCTCTCTCTCTCTCTCTCTCTCTCTCTCTCTCTCTCTCACTCACTCACTCACTCTCTCACTCACTCACTCACTCACACACACACACACACACACATATTTTAAGCTATGGCCTCATTCATAATGTCACAAGGGGTTTTCTTTGTTTTCCCTTTTAAAATGTGTGTCTCATTGTATTGATCTTGGAGCATCTTAATAGTTTTGGTAATAGATCTTGAAGCAATCTCTCTTTCTTTGTTTTTATGGTAAGTTACTTCCTTTTGTTACACTCACTTGGATTCTTTCCTTTAAGTTCATTTCATTTTTTGAATATTTCTTACATCTAGGCATTTTTGAAAGACATCTTTGATTCTTCTCTACAATTCATACAAAGAAAACTTGTGATACAAAGGTGGTACAAAATCAAAATCTTCATTACATCATATAAAATGTGAGTGCCTATATTAGGAGGATCCTCAACACCATCATCTGTCAATCCAATCTTTTTTAAACTTATTCAACCACTCAAAAAATGAGGGATATTGATTCTCATGTTTCTTGTCCCTCCATGGAAAAATCAACATCATTAGCCCTATGTTGGACAAATGTGTGTATAATCTTTCATTGAGTGTCTCCTTAATCGTTTATCATTCTCTTTTCAACCTTCTCATGATACCATTCTATCCTAAAGGAAATATCTTCTTCACTACACATCAACTCAATAGGCTAGCAAGATCACCATCTTTGATACTACTATAATTAGCAAACATGTCAACCAAAAATAATTTGAAATGGGTCCACAAGTTATAAATAGGACTGGGCCCAAAAATATTAAATAATTCCTATTTAATTAATTAAATGAATTCACTTTACCTTGCATTGGGGACATTACAATTAGTGTGTTTTCCATTTGAACAAAGTAAACAAATTACAATTGTAGATGAGAAAATAGTAACTTGTTAAAATTAAGCTTGTTTACATATATGTCAAGGATAGAAGTTTGTTGGCCACCCATAAATTTTTTGACAATATGAACAAAAGAGAACAAGATAGTGTTTTATGGAGAAAGATTATTGTAGTGTACACTATCACATGTACCATTTTCTTATATGGAGTCACTTCCCAAGATTGTTGATACACACCAAAGAATTTGGTTAATTTAAATGTATAAAAAAAATTTAAAAAACTTTTTCTTTTTTTATCATGTAATTGATATAAATTTTAATTTTCAATACTATTTTTTAACTTTTAAAATGAATTATTTATTAAAATGTCTATTTTTTATTTTTAATTAAATTTTAATAGTAAAATAATCTCTCTCTATATATGTATATGTATAAATTTATATACATTTATATTGGCCATTTTCTCACACGTCAGGAGGTAGTATTTCCATCAAGTGTGTCTTTTTTCTATTCTTATTTCCTTGGATGTATCTCCTAGAATTTGGACGATATGGGTTATGAATTCCTCATTAATTATGTTGTCATAATGTGCCCTCCAACCCATCAATCTCTACCCAAAATGTTAAGCAAAATTGTGAGATCTTTCTCTCCATTATGGTTATATTTATTATTATATATTTGAAATTTTTAGTTATAAAAATTGCATAAGATATATAATTAGTATAATCATTATATATAATATTTAAAGAAAATGAGACTTATAGGTGGACACAAATATAGACAATGAGAGAGGAATAGACAATGAGAAATAGAGAATGGGAAAGAGAAATATGAAAGATCTATAAGAGAGAGCGCAACACTCTCTCTCCCTTTCTATCTGAGAAACATAAAATGAAATTCATGGTAAAAGATCTTGACTATGATTGAAAAGTTTTAGAATATGTTTTCAATCATATAAGTCAATATATAATTGATTTCAAGTTGAATGATGATTAAATTATTATGTTTCACATTAATTTATATTACTATTTCTTTATCACAAATATTAGACAAATAGTTTTATCGGATTCCAATAGTCAATATAATTAAATTATTATAGTTCAAATAACTTTATATTATTATTTCTTTATCAGGTTTATAAGAAAAGCAATTTTAATGGATATACTTTATCCCCTCAGAGATGACCATGGCTGCAAGTACAAACTCCAAATTGGGCAATATCTGAAGCTTTGTAGGTACCGTCGCAGCTATGTAACTTTACTAAGTTTTGCATCGTTACCAACAAGCGATTGAAATAATTGTAGTTTTGCATCGGTCCGGAGATTCAATAAATTGCCTGCTCCAACTATAAATAGTAGCATCATCAATCTCTTTTTTATCTCACAAAGTAGTTAATTAGTGACTGCAGAAATGGCGAAGGGATACGTATACGTGCTCTTGTTATTGGTCGTGGTTTGTTCCGCTTTTGCGTCTGGTAATATGGATTCTTCTTCTTCTTCTTTTTAACCAATATTTATTTTGTAAATAAATTCTGAACTTGGCATAATTTACTAATTTGCAATTGTTTGGTAATTACAAAGAGTCGATGGTATATGACTGGGAGGGGTATTGCGGATTTTGGAGCGGTGCATATAAAGGACAATGCTTGGATTTTTTTACTAATGGCTGTTACGATACCTGTTTAGCTTCTGATCATGCCGAAGGTGGGAAATGCGTTTGGACTCAAAACCAAGGATATGCTTGTATCTGTTATAATCGCTGTTGAAATAACAGTTCTCTGAATCGACTTTTCTCTGTTATGATCTGTGATGGAAGAGTACAGATCCAATAAAACTATGGTTCTTACGGGCCGATGAATAAGTATTTTGATCATTGGACTTGAGGAGATTATATTTCAATTTTTAATTGATATTTTTAGTAAAAAATCTATTAAAAATCAAATTATGTTTGATGTATCTAAATTAAGAAAAAAACTTATTTTTTCTAATATAATTATTGTATTTGTGTGAATGTTTGAAAGTTGTTATAAATCAAGATATTTTAAATACTACAAACTACAAGGAAAATTTTTAGTGTAGCAAATAATATAATTATCTAGAAGTTGTATGTTTATATACCAAAGATGAGTAAGGAAATGAAGCCTGAACTAAACACCTCTGAGTGGCCTTCCTAATTGTATATCTTCAACGACTAGATATAGCTGTGTCTATCTTGGTGCGTGGGAACACCCTTGCCCCCCACAAAGGAATTGCAAGATCAATTGTTTTTTATATTAGAAGCAGCCAAAAACAAGGGGCCTGTCCCATAGAACATACCACAAGGGCATTTTCAGCAGTTTACCATTTTCAGCACATTATCAGCAAAATAAGAAACAACCACCAAGATTTTTCTCTATCAAAAACAATATAATGCCTAATCATAGGACTATGAGTAACAAACCAAACTAAACTAATAGGACTATAATAAGTCTTAAAACCAGTAAACCAAATATGTCACGTAGGGCTATAGCTGATAAAGTCATTAAGATAAAGCATAATCCTAAGACCAGTCTTAAAACTTCTAAGGCCATTAAGGCCACCTAGCATTAAAAAAAACACTAAAAACTAGAGGCCATCATTAATCCTTCTTGCAATTCACAAGATGGAATAACATCATGGTAGCCCAGTCTTCAGTCAAGAACTTGAATAGTTCGTTGTAGTTTTCCTCCTTGCTAACTTTGCCCTTCAATGCAAAGCGGACAACCATCTAGAGTCTCGTATCCAAGCTAGACACATCAAGAACAATATGTTGCAGTTTCCCATCAAATTCAACCAGGATTTTCTTGATTGTATCAAGATTAAGTTACTTCCAACCTCCTCTTTGAAGCTACACTCCTCCACAATAGTTTTCTCCATGCCAAAATAGGGGAGAGAGAATTGGCTCTAGTAGGGGGATCGGGGTAGGATTAAAAAAATTTAAGGCTCATAAGATCAATTGTGTAAATCAATTGCAAATTTAAATAAAACTTCCTAAGTGTGTTAGAATATAAATTATGACTTTGAATTATATTTATCTAACAATTTATAAGATTAGTCAAATGCAAAAGTCGGTAGAGATCAAATTGTAGTAGTTGATTGAAGTTGTAAATATAAAACTCACACATGTTTATTTTAAGATTAACATATATTTATTTATATTTATTTATATATTTAATTTAAGAAACTATATTTTCATTTTCATTTTCATAAACCTTAAAAACATACTAAACCTTTCATACATAATTTTAATGTTTAGATATATAATTTCTTTAGTTTTTTCTAAGCTTGTACATATCTAAACTATCACTGACATATAAAAGCTCCATTGATCTATAAATAGTAGCATCACTAAATAATAGATAACTAACTACATATAAAGAGTATTGTGATAATTTTGAATTGGGGAACTATGAATAGAGTTTTTTAAGGGCGTACTTATGCTTGTATCTATAACAAATGTTGTTAGAATAGCATTGTTGTGTATAAATAAATAATTTTATCATTAGATGTCATAGATTTTTAGGATTATATTACATTCTACATATCTGTAATGATATTAGCAATATCAAGCACTAGTTGACTGCTTTATGCTCGCTAATCCTTTGTTCATGCTTCCACATGGGCATGCAAGTTAGCCAAATCATTTCTAAGTGATCCATTTTCTACAAATCTCGAGATCATTGTATTCTATGAAAAATTATCTCTTCGAGCTTCTCGGTGAAATAGTTCACTTCATCTATGACTCCACATTATTGCATCCAGCTTTATGAGAACACTCCCAACTATTATATATGACAAAAATCTCTCCCCAATAAGCTTCGATGCATGTTACAGTTAGAGCGTACTAAATGATTCTTAACTAAGGTAAATATTATTGTGGGGATTAAGTTTATCAAACCGAATGTGATTGATGATGCTTCACCATGAATGTAGAAAAGTAACTCTAGTTTTCCCTTCCAAAAAGTTGAATAAATGTCTTGAATCTGAAAATCCCTTGCTATCTTCCTTTGTGCAACAAATTTTTCCAGCTTTTTATAGATCCCACTATTCAAGTCTTTGAGTTTGATGTGGCAAGGAAAACATTGCCAAAGGCATAAGAATTTAACTCTACGCCTACCAATTAAATTTGTTTGAAAATTTCTCAATTTCTCAAAGACTTCTCAAACACATTAAACTGTGGATATCCTGCAAACATTCCATCGAATAAGGCATTATTTCATTGAGACATTCTATCGAACACTCCGTGTGCATTGTCAATGCTTGAAGGAAATAAATTCATTTCAAATTTCAAGGCATTTGATCAAGTCTTTAAGCCCACGTAACTATAAAGAAAAAATGAAAAAAATGCTAGGATTTTCTCAAAATTCCTTATTGTGATGAATAGAATTCTCACTTAAGATCACCCTTTACAAGTTCTCATCACTATTACACTACAATACTTTGAATCGTAGCCATAGTTTGCATAGTATTGAGATGTCAATTTCAATTATTAGGATGCACATTAAATTCAAGTCAAGTACAATTTTGTAGTGTTTAGGACTCTGATAACTTCTATTTTTCCAATCTCAAGGATATGATTGAATGAATGAAAGTCTAGTGCATCGTTAAGGTGAAATTGAGTCAAATATTACATCCAATTTTTATCTTCCATTGTGATTTAACCCAAAATCTGTAGACACAGATAAAATTAAGGTGAAAGATAATTCTACGAAGAAATTGTGATTTTGGTTTGAGCGCTCTACAACTAGGTGTCCTCGGCACCTCTTCGAAACTTTCGTCTGAACCCTCATACGCTTCTCGGTCGGGATTGCATTAATGGCCTCGACGTCACTAGGAGCCATTAATGATGCTGCCTCAGCCAAGGGATTTATTCTTGATATACAAGGCAGTTTGCTCAGTTCAAATGTTGCCCTCGCCGAGAAACCTAAGGACTCCCTTCAACCTTCTCCAGTGGAGTTATTCAACGCTGGTGGAGAGAAGACACAGCAGAATGGAAGGGAAGCACTGACCGTTGCCAAGCCAAAGTCATTCAAGCAGGTCGTCCAGAATGAACGAGTCCTCCCAGAAGGAGTAGCCTTCCTCATGAGCACTTCCCAAGGGATTCCAACCGCCGAAGGAAATGGAGGTAAGGAACCTGTTCCACCTAAGTTAATTGTTAAACCAAACTTGTAGATGAATGTTATTATTGAACAGGAGAAAGCTAGGCTTAAAGATTGCACTATCTTCTTTGCTACAGTTGATAGTTCTAGGGTTCCTTCTAGAAATTTTCTCAATGACTAGTTTCATAAAACTTGGGGGCAAAAGTTAGGTTTTCACTTACTTACTGTCACATGCTCTAGAAAGGTTTATTTATTTTGTTTTTTTGTGACTCTAAAGCCCAGAAATCTATTGTTGAAAAATAGTTTTGGAGAGTTGGCCCTTGTGAGTTTAGGGCAATTCCTTGGTCTCTCGAAGCCTCCCAAGATGAAGTTTTAGCGCTATCCATCCCTAGGTGGATTATTATTGGAAATCTCCCTCCATTTTTGCTGACACTCATTCCTCTTGTGCTTGAGCCGATAGGTAAGGTTCTCAGGATTGATCAGTCTAGCACCCTCATCCCGAATATAGATGTTCAAGTTCTTCTCTCTGTGAAACCCAGAATTGATCTCCCTGGGACCCTGCAATTTGATATTGACCCTGCACCTATCTGTTGCCTGATAATCTTTTTGGGTGGAATAGGTGGTTGCTTCGTGTGTAGAAAGGAAGGTCACAGGAAGAATGAATGCCCTATCATCCTTAAAATAAATGCACTTAAAAGAAGGCTAACCCTCCTCCCAATCCTAATAACAAGTCAATCCCTGAACTTCAGTCAAATTCAACCAAGTCCATTTTCGCTCCTGAGCATCCCCTTATTATACAGATCTCCCCCCACCTATTTGGAACCAAGATTATGCCGCCCTCCCTGCTACCCCGGATAGCCTCAAGGGTAAATTTGACTCTACCCCTGGTAACCCTAATACTATCCTGGCCTTCTCTAAACCCCTTGATATTATTACTCTTGATGATACACTTGACTTTGGTCTGAAGGGATCTAAAATAAAGCAAACTCATAGAATTGAAAATGCTCAGCAATTGGTTGTTGATAAGATCAGGGTTAGACCCATGAAAAATAAAAATGTGCCTCGGCCCAAGTGGAAAACCTATGAACTTCCTCATGCTCAAAGACCTCTAAATAATACCTCTCCCCCCTCTGCTCCCTCTTCAAGGAGGTTGAACAGTTCGGATTCTACTCTTGTTCACTCCTCCTCTATAGATGTGTCCATTACCCCTCCGCTAGGTGGGGAAGTGGGAGGGAATTCCACCCCTTCTACCCAAGAAGATAGATTGAATGCCTTCTCAGTTGTTGTTATTCCAGCCCCCCCTCCCCTTCCTCCATTGTCGGATAAATGGAAATATGTATCTATTGAGAGGAGGAGTGAGGAAGTATCCACCCTCCCTGAAGGGGGAACAGAGATGGGAGAGGTGATGACGCACGAAGGGGAGCTTGAAGAAGGAGAGATTGCCATCTCAGGAAGTGCCAGTGTGAAAAATCCTCTAGTTGAACCATTTGTATTTGTTGTTGACCCCTCCAAAAATAATAAAGGAGAGGAGCAGTATATGAAGCCAGGAGATCCTTCTTTGGGCTTAGTCAAGAAGAAGAAGAGAGGTAGACCACCCTTAATCAATGGGAACCCTAAACCTTCTAAGATCCCCAAAGTTGTCATGCCTAAATGCTTTGAGGGATTTAGGAAACCCATGGATACTGACTAATTAGAAACTGCTATGATTATGAACTGTGCTTCATGGAATGTTAGAGGGCTGGAAGCCCCTGACAGAAAATATGTTGTCAAGAGACTCCTTAATTCTCATAAAGAGTTAGATTTTCTTCTACTTCAAGAGGTTAAAGCAGTAGGTTTTGAGCTGGATATTGCTCTCAAATGCATTTGGAGAGATGCAACTACATTCTCAACTAAATACCCAAGAGGTAAGGGGGGAACTTCTATCCTGATTAGCCCTTCTTGGAAGAATGCAATTCTTTTATGGGGCATTTCTCCATGTAACAGAGCAGTCTGGATTAAGTTGAAAGTTGAGAACTTTGTCTTTGGTTTATGTTCAATTTATGCCCCAAATGATCACAGAGGCAGAATTGAGTTGTGGAAGTGGCTTGCTGACCTTGAGCCTATACCTTGGATTGTAGTAGGAGACTTCAACATGGTGGAGAGGGCCCATGATAAGCTAGGACTCAGATTTGAGTGGAAAGGAAATGAACCCCTTTTATGGTGCAAAATGGTCAACAAGCTTGACCTGTTTGACCCTCTAGCAGGGAGGAAGAATGAATCAAAGGGCATCTGGTACACATGGTCTAACTTTCAAAGAGGGGAAAGGAGAATTTATTCCAGATTGGATAGATTCTACCTTAATAAATGGTGGTTCAGTTGTCAACCCTTCACTAATAACAACTGTGTGAAAGTTACACCCTTCACCCTGTTAGACCACCATCCCATTTTTTCCTCCATACAACTCATTGGGGAACAAGCCTCTGATAATCCCCCTAAGCAAGGCTTTGCCTTAAACACATCCATTCTTAGGGATGAGGATGTCCAAGCAATGGTCAAAATCATTGCATGGTATAATGAGGAGATTGTACTTGACATGAATCTAATATTGACAAATGGAATCAGACCACTAAATCTTGGCAGGGTCTGGTCAAAGCTGTTGGCACTAAAAAAGCTAAAGACTCTAGAATGATGGAATACAAGCTAATGGAATCTCTGCAAGAGGTAGAATCTCAGATCCAAGATAATCCAAAGTCTGAATTGCTCCTAGATAATGTTATAACATGCAGAGATTCTCTCAGAAGACTTCAACTAGTTAAGTTTAAAGGAGCCAAAATCAGAGCCAGGATTAACTAGATTAATTTGGGTGACAGAGGCTCTAAATTCTTTTTTCAAACTCTTAAGAAGAAAGAAGCAAGAGACATAATTGCTAGTATTAGAGTCCAAGACTCTGTGGTGTCTTCTCAGAAGGAGATCCTCAGTGCCTTCTCCTCATTCTACCAGGAACTCTTTACCTCTGCAGACTCTGACCCCTCCATGGAGAATGCCAGGAACAGGATTAGAACCATCATCCCTAAGAAGGTTAGTGAGGAGGATGCTAAGCTTTTGAATATGGGTCTATCAAAAGAGGAAATCAAAGTAGCCATCAATAGAATGGCTAATGATAAAGCTCCGAGACCAAATGGGATACCAACTGAATTTTACAAATCCAACATTCATTGGATTATTCCTAAACTTCTACATATCTATGAGGAAGCTATTGAGGCAAGTACATTGGGACCTAAGTTAAATGCTAGACTCATTAAACTCATTCCTAAGGAAGGTGATAGACTTCTAATCAAAAATTGGAGACCCGTTACTTTACTAAATGTTGTCTACAAGATCCTAGCCAAGGTTCTTGCAGTGAGAATTGAGAAGCTTCTCCCCTCAGTGATTAATAGCACCCAAACTGGATTTGTTAAGGGGAGATATATCCTAGAGAACCTTATCACTTTTTGGGAAGCCATGGACTGGGCAAAAGCTTCAGGACAGAACTGTGTCATGCTTCTTATAGATTATGAGAAGGCATATGATAGGATTGAATGGAGGTTCATCATGATGATGCTAGAAGCTCTTGGTTTTCCCTCCTGCTTCTGCAAAATGGTATCTACACTACTGTATGATGCAATGGCTGCAGTTGAAATCAATGGTGTTAGGTCAGAATTCTTCAGTCTCTCCAAGTCCATCAGACAGGGCTGCCCTATGGCCCCTTCCTTGTTTGTTATTGTAGTTGATTCTCTACACTAACTCCTTAGAGATGATTCCCTCTCCCCTAAAGTGAATGGTTTTTGTCTCCCCAATAATCAAGAGGTCTCCAATGTCTAGTTTGTTGATGACACCTCCATCCTTCTTCTCCTGGAAGAGCATAACATGAGACTCCTAATGAACAAGATGGATCTTTTTTGCCAAGCCTCTGGCAGTAAGATCTCTTTTTTTTAAACCTGTTATGCTAGGTTGGGATCTGAACCCACCTGACTGGTGGGGTAACTTTGAGTTTTCTTAGCGTGGGCCAGACCACCTATTCAGATACTTGGGCATCCCTTTCTCTATCTCTTCTAACCTCAATCTGATGTGGGAGTGGGTATTTGAGAGGATTAATAGGAAGCTTACCAAATGGGATAGTAACCTTCTATCCTTCCCCAATATATTTTAGGTTTGTCAGAAGATCCTATCCTCCTACCCAATCTACTTCTCCTCCATGTGGCTCTTTAACCAAGTGCATTTCAATTCTATCCAAAAATTTATCAGAGATTTTTTATGGTCGGATGGCAAAGGGAATAAGAGATTTCATGCTATTTCCTGGGAATGGTGCTCAAGAAACAGATCTTAGGGAGGTCTAGGCCTTAAGGATCTCAAATCTCAAGGAATTACCTTGGCTGTTAAGTGGATAGCTAAGGCTGGGGATGGGGAAGAGCCTTGGAAAGTGCTGATTAGAAGTAACTTGCAGAGGGCTCACTGTAGCAGACCTAGAGGATGGCAGAACCTTTGCTTTACTAATTCTCTCACTCTAGATGCCAATATTGTTGTTCAAGGATCCAATGTTTTCAAGAGCATTTGGAAGGCTTGGAAGTATGTTAAGGGGTTCTTGATACTGTGTGTATGAAAATTGTACCTGATCTGTAGACACAACACTTCAATAAAACATTAGAGGTTAGAAAAAATCAAAATCATGCAAAATTAAAATCTAATCTAACCAAGCAATCTACTACCTTCTAGTAGGTGCGAGATTGATGTTCTCAGATTGTTATCAAGATCAGTGACCTAAAGGACACCTAAATGAAGGATTTGAATGCAATTGATCTAGATATGAAATTGAATGCAAATTAAGCTATTTTTTTAGATTTTATGATGCAATAAGAATGATAAACTGATATGAAATTGATTTATATGAAAAACTGATATGCAATGCTAATCTAGAAATAATATGATATGAATGCAAATGAAATTGATCTCACAAAAGCTCAAATTCTCAAATTGATCTTCCAAGCTCCAATTGTGCAAATTCTCCAAATTTGATGTGCTATGATTCCTGTAGAGTAAGTTTGCAATTCGCGAGATATGAGAGAGATTTGATGCAAATTGGAGAGATGAATTATGAAGAGTTGAGCCTTGATTTTATAGAAATCCAGGGCTTTGGGGATGCATGGAAAAAGCCATAAATCACTTAGATAAACTCATCTTGATTTTTGAGTTATCTGATCATGAAAGATAATTAACTCACAAAATTATGCAAAAGCATGCACAAACAGCTTTTTAACTCAAATTAGAGTTTAGATCAACTTTTTGAACTCCAAAAGGATGTTGAATTCTAAAAAGTCAACACTTTTCATTGATTTTCTAATTTGGAGTTTAACTGTTTCTTTTGAATGTGCATAATAATTATGAATTAATTAAATAAATAAAGTGATTTATGCTCAACTTAACTGATTTTTGAAAATAAATAATTGATTTATGGGTTAATCAATTATTTAATCAAACTTTTATTAAAAACTATATTATTAAATAATGACAACTTGCTTTAATTAATTAAATAAAAAATTAATCAATTATTCATAGGATATTGGATTTATTGTCAAAATTAAATAATACAATTAATAATAGATAGAATTAAATTTAATTACACAATTAAGTGGCAAGATATTAAATCTAATTAATTAAATATGAAAATATTCAATTAATCAAACTTAGGATAAATGTGATTTATTGCCAAATAATCATTAAATTAAAGATAATTAAGATAATTAAGATAATTAGGAATATTGCTAGGAATATTCTCCGATGCAGAATTTAAGATAATCAATTATGATTCGATGATGTTTAGATGTGCCTTAGATTAGGACTTTGATGTTGATTTCGTTCGATTTGTAGATGTAGGAGGTTAATGAACTTATAGCCCATTTTTGGGGTATTACATTTTGCCCCTCTTTGAATTACTGTGCGAAGCGCAATGGTTCAAAGACAGTCTGTGTTTGATAGAGATATGAAACTGATTTGAAATTGATAATTGATATGAGACAGAAGCTGATTGATATTGATTTGATATGAAGATAATAGGTCCTGAATGCCCAAAGATAATGTTCACTGTAGCAGGGATGAACCGAGGATTGCAAAAAAAAAGTGTCAAAATGCCTGATTCTGAACCTTATGATTGCGAAGAAGTGAGTGACCGGTTCTAGACTCGATTGTCTTAGCAGAACTAGCAGGTATCACATCTGAACCCTTCAGTTGCTGAAGAACCAAGGAAATAACACTGATGAACCGATGGTTGCAAAAAGTCAATATAGATTACAAGATTAGGAGGATACCAGATTGATATGGATCGATGAATCTGATATGCCCCAAGTGATGATAGATTTGCCCCGACCAATGAGGACTTTTGATGAATCAGCAACTAGACGTGGTTGTTGTCTTGATCACTGAGGAAGATATGATTTCCAAAATTGGATTACAGACTTTGAATGATGTGCAATACCATGCCCCCTTCGGGATTAAAATTGAAATCTGACAAGAAAAGTCAGCATTGATAGTTCAGAAGCATGTTAATTGATTTGAGAAGTGGTTAAACACGTCCAAGAATGCATTCTGCATCGTTTGGAGGTCCAAAAGACCAAGTTTGACTAGGTTTGACCATGAGTTGACCATGGTTGACCAAGTTGAAATTTTGATAGTTTGATGTAAGATAATCAGTTAAGTTGAATACTGGATTCCTGTGATGATTGAAGGTTGAATATGTAAGTAGTTGACAATATGAATGATCTTAGATTTTGATTTTGATCCCGAAAAAAAGGATTCTACTTGTTGTTTTGTTGGAGGAACCTTCATGTGAGATTCAGCTCTTGTTAGATTTGAAGAGACAATTGGAGAATTGTTTAAGCATTGAAGTTCATTTAATCATTGTGAGATCATGCAAAGATGAAAAATGAAATGCAGAATGAAATGCAACCTAAGACCTAGGACCTACTCACTGATCATATGTCAATTTGTTATCATCATTGAACTTTTAGGTAACCGGATAAATCAATACAATGCCCACTAGCTATGAACCATAGACATATGAATATCAATTTGTATGCACAAGAATCAATACAACACCCACTAGCTAGGCAATCATGGACATATGAATATTGATTTTGTTTTCGGAATGTCAGATTAGATATAAGCACCAAGGCATAAACACCAGGATGACCTGAATATCATGTCCATTTTGATATAGCAATTTGTATAAGCATCAAAACATAAATGTCGTGATGACCTAAATACGCCTTGCATTCAAACACATCAAACAGTCAAGAGATCATTCTAAATCCAGTGTGAATTACCCGTAGTGACCCTTTATCATTCACATCCTTAGGTAAGATCGCGTTTCACAATAGGAGAAAGAACTTACTCAAAAAGACAATAGTGAGATCAAACTTCCTTGAATTTTCTGGGTATCAATGGTCGAGGTATGCATGGCCATCCAATTCGAGATAGAGGTTCTTACAGTCAAACACCATTTCAATCCAGAATTTCCAAAGACGTTAGATTTTCACATACAAGCAGAAGACAAAGAAAAGATTATGCCCCAAGTCATCACTCTCTAAATCCTATAAAGGACATCATCGAAGAGCTCGAAGGGACACAATATGCAAAAATCTCAATGCGAATCAGTAAGCATACAAGGAGATAAAAGCATGAAAAGCATAGATTGTTTTTAGTTTGTGTTTGATTGTTGTTGTAGATGCAAAATCCTTTCTGGAGACGAGACAGACTTGACTGACTCAAATGAAGCTTCAAAGGACTCTGACTGGATATTATACGTCTAAGATATACTAGAGGCCATAGGATATAACATTGATTGCCCCCAAGTGTTAAGCATTGATAGGATACAGACGCTTGAGCTGAGTGGTGTACAGACCAACTTATTGAAAACTAGAAATGCAGAAACAAACCGAGAGATATGTACAAACTAAAGCAAAACTGAAAGCTGGGAAAGACCAAGATTGCGCTAATAGATGGAGCATTTTGAAACAAGTGGCACCTATTTGTCGGGTTTTCACCATCTTGGCAGAGATTCTATTTTTGCTACCAAGGCGCCTGTTTCCAGGTTTTCACCAAGGCACTTTTTCTTTTTCTCTTTTTTTTTTTTGAATTTTTATTTTTTTTTGAATTTTTGATATTTTTCAATTTTTTTGTGAATCATCAAGGTGCCTATTGCTAGGTTTTCACCAAGATGTTCATTGTTTCAGGACATTTTCCAATTTTTAAGATTTTTTAAGATATTTTACCATAGACTAAATGCCTTAGGCGTAGAATTTCTTCAAATGGAGAACGTTGATTGGTTCTCAGAGCTGTTCTCCTTCAGTCATTGAGAGTTGATAGGCACCAAAGCCAAAAGTAGCAGTGATTACAAAGGGACCCAGCCAATTGGGTTCAAACTTCCCCTTGCATTCTCGATGGGATTGATTTTTAAGATTTTCTCTCAAGACTAGATCACCAACCTGAAATTCTCTGTGTTTGACTTTCTTGTTGTAGCCTCTAGACATTCTCTTCTGATATACTCTGAGATGATCATATGTTGCTTGTCTGCGCTCATCTAGTAGTTCAAGTTCTTGCAACCTAGACACTCTGTAGTCATCATCAGTTACTAGACCATGCATTCTGATTCTTAGTGATGGGATTTCAACCTCAATAAGTAGTACTGCTTCAGACCCATAAACTAAAGTGAAAGGCATAGCCCCTGTAGGCATTCTGATACTTGTTTTGTAGGCCCATAGAGCTAGATTAATCATGAGATGCCAGTCTCTGCTAGTTTTGTTTACTGTTCTATGCAAGATCTTCAATAGATTTTTGTTAGAGGCCTCAGCTTGTCCATTCCCTTGAGGATAGTAGATAGAAGACCAATGTTGTGTGATCTTGAATTTGGCACATAGATCATCTAGGTCTTTGTTCTTGAATTGTCCACCATTATCTGTGATTATGGAATGAGGTATCCCATATCTGCATATGATATAGTTCAATATGAACATAGATATTTGCTTTCTAGTTGCTTGTGTCAAAGGGACTGCTTCTACGCATTTTATAAAATAATCTATAGCAGTGATTATATGGGTATGTCCATTAGAAGAGTGAGGATGAATCATCCCAATAAGATCAAATGCCCATTGATGGAAAGGCCATTGTGTTGTAAAGGGGATTAGATCCCTCCCTGGAGCATGAATTAAGTTGCCATGTACTTGACACTTTTGACAATTCTTAGCAAATTTGATAGCCTCTTTCTCCATTTCAGGCCAATAGTACCCAGCCCTAATAAGTTTTCAAGCTAATGTTAAACCGTTTGAGTGTGACCCACATATACCATCATGGACTTCCTCTAATGCACGTTGAGACTCCTCCCATTCTAAACATCTAAGTAGTGTACCATCTAGACCTTGTTTGTATAGATCATTACCAATGATGACATATCGGGAGGCATTACGGATAAGGTATCTCTTTTCATGGTGATTGAAGGTATCAGGAACAATTTGGTCTTGGAGATAGGAAAAGAGGTCTTTGTATCTAGATGAATCGTGACCAACAATGGTGTAGATCATGCGGGTTTCACAGGAGTCATATGCAGGATAAGATAGTACTTCCACCAGGAACTCATAGCATAGCTCATGTTAAGGCTGCTATAATAAAGTAGATAGCGTTGCCATTGCATTGGCAGCCTTGTTCTCCGTTCTAGGAATTTGCTCAAATGTGATAGATATGAAATATTTCTTAAGATCATCTACCATTCTCTTGTAAGGAATGAGCTTTTCATCTTTAGTTTGGTACACATCATTGACTTGATGAATAACAAGTTGAGAGTTCCATGAATGTGTAGCTTCGTTACTCTCCATTCAATTGCTATTTTCATACCATTCAAAAGGGCTTCATATTCTGCAATATTGTTTGTGCAGGGGAACTTTAGTCTGAATGATTTTGGGATGGAGCATCCTTGAGGAGTTATGAACAATATGCCTGCTCCAGATCTATTCTGTGTATAGGCACCCTCAAAGAATAATTTCCATTCTCTAGAAGATAGGTGCATAATAGAGGAGTCTGGAAATTCCATTTGCATTGGTGTGTCATCAAACATGGGTGCATCTGCTAGTTGATCAGCAATAACTTGACCTTTTATAGCTTTTCTTTCAACATATTCAATGTCAAATTCGCTTAGAAGCATGACCCATTTAACTAGTCTACCTGTGAGGGAAGCCTTGCTTAGTAGGTATTTTAGTGGATCAATTTTTGCTACTAGATGCATGGTATGAGCTAACATATAGTGTCTCAATTTCTATGATGCAAAGATCACAGCGAGACAAGCTTTCTCAATCATAGAATAGTTCTTTTCATATGCCACCAATGTTCTGCTTATATAATAAATGGCTCTTTCCTTTTTGTCTTCATCATGTTGCGCTAGCAATGCCCCCAGTGATGTGGCTATTGCGGAGACATATAAGATCAATGGCTTCCCATGAATAGGAGGTATCAAGATAGGCGGATTTGATAGATACTTCTTGATATGGTTAAAGTTGTTCTCACAAATTCTTCATTCCATGCAAAGGTCACACCTTTATGTAATGTTTTTGTAAAAGGTTGTGATATGTCCGCTAGCTATGATATGAATCTTCTGATAGATTGAACTCTTCCTTGCAACATCCTCATTTGACTGATATTCATGGGAGGTTGCATCTCTATTATAGCCTTGACTTTAGCTAGATCAACTTCAATGCCCTTCTTTGAAACTATGTATCCTAAGAGCTTTCCAGAAGTGACACCAAAAGCACACTTCTTAGGATTTAGTCGGAGACTAAACATTTCCATTCTATCTAGGATCATTTTCAAGTCCTTTAGATTTTTAGTTCTGATCATAGATTTTGCTAAAGTATCATCAACATAATCTTCCATAGTTCGATGCATCATGTCGTGGAAAATAGATGTCATTGCTCTTTGATATGTAGCACCAGCATTTTTAAGCCCAAATGGCATGACATTCCAACAGAAGGTGCCCCATGCACATGTGAAAGTAGTTTTCTCTTGATCCTCTAGAGCAATTTTTATTTGATTATATCCAGAGAAACCATCCATTAAGGAATACATCTCAAAACCCGTAGTCATGTCCACTATCATATCAATGTTAGGTAGTGGAAAATCATCCTTGGGGCAAGCTCTATTCACATCTCTAAAGTTTGTGCACACTCTAATTGAACCATCTAGTTTAGAAATGGGTACGATATTGGAGATCCACTCTACATAGTCAATAACTTAGATGAATCCAGCTTTCAAGAGCTTCTCTAATTTAGCTTTTACCAAGAGTGCAACGTGAGGATGCATCTTTCTCAATTTTTGCTTGATAGGTTTGACATTTGGAGCAATAGATAAATGATGCATTATGAGATTAGGATCCAATCCTAACATATCTGAATATTTCCATGCAAAGTTGATCTTCTTCTTTGTTAGGAATGTAGTAAATTTTTGTTTCTCTTCTTCTGATAATGATTGTGCGACATGTACCAATTGTGGTTCCTCTATTGTACCCAAATTGATGGATTGAGTGGGCTCGATTAGAACTGGAGATTTGTCCTATAAATGACTCAGAAGGACATCAAATATCTCATCCATAAGTGCCTCAAAGAGATTTTCACCTTTGGATACATCTTTTACTTTTACTTTTGTAGGTTCTGAGATTGCCACAAAGTGGTTTTCACCCTCATAACTCTTTTTCTTTTTCTTTTTATTCTTATTTTTCTAACTAAGATATTTGATGTCTGACTCGGTCATGTTGATGCTCGATTCACTGATGGAAGTCCTCATAGGATCAACTACATTGAGGTAGCAAGAAAGGGCATAGTCATTCAGGAAGGTATAAATACCCTGGCTTGGATTTGTGGAGGTTTGATCAATAAGTTTTGGATATTGGATAGTCAAAGTAGGGAAAGATTGGGAGATAGTGTTTATGGATATGGATCTGTCATCATTGGTCCTAACTCGAAGCTCAAGTTCAAACGTGATATTACAACTTAAGACATTCAATTTGGGAATAGGCTCAATGTCATCATGGGAGTTCAATTCAGCCATAGGTGGATCAGACTCGATAGGTTCATCATTTCTCTCTAGACTTATGTTGGGATTAGGTGCATATTGGTGAATAATATCAACATGTTTCTCTGTAATAAGCTCATCTTCATCTGATTCTAGAATGGCTACCCATTCATAGTCATTTGATTCAGCTTCTGATTCAGGATCTCTAGGAAATCTTAGAACATGAGTAAAGTCAGGGTGAATACCCCAAGGGTTACCCTCGGATTCTGATTTGAATTCATACTCATGGGAATCTATCTCAGAATCACTACCACCTCCCTCTTCATGATTGCTTTTGAGATTATCTGGTTCTTGTGTTGCAACTATCTCTTGATTGATAGTAGGTTCTTGTGTTTCTACTACATTAATTCTTTTGATTAGATCATATTTATCATCAAGAAGGTCTTTGATTTCCTTAGGCAATTTTTCATAGGGGATGAGTTCTGAGCTGTCTGAATCACTATCTGATGGTTCTATTTCTTCTTTCTTAAGAAAAGGTTCTCCTAGTGCGATCTACTCTATGACATGGGAACAATTACCTTTGAGGTGATATGGTTTCTTCTTAAATCCTAAACCAACTTTGTTTTTATTTTCTCTACCGGTATGTGGGAGAGGTACCCCAAGACCTTTTCCTCTGATTCCTAGTGGTCCTTTACTTGAATATCCCATGTTAGCTATTAATTTATCTCCTAGACCATACAACTTAGAAGGGAGTTTGGATACTGTAGAGTCACTAGTTTGAACAACTTGAGATTTAGGTTCGTCTTTGTATAGCCATGATAGCACAGCTTCATCCTCTTCAAATTCTTGCTTGGATACTTGTTCTGCTACAAAATTCTTTTTATATGCTTCCAGAGGTTCTTTAGAGTCTGGTTTGGATTGCTTCAAAGATTGCCCATAAGACTTAGGCGAGATAGGGAGAGATGTCAAAGATAAGACTGGCTCGATAGTATATTCTCCCATACTATTTTCTTTGATATTAACCTCTTTTGCAAGATCTTCCATTTTAGATGTGGATGCTTCTTTAGTTGGTTCAATGGAAGATTCTTTGTTACTAGGTACAAGCTTATCTGCACTTTCCTTCAAGGTGTTGCAAGTTGTATTTAGATCTCTGGGGATAGTAACCTCTACTCCTTCATAAGGAAACTTCAAACATTGATGGTATGTAGAAGGAATAGCTTGCATTTCATGTATCCATGGTCTCCCTAGAAGGACGTTGTAGGCCAAAGGTAGATCAAGCACTTGACAGATGGTATCTTTGATAACTGGACCCACTCTAATAGGTAAGATAATGGTGCCTTTAGAAGATCTTTCTTGTTCATCATAGGCTTTGATAGTTATTTTCTTTCTAGGATCAATAGCCAATTCTAAAAATCCCAATTATGTGATCAAGCTGTAAGAACAAATGTTTAGGCCAGCGCCCCCATCTATCAACACACATTTGACTCTACGGTTCTAGATCAAGACTTCTATATGCAAAGGCTGATTATCTGGGTGACTCAAGGACTTGTCATCTTCCTCTGAAAAGGAGATATATTGCGGAGATGTAAGATGTCCAACCATAGTCTGGAACTTGTCTAAATCAAGGTCATCAGGAACATTGGAACCGAGCAAAGCTTTATCGAGAATGGCTCTATGAGCTAGAGATATTCGAAGCAACTCAAACATGGAGATTTTCGCATTAGTGTGTTGGAGTTTTTGGACAATGCTATAAGATGTATGCCTTATATCCTTTGGATTGGAAGATTTGGAAGCAGCCTTCTATTTAAAAGCAAATGAAAGATTGAAGGGCGCCTTAGGGACATTTGATGAATCTGGGATTTTTCCTTTCAGATGCATTTGAGCTTGTGATCAAGTAACTACGTTAGCTAAGGAATGATCTTTGTCTCTTTGTACAATTATGATGACATTGCAACTTTCAGAGAGACATGGTTCAACCATATTGATGACAGCATTATTTCTAGGGTAGGCATAGTTGACTTTTGCCCCCATATTAGGCTGAGAAGTTGAAACTTCTTGACCATGTTTCGGAAATGGTTCTTTGAATGTTGTATGATCATTATTGCTCTAGGGAATGTCAATTGTGATGTCTCCACTATCGATCAGGTCTTGAATGGTATGCTTCAAGTGGTAGCAATTATTAGTTTTGTGACCTTTACTCTGATGGAAATCACAGAATTCATTTCCTCTCCACCATTTTGGTTTGGGGTCCTAATCATTTGGTTGGATTGGTGGTAAAGAGATGATGTTATCAACCAGTAGAGTTTTCATAGCTAATTCTAAAGACTCTCCCAGAGGAGTAAACTTTCGATATTTATCCCATCTTTTGTATTCTGGCTTCTTTTGAGATGGTTCAAAAGACTTTTTCTCTGAAGCTTTAATGGCTTGAGTGCCAAGAGTGAGATTGTAGGCTAGTGCCTTTGATGGGACACGGACAGTGTCAACAATGCCATCTATGATGATGCCCTTGTTCTTGTTCCAATTTTTGTTCTTGTCTTTAGAACTGGATCCTGATTCGTACTTGTCTTTTTGAAGTGTGATTTCTTCTTTTTTCACAAGCACTTTTTTTATTTTGATAGCATTATCCACCATCTTATCAAAAGATGTATGATCTTGCATTTGCAGAGGATAATTGATTTTGGGAACAAGATTATTGATGAAGATTTCTAGTTTTTCTATTTCTGGAATAGGTCTGGCATATAGAGAGAACTTCTTCCTCCATCTCTTGAGAAATGTTAGGAATGGTTCCCTTGGATATTGCTTGAGATTACAGATATCAATCATGGTAACTGGATGTTGAATATTGTAGGAGTATTGTTGATAAAACAATTTGATCAACTCCTCAAAAGTTTTGATAGTAGAAGGCAATCTAGAGAACCAATGGATGGCTACTTCCCCTAGAGATCGAGGGAAGAGATGCATTAGATAGGTTGGTTCGTGCATGAACTCCATTGATTGTGTACAGAATTCTCTGACATGATCTTGAGGATCTGAGTGTCCATCATACTTATCATACTTTGGCATCTCCACTCTTTTTGGAAAGGGCGGCATGTACAAGTCTTTGTCAAATGGAAAAGGACATAGAGCCTCCATGGAGAACTCTTTGGGTTCCTTCTCTTTTTCAAGTTGATTCAGTTTGACTTGTAAAGTATGTATTTGTTTTGTCATAGTTGTGAGTGGAGTTTCTTCCTCATGTGTGATGATAGCTTCAACATTAAAATTAGGAGGAAGCTTAGCTCCTTGAAGAGCTAATTGTAAAAAGTATGCTTCTCTATCTTCTTTCAAGAAATGCTTCATCATCCGTTTGAAGTTATCGTCATTTTGATATTGAGCAATTTCTTCAAGTGTGGGTTCCTGATCTGCACCATGTTGAGATTGAGCTCTTTGAGAGCCAAAATTTGTCCCTGCTTGAGACATGGTAGGAGTTTGTGGACTCCCTAGATTAGATTGATGAGGGGTATGTTGAGTACCTCCGTGATTTGATGGAGGTATGTAACCAAATTTCAATCGATAGTTGCCAAGACTGTCGTCCTCGTAAAGACCAGAATTGATGAGTTTCTCAAGAGTTGGAGTTTGGAGAGTGGTGATAGATTTCTTGTGAGAGGAAGCTATAGTCTCCACCATTAACCTCAAGTGAAACAAAATAATAAGATCCAGATAACCGAAAAATGAATTGAATCAAGATGATCAAATGACGCAACCTTGTTAAGGTTTGATTGATTTGAAGATTTGATTAGATGTGGATGAAGGATACTATGCCCTAGATGTATGGGTAGGTTCCCAAGAGATAGTGGACAAGATATCACAACACTTAGTCATTTTGATGATTGATTGAAGATTGATAGTTATGACAAGGTTTTGACACGAGATGATAAAGACTCAAATCAATTAAACAGAAGGCTGAATCGGATTCAAAAGGCCACTTTAGGAAAATGATTGGATTCTCAATAGCTACTGCTTTGTTCCTGACACAGTGATTCATTCAATAGATTTTGAAATTAGGCTGAAAAAGCTAAATATCAGGCAATTCTGACAACTCTCAACAATTTCCCAAATGACACTCTGCAGACTCATACGACAGTGGGTATGCTATGAAATGACAGTTGCAAAACTCGTACGACAGTGGGTAGCCACTGAAATGACACTTGAAAATCTCATACGATAGTTGCAAGATTTTGACTTTGAGAATTTGCTAGCATGTTAACTCGTACGACACTGGGTACTCAATCATACGACAGATGGGCTATAATGAAATGCCACTTTGAGAAAACTCTTATGACTTTCTGGCCTCCTAAGATGACTTTTGATTCCAGAAAAGGATTTTACTTTAGATTTTGCAAATTTTGACTTTTCAGATTTGAATTGTTTGCAAATTTCAATGTCCAGATTTGAGGATTGTAACAGATTTATCCATTTTCAATAACTAGATAGATAAACAAGCACACAAAATAGCAAGCAAGTGATTTCAAGCATGTCTGAAAATAATGAACAAGGGAAAAAGCAACCTTGCGCATGAACAATCAAGTGACTTATTCATTCTAATCCTCAGAAGTGCTAATTGTGTATGCTCCAAAATGTTTTGCAATGACACACATATACCCTAGAAAATAAAAATTTGGCATCGCTAGGGTTTTTAGTAATGATTTGACTCTGCAACTTTTATGATCCAAAGGGGTGAACTCCAATCCCAGCACACCAGGGTTTTGACACAATCTGAGAACTTAATCTTCAGGAGCTACTAGGGAGATCTGACAACCCAACAATGAACCATACCCATGGAGATTTCTTCTACAAGGACATTTATATAGCGGCTGTCACTACCACGGTGAAAATGGCTATTACTGCTTGAGGTTCCGTTAACATAGTTTGCCCTGTGAAGGAAGTGTCCACTACGGTTAACCCTCTCTAAAGATGACTCGCAATATCGTACCACAAGGGGACTTGGCTCCAGATCCAAGGTTTTGATGCCTTTTCACTTTTAACCCAAAAAAAGCAGGCAGATAAATTTGACACGCTAAGACAAATTTTTGCTTCACCAAGGTCTATAATGTCAACTCTATGTGATCTATCAACCTCTCTGGGGAGAGAATGTATCAATCAATAAGAGAAGGTGCACTAACCAATTTTGATTCACCAAAGCTCATGATGTCAACCCCACATGATCTATCAACCTCTCTTGAGAGAGAATGTATCGATCAATAAGAGAAGATGCACTAACCAAGTTGAATGTGAAACACACTAAATATCCTCCCTACCTACAAGGATTCTATCGTCAAGAAATATTTCACTGGGAATCCAATCTCTCAAGAATCACAAATAGTGTTCATAGGGCCTAATTACTATGTGAGCACAGATGTATGTTTCCAAAAAGAAAATCTACCAAAAGTACCCAAAAGCACAAGGTGGTACACTTAACACTTAAAGCAAATATGAGGTGAGTCCACAAAGTGGAGCACTTAACCCCTCACACAAGCTAGAAACAAGTCCACAACTTAAAAAACAAGTGAGTTCCAAAAAGCACAAAAGGGTTGCCTGGTGGAACACTTAACGCTTCTTTCCTGTAGACCCCTCCCCTTTAATGTGGCGCTGATATTGCAACCACGGGGTGAAAATAAGGGGCCGGTAGATTAGTGAGTCCAATAACCCAAGATAGCAATCTAGATCAATCACAAGGAATCTAAGACTGCCAATAAATACCTAAGGTGTCACAACCTAGTATCAATTATGCAAGTGTGTAAAACAAAAGCATGAAAAGAAGCACTCAAGCTAGACACATAAGAGATTTATTTTAAGTCCAAATCAAAATGTTATTAGATGAAGGAGAATACCTGGGATCCTTGCAACGTGCTTAGTAGATTTTGCCTAATTTTTAGCAATTCTTGTTGAGCTTTTCCATGCAAGCAAGTGACGAACTCTCCAACAAGCAAACAAGCAAACAAGATATGCAACATATATTCAACTTATGAAAACCATAGGGTTAGCTCTAAAAATCAATTATTATCAGCAATAATAACCAGCAATTAACCCAAATGACAACTCATATCATTCATCGAACCATGTAAAAAAAATAAGTGCATACGCATCACAAAACTTTATTTATTTTTTTTGCATTTGACCTAGTCAACAAGATCTGATTTTTTTTTATGATTTTGGCCACAAAAATAGAAATTCAAAAAAGAGACCCCTGCTAAAAAATAAAGAGCTTTCCAAAAAATGTAAAAATTTTAGAAAAATCTCTTCATTTGTGCCCTAGAGACCCGTTTTATCAAAATAGACCAATTTTTGTAAATTGATTATTTGAGCTATTATATTGCGTCCAAATTTAAAACACAAAGAATGGACCCCCTATATAATTTAAAGAGCTTTCCAAAAATATAAAAATTTCTAAAAAATATGCTGATTTGCGTCAGATATTAATTTTTTCTAGAATTTCAAGAAAAAATTATTAAAAATTCAAAGCATCTCAGAAAATTTTGAATTTTTTACTGTAGCTTCTTTGATATGTGTCCAACCTGCAAACAAAATTTCAGAGCAAAACTCCAAGCCGTTTGGGAGATAAAATTAAATCTTTGAAACTTTAGGGTTTTAGCTCCCCACAAAAATAAAAACTAGCATGTAAAGGTGGGTTGCCCCATGGTGGGCGCCAGAAATGTGTGTGTGAAAATTTTACCTAATCTATAGACACAACACTTCAGTAAAACATTAGAGGTTAGCAAAAATCAAAATCATGCAAAATTGAAATCTAATCTAACCAAGCGATCTACTGCCTTCTAGTAGGTGCGAGATTGATGTTCTCAGATTGTTATCGAGATCAGTGACCTAGACGACACCTAAATGAAGGATTTGAATGCAATTGATCTAGATATGAAATTGAATGCAAATTAAGCTATTTTTTTAGATTTTATGATGCAATAAGAATGATAAACTGATATGAAATTGATCTATATGAAAAACTAATATGCAATGCTAATCTAGAAATAATATGATATGAATGCAAATGAAATTGATCTCACAAAAGCTCAAATTCTCAAATTGATCTTCCAAGCTCCAATTGTGCAAATTCTCCAAATCTGATGTGCTATGATTCTTGTAGAGTAAGTTTGCAATTCGCGAGATATGAGAGAGATTTGATGCAAATTCGAGAGATGAATTATGAAGAGTTGAGCCTTGATTTTATAGAAATCCAGGGCTTTGGGGATGCATGGAAAAAGCCATAAATCACTTAGATAAACTCATCTTGATTTTTGAGTTATCTGATCATGAAAGATAATTAACTCACAAAATTATGCAAAAGCATGCACAAACAGCTTTTTAACTCAAATTAGAGTTTAGATCAACTTTTTGAACTCCAAAAGGATGTTGAGTTCTAAAAAGTCAACACTTTGCATTGATTTTCTAATTTGGAGTTTAACTGTTTCTTTTGAATGTGCATAATAATTATGAATTAATTAAATAAATAAAGTGATTTATGCTCAACTTAACTGATTTTTGAAAATAAATAATTGATTTATGGGTTAATCAATTATTTAATCAAACTTTTATTAAAAACTATATTATTAAATAATGACAACTTGCTTTAATTAATTAAATAAAAAATTAATCAATTATTCATAGGATATTGGATTTATTGTCAAAATTAAATAATACAATTAATAATAGATAGAATTAAATTTAATTACACAATTAAGTGGCAAGATATTAAATCTAATTAATTAAATATGAAAATATTCAATTAATCAAACTTAGGATAAATGTGATTTATTGCCAAATAATCATTAAATTAAAGATAATTAAGATAATTAAGATAATTAGGAATATTGCTAGGAATATTCCCCAATGTAGAATTTAAGATAATCAATTATGATTCGATGATGTTTAGATGTGCCTTAGATTAGGACTTTGATGTTGATTTCGTTTGATTTGTAGATGTAGGAGGTTAATGAACTTATAGCCCATTTTTGGGGTATTACAGATACATAAGAAACCAATTAAAAGCACTGGGAATATATGCAGGCTTAAATCTATTTGGTGGAACTTGAGTCATGGTGACAAAAAGCTTGCTCTTCTATAGGGTTGTTCAGCTAAGAAATGGGCAAGGCTTGGTATTACAACATTTGGTGATATCCTCCAGCAAGGAAAAATTCCTTCTTGAAAATGGTTTGAATCCCAGTTCAACTTACCCTGGTCCCATTGGAGAACATATTCTATCCTTAGAGAAGCTCTTTGTTCCCTAGGTCCCATTAAAGGTTGTTGCACTGAGTCCTGCTGTATATTCTAGTTGTGTTGGCCTGACAGTACTCCTCTCCACCTTGGAAAATCTAAATACCTCTACCAGTTGCTGACCAATAAGAATGGCATCTTTACTCATGTTAATCGTAAGTGGGGCCTAGAAATTCAAGAATCAGAATGGATGAAATACTTCAATAAATTGTGAGCCAGACCTGTTGAACCAAAGATATCTTGCTTCCTGTGGAAAATTTTCCTGCACAAGCTTCCATTTAAGAAACCGGGAGGAGAGCCTAATATTTGTTCTATGTGTAGACAACCTGAATCTATCACCCATGTTTTCTTTGAATGCCTATTTGCTTCTGAAATCTGGAATATTTTTGGACTATCATATAAGACCCATTTTAATGTACTGAATATTATCTCTGGTTCTATCAACTACAGCAAATTCTATAATTCTTTTTGGACTTTGCTTTCTTCTATTATTTTATGGTTCATCTGGAAGGCTCAAAATAATGATGTACTTGCAAGTAAGAACAAGTACCTTACGGAGTCTCGCAAAGACTCGTGTATTCTGATATTTCCATGCAGGTCACGGTGATTTTGAAGTTGAAGGAGAGCAAGTTCTTGTAGGTGCTGAGAGAAGGGAAGGCTACCATGGAGAAATCAGAGGTAGCTTATGGATACACTACTACGAAAGAAAAGGATGAATTTGAGTACGCCCTCAAGGAGTTTATCCAGCAATTGAAGAAGGAAAATCTGCATAGAGAAATGAGGAACAAAGATGATAAAGACTATAGAGTGTTGGGTTACAATTCTATTTCCCCAGACACTAATGATGAAGAGGAAGAAGAGGAGGACAGTCCCTCTTGAAACAGCTTTGGAATCTCTTTTACAATTTTTCTTTATTAAGATACTTATGTAATCGATTGGTGTACTCAGTAGTTCTAGGAGTTTTGTAATATGTTAGATACTCTGATTCATTAACTTTTGTACTAGACTGTTTAAATTATATGCAATAGAAAAAAAATATGTAGACACTTAAATTTGATTAACATTATTATAATCAAATTTAGTTCTCTCTTAAGGCATTATAATTAAATATTTAATTAATTTGTTTCATCTCACTAATTAATTAATTAACTATAGTCTAATTAATTATCTAATGGCAACCCATAACCAATTAATAAATTTTACCCCATTTTTATATTAATGTTATTATTTAATTTAATTAATTCACTTTATCATTTTATTCCTCTCATGATTAAATAAATCTTATTTAATCAATTTGAACACATGGCTCCTAACTTTGACCCCTAACCTAACCTTCCTCCAGCCACTTAACTCATGGTTCCAACTCAACCCAACCCCTTCACACATGTTAACCCCACTTAATTAGCTAATTATATTTGATTAGCTAATCTAACCCTCCACTCATTCTCTCTCCTCCCATCACTTCCTCCATAATCTCTCACTTTCTCATCTAATCCAATCTTAATCACCCACTAAACATTTGCACAACCTTAATCATGAGGATTAAGAAATCCTAACCCACTCCAAAGTCAACCTCATATTTTTTCAACTCCAATCCCAACTCCCTCTTCACTTTTCAACCTTAAATTCCCTTACACCTTCAACTACATTTTTACACATTTTTTCCCCATTCCCTCTTCCCAAAATGGTCACAATCCTCAAGGCTTGACCTTTGGAATTTGAGACAAGAAGTTCATTTATGGCATATCTCAACAAACCTTAATGTCCTCTCAAAATCTCTCCTTATGACACTTGACACAAGGCTATGAGTTTGAAGAAGCAAAATTGATGTGGTCTCCCTTAAACTACATCTTGACCCTCCACAAGATTTCAATCTTGGCCCTCCATTTCAATTTCCATTTACCTATAAATTTAGCTCTCATTCCTTTACAAATCATCCACCTTTTTATGCAATATCATAATGCTCATTTGAGATTCAAAAGCAAGACACGTGGCCTTATAATGCTCAAATCATCCTAAAATCCCATTGAATCTTGAGCAATATATCATTGAGCACACATACCTAATCTTGGACAAAGCTATAAATCAAGGAGGACTTTAAGGTTTAAGAGGTTTTCATATCCGTAGGCCTATTTTGGTGTTTTAAGTCTTTCTTTAGTCTAATCATATATGTTGTCATAAGTTAGTATGTTGTTCATGTATAGCTTTGGTTTTGTGTTCCTATCATACTATTTTTATTGCATAAAGTTTGGCATGCCTGGTAGGACCCACTTCAAGGGTGATTCTCTTTATCCTGATCATTTTTCTTTGTAAAACTAACCCAAAAATTAATGTTTTTTTGTTGTTTAAGTGCTTTGCAAGTTTTTTTATTTTTTGCAAGTCACAAGGAGCTAAGGTAGACATTTGTGTTCCCAGTACTTTTCTAAAAAAATTCACTGTGACAAAATTTGGCAATTTGCGGGATCATTTGGATAGAAGGTAGGACTGCGACATTACTTGGCGGGAACGCGATCTTGCACTCCAGCCTTATGTCTTTTTCTCTTTTATCTTTTATCTTCCTTTTCTCTTGTGGCAATTGGTCAGGATCACATTTTGACTGTGCAGGACCATTGTCTGACAAATTGTACACCTAAGGGCATTAATTGCTAAAATTTGTAAAATCTAAAAAAATTGTAACCCTTGCGGGATTGTGTGTTGACCAAGTGGGATCGCAGACACAGAGTTGACCAAGGGGGATAGGCTGTACGAGAGGTATATTTATTATTTTATGTCATCTTTTCTCCACTGATTTCTACTTACTGACAAACCTATGGGATCGTGAGTAGGGCCTATGGGATCACTAGTTCTTGTGTTCTATTTTCTGTGTTATGCTAGTCGGCGGGATTGATTGGATAGTCAAAAGGATTGTAGATATAATTAAATCACATTCCTTTAGTGCATTAAAAATAACTTTTGCATGTACTCACATCACCTCACACTTTGTTTTGGGTGCTAAAATGAACATTAGTTAAAGTTGAACAACATAATCTCACACTTCTTTTGGTGCTCTAAATTTTGAACAAAGGCAATTTTCACATTTGGATTTGGTTCACTAAAATTGGACAAATCAATCAAACATTTCTTTTGGTGCATTAAAATTGAACAACTCAAATCAAACACTTCAATTTGGGCTCTAAAATTGAACAACACAATCTCAGACTTCTTTTAGTGCACTAAAATTGAACAAGGCAAATCTCATATTTCCTTTGGGTTCAAAAATTTGATAAACAATCAACATTTGGATTTGGTGCATTAAAATTCAATGAAAATAAAATACTTCATTTTAGGTTTAATAATTGAATAAAATAAATTAACATCTTTGGACGTGGTGCATAAAATTTACCCACTTGCGAGTTTGCTTATATTCTAGATAGCAAAATATTGCCTAACTTGTTGGAAAAATAATCATGTTTTTTGAGTCTATGGTGCACTTGCACAAAATTTGTTAGAGCACACCCTCACATCATACACTATCCTCTCCCAATGGCTCTCGTGGTCATTGGTGAAAGATAAAAATGGTTGTGACCTCTCAAATTTTATCTTTTTATAGGGCCTTCCATTTGACAAAAAAATATCGTGGGAATGACCCAAGTGGGAATAAAGAAAAGCCAGCTATTCTGACCCACTATAATCAAATACCTCCTTGAGATTAAAGTCTTAGAGGTCATAGTTATCTTATATTTGGTATAATGGGGCTATAGGTCTCAATTGCACTTGCGTGACCATGATGCCTTGTATGATTAGCATAAGATATCTTTGAAGGGAACCCTTACTATACATGCCTTAGAGTAGAAACTTATCTGATCTACTGCCTGAAAGTGTCATAATCTTTGTGCAAGAAAGGGGAATAATCTCTCCTAAAGAACACACCCACCATATGTATCCCTTTTAGTGTTTAGAGGCAAATAATATGGTATTAGAGGTCTCATTGTGTAGTCTCCTTTGACCGTATTTTTTTTATCTCTTGCAAAGTCAAAAATACGTGTGCCCTTTAGGAGGTTACACGAATGTGTGAGAAAAAGGGATATCAAGCTATGTGAAAAGGTTTTAATGACTAAGTGGTGTAGGAGCACCTACTCCTACTCCAGATTCAATAGGTATCCCTATGAAGTCTAGGATTTCACACTAAGGTCTTTAGATGCCTCTGGTCATGCTTAGGATAAGGGTTAGTCTTTGGATCTCATTGTAAGACCATAGTTCCAAGTTGGCATTTTATGACTCCTTGGTTTAACTACTGGTCATTTATGGTCCAACACCCTATTCTTAGGTATTTTCATGATTTTATATGTTTGGATCCATTAGGGATCATCTAGATAAGGTTAAGACCAATTTTGGTCATTAGATTTGCAAACAATGCAAAATTGTCAAAGTTGCTCAAAAGTTGTCAAGCAACTTTCGAGCAACTTCCTAAAAGTTGTGAAACATTGTAATTAACCCTCCCAAATAGCTAGTTGGTTCAAAACACTCATTTAACCATTGGGATTATCCTATATAAGCCCTTATAGGCGGGTGATAGGATAACAACATGTAATTTGGCATTTATCAATACAAAAACTATCATTTCTCTGCAGATTTCCATGTATCATGCAACTGTACAGATAGGTACGGATGAAAGGGCATGATCTATTTATTCCAAAGGTTGTAATTTTGAATCTTCTTTCTATTTCAGTCATTCACATGTGTTGATTCAACCCAGGTTGGAAGTTATCAGAATTTTAGTGAGGGTGCCTAGAATTGAGGCCTAAAAGCAGGGTTTCTAATAGGGTCTAATTGTTTAGGCACATTCCACCATGGGAAATTGATGCCCCTTAGTGGAATAAAATTTCTTTCAATGTAATTTCAGATTATGCAGGTTAGAGGGGTGGATTTGCAGAGGAGTGGATTTGCCACCAGACCCTAGGTGTACATCTCTATGTGTGCACCAATCAAGTAACTAGGATAGTCCTCCTAGATTGTGGTTGGGGATTCTTCAAGACCTAAAAACTTGGATTCTAAGTTGTTTCACATTGCCACATATTCCCCCACACTTGATTTTTTATTTGGCATAGGAAAGGAAGCACTTTTAGTGCATTTGGGGCCCTAATTAGGCCTATTAGCCTGGTCTAACATTGCAACAGCAGCAACCTCCACTCATTTCCACTCCTTGGTGTTCAGGCATGTTTAGTAAACCCAAAAAGGGTATCAAAATACTCAACCCATTCATTGCTTCATTTGGGAGTAATTTGTGTTATGTCTAGTTTTCCTTCTAGGAAGGGCTACAAGCAGGATACTAGGTTTGTGCAGCAGCATAACCTTAGAAGTTGCTCAATGGTGAAAGAACCATTGGAACTATCAAGATAAGACCTAAACAGGCCAAAGAAATGTTTATAAGCCACCCCTAGTCTTAGTATCCATTTCATGGGGTTTGAGTACTTATTTCCTTGAGGAGATCTCTTAGTGAATTCTTGTTTCTTGGTGCTTGGAACTTTGACAAGCCTAGTGATTAGATGATATTGTCTTGTAGGGTTGTGATAACCTTAAATCAAGTCCTTTTTGATACTTGTGATAAGTATTTCAGAACTAGACCCTTCACCTTGGGTGTTGAGGGGTTCAAACTCACCAAATTTCTCACTAGTTGGAGGCTTCCGCTGACCACTGCTGCATCACTAAGCCGATTCCTTAGGATAAAAAGTGATTGAATTGGTTTCAATGTGCTAAGACAAGTAAAAACACATAGTGAATTAAAAAAGCTTTTTTTTAACATACACAATCAAAGTCTTTTACAAAAAAATTCCTTTGCCAAAGAGATCAAAAACAAAAGTCCAAAACTTTATATTCCTTCAATATTGCTTTGTCTCTTCAGGGATTGCTTGCTTACATCTTCAAAAAATTTCATGTCTAAAATGAATCCAAGGCATACTTATGATGTAAGAGCATCCTAGGATTCTTGGCAATCTTGTATCAACCAAAAATATGTTTGTCTTTGAAGGTAGATTGTTAGTTTTGATCTTGGTTTGATGGATTTCTTGCTCAGTTTGGGAGACTAGTTGCTCGGTTTATGTGGTTACCAAGGTTCTTGGTCTCTAAAGAATGCTCAGTGACTGAAGGCATCAGTTCACTGGCATTCAATGATAACTGTGTTCCTCATTCATTCTTGGTCTGGTCAGTTGACTGGTGCTCGGGTTTTTCCTCTGTTACTTAGTATTCTTGATACTAACTGGATTGTTTTGTTGGATCAGCTTGGCCAACTGGTTCCATTGATTTGGGTCATGCTCCTCAAGTTATGGATTGACCATTGGACATGTGGGGACCTAGATCTAGTGTGTTGCATTCTCCTATGCAGATCTGATGACCGTTGGGGCCATCTTTGAGAGTTGATTTATTTTGTAAGGCTATGTGAGAGTTGACTGATGTTTTAGCATTTAATATTGGTTTGTAAGGTTTTGTTGTTTCATCAGCTGACTTGTGGCTGGGAATCAATATTTATAGGTTTTTTGGGTAGATGTTTAGGGCATCAGATTGGAAAGTAAGGTTAGTAGTCTACGAGCTTAGGAGTAGGAAGATTGCTTAGAAGTTTGAGTACAAGTTTAGATCTTTCATGGGTGCCTACCAATGTGTTGTGTGTTACAAACCTAGGCTAGCTGAATACTGATGTTGTGGAAAAGATTAGGATCCTGTGAGATCTTGTAGACTGTTACTTTCTTTGTATCTAGCTATAACTGGGAAGGCCTTACAACCCGGCACATTACATGTAATCGCGATTTGATGAATAAAGACTTTAGTTTTATTTCTGATCTGTTGTTGTTATTGTGTATTTCTGCTACATATTGGTTGGTTACAAGGTCAGTTGGTCCTTAATTGAATCCATGAGCCTTGACTACATCAGGTGGTATCAGAGCAAGGTTTGTTCCTATTTGAGCAAAGTTTATTCCTATTGGAGCTGAGTGGATCTTGTGTGTTCGTGTCTAGATCTTGATTTGAAGATGCCTCTGAGGAGAAATCATGAGATCTCAAAGGAAGAGGAAACTATTGGAGAATCCAGTCTTGATGATTTTAGGGCTTTGTAGAAACAAGTGCAAGATTTACAAGAGGAATTGATAAAGAAGAAGCCTACCTTGAAAGAGGATAGTGATGATGAATCTGAGGAAGATCATTTTGAAAAATTTGTCGAAGAAGCTAGAGATCCTGAGGAGAATCAAATTCTGAAAGCTATGTCTAAGATTGGGAAAAGACCTAACATTGAAGTTTTTGCATTTGTTGGAAGCCTTAGGCCAGAAGAATTGATTGATTGGATCAATGAGATTGATAAATACTTTGATTATGAAGAAATAGAAGTTCTTGATAGGGTTAGATTCGCAAAGACTAAGTTGAAGGGTCATGCAAATATCTAGTGGAGAGAAGTTCAGTTGGAAAGAGGTAGAAGAGGAAAGGAAAAGATCACTAAGTGGAACCAAATGGTTGACAAGTTGAAGAAGCAATTCATTCCAATGGATTATGAATTGGACATGTTTAAGAAGATGCAAGCTTTGAAGCAGACTAACAAATCGGTACACGAGTATACCGAGGAGTTTTACTGAATCTTGATTAGGACTGGTCATTCTGAAGCTGATAAAGAGAAGGTTGCTAGGTATGTCTATGATTTGAGACCTAGTATTCAGGAAGAGTTACTTACTGTGCGAATGAAAAAAAATTATGATGCTTATCAGATGTCATTAAAGATTGAAGAGAAGCTAAATAAGAAGTATGAAGGAAAAAAGAACAATAGGAACCAAGGTGGTAAAACTAGTGAAGCAGTTGCTAAGTGTAATGTGACAGAGAATCCTAAGTCTAATGTGGGATCTAGCAGTGGTCAAGTTACTAAGAATACTAGACAAAGAGGAAGGTGGAAGAATGAGTTCACTGGCACTTGTTATAAGTATGGTGAAGCTGGTCATAGAATTTTTTATTGTCCTAAGAAAAGGGTGGCACTGACTGCTGAAGAAGATATTGTGAATGTTGCAGAAAAAGGTGAAACACTTATCACTAGAAGGTTAGCTACATGTTTTCATGAACTGATGCAAAGGAGAAATTTGTTCAGAACCATATGTAAGTGCAAGGATAAGGTATGTAACGTCATAGTTGATGGCGGCAATTCTAAGAACTTTGTTTTAGATGAAATGGTTAGTAAGTTGAATTTGGAAAGAAGGAAACATCCTAATCCTTATCAGATTAGTTGGATACAAGATGTGTCTAAGGTTAGAGTTGAAGAACAATTCTTGGTTAAATTTTAGATTGGATCTTACCATGATGAGATATTGTGTGATACATTTCCCATGGATGCTTGTCATATGTTGCTCGGTAGACCTTGGCAATTTGACAGGAATGTTTTGTTTGATGGTCATGCTAATACCTATGTTGTTAGGCATGAAGGAGCTCATCATAAGTTGATACCTTTATAGGAAATAGGGGTTAAGGGATGTGGAGTTATCAGGTGTTGTCCTTATGACAAACCTCAAGAGCAGAGGGTTGATGAACCTATTCCTACAAAATCTAGTTTGAAGGAGAAGGAGAATGATATCTCTAAAGAGTTTGTTGAGATTAAGAAACAGATGGTCTTGCTGGAAAAGATGGTGCAGCAAATGGTGACATTTATGACACAGAGAGATACAGATGATACTAAGTTGGTTGAGGAGTCTGGAGGGGATGAACCTTACCAAGGCACTGATGTGATCACTAGTGGTCAGAGTCGGTTGCTATCAGTTTCCGATCAGAAGGATAAGCATGGTGAAAAATAGAAGAACTTTCTGCATGAGACAGTGAATGAAGTAAAGACTACTTGGGATGAAGGACAAGAGGAGATATGGGTTAAGAACAAATTTGGCATACCTGTTCTAATTCCCTTGAGGTGTTCCTGATTTACTTATGAGAAAATATTTCTTACCTGGGGTGTCTGATGCAGGAGCATCCTAGGATTCTTAGCAATCTTGTATCAACCAAAAATATGTTTGTCTTTGAAGGTAGATTGTTAGTTTTGATCTTGGTTTGGTGGAGTTCTTGCTCGATTTGGGAGACTAGTTTCTCGGTTTATGTGGTTACCAGGGTGCTCGGTCTCTGAAGAACACTCAGTGATTGAAGGCATTGGTTCACTGGTAGTCAATGATAAATGTGTTCCTCAGTCATGCTTGGTGTGGTCGGTCGAATGGTGCTCAGTTATTTCCTCTTTTGCTTGGTATTCTTGCTTACTGACTGGATTGTTTTGTTGGATCGGCTTGGCCGACTAGTTCTGTTGATTTGGGTCATGCTCCTCGAGTTATGGATTGACCGTTGGACATGTGGGGACCTAGATCTAGCATGTTGCATTCTCCTATGTGGATCTGATGACTGTTGGGGCCATCTTTGAGAGTTGATTTATTTTGTAAGGTTGTGTGAGAGTCGACTAATGTTTTATCATTTAATATTGGTTTATAAGGGTTTGTTTTTTCATCAACCAAATTTTGGCTAGGAATCAATATTTATAGGTTACTTGGATAGATGTTTAGGGCATCAAATTGGAAAGGAAGGTTAGTAGCCTATGAGCTTAGGAGTGGGAAGATTGCTTGGAAGTTTGAGTACAAGTTCATATCTTTCCTGGGTGCCTACCAGTGTGTTGTGTGTTATAGACCTGGGCTAACTGAATACTGATGTTGTGGAAAATATTTGGATCCTGTGAGATCTTTTAGACTATTACTTACTTTGTATCTGGTTGTAACCGGGAAGGCCTTACAACCCGACACATTTCATGTAATCAGTGATTTGATGAATAAAGACTACAGTTTTACTTCAGATCTATTGTTGTTATTGTGTATTTTTGCTGCATATTGGTTTGGTTGCAAGGTCGGTCAGTCCTTAATTGGATCCACCAACCTTGACTACATCAACTTAGCATAATCACTACCTAATTTGATAGATCCAAAATTTGTCAAAACTTTGTCACTATTAACAAATTTGTGGTCATTCACACTTAGAATTTTGAGACCAAATTTTGAACACATGTTCACCTCAGGGAAACATAAGAAAGAAAAGCTCCCATTATCCCATGTGTACATAGAAAAGAAAGTAGTGGATTAAGAAGTCAAGAAAGACCAACACATTGTGAAATCAATCCAACAGGAAATCCAAGAGTGTGAGAAGTACGAAAAGATCCTCTTCAATAACAATATTTCACCTTTGTCAACATTGAGAGATACGAATAGTTGGCACACAACAAACATATCATTCCACTCTTCTTCACCACAAGGCTTGCATTAACACCATTGAATTTTAAGGTCACCCTTAGGCATATTGGTCATCCTCTTAGGAAGCATCACCAATCCAACCTCATCCAAAACCCAAGTCAAAAATCCAAAATCAAACATCTCCTACTTGGTGTCACATCCCTTTGAGTTGCTTAGGACCTGCATCTTAAACCAAACCCATCATTATAGCTTCACTCTTTGACTAAGAATTGTCTAGGGTGGCCTATTTTTGTTCTTGTAACCTCATCACCTTGATCCAAAGGTGGGTTTATATTGACAAGAAATCTCATCTTCCAAAAGACCATCATTTTGTCTTAGGTTGACAAGTCACATCCATTTGAACTTACATTAGGAAAAGCAACTTACATCTTTCCAACACTTATGCAATCAAGGATGGAGAATCCAATTAAGGATGGTTTGACCTTGCAGCCAAACACCAACACAGTGGAAAACACAACAAGAAACCAGATCTGAAAGGAAACATATGTCTTTATTTCATCAAATAACTAATTACATGAAATGTGTCAGGCTGTAAGGCCTTCTTGGTTATGGTTGATTACAATGCAAGAAATAGTTCTACAAGATCATGTAGGATCCAACACACTTCTCCTTAGCTATCCTAGGTCTACAACACAATAGGACACTAGTAGGCACTCCAAGAAAGATTTGAACTTGTACTCAAACTTCCAAGCAATCTTTCTACTACCTAAGCTCGCAAGCTACTAACTCTACTTTCACATATCCACACATCTGTTACTACCCTAAACAACTACCCAAACATCTCCTTAAATACTAAACCCCAACCACAAGTCAGCTTTACAAATAATTAAATCCCAAAAGCCAGTCGGCTCCCAAATATACAAATATTAAATGCCAAACATCAGTCGACTCACAAATAACTTCACCAATATTTAATTCACCAAGTTGGCTTCTAGATCCATAGAGGAGAATGCAACACGCTAGATCTAGGTCCCCACACATCCAATGGTCAATCCATAACTCCAGGAATGCAGCCCAGATTAAATACACCAGTCGGCCAAGCTGAATCTCCAAGAATAACCATCGGTAAGCCAAACTACTGAGTATCAGGATACATACCGAGCACCAAAAATGCCAAGTCTCCTTTAATGACTGAGCTATTTTAATGATCGAGCAATAGGCATAAACATCCGGACCCCATCGATAACCGAGCAACAAAACACCAAGTCACCGAGTGACCATCATCAACTAAGATCCACCAGAACTTCCAACTGAGAATCACCACCAAGACCACTGATCTCCATCGGTGAAGCCTAACAAACTTTGACTGAGAATCACCATCAAAGACTGAGAAATGCCAGTCTTCTACCGAGATTACCAACCAAGTAACTGAACTCCACCAGATAGTTACTGAGACTTCCAGAATCTTTAGGCACTAAGAAATAAGCCAGGATGCCACTGCATCAAACTCATGGGGTACAAAGAAAAGTGTGTCCCACACTTTCTCACCAAAGGAAACATCTAAAAACCATCAACTCCACTTCATCATCACCAAAGGTTTCCATTCCATCAATAAATCACACAAAACTCCAGTTGGTAAGCTAGAACTATCGAGGGACAGTGAATTCACCGAGCATGCCAGGCATCGCCGAGCACCATTGTCGAGTGAGCACCACAGGCATGACCGAGTAACACTTTCACCAAGTGTCAGAGATAGTTGAGTTCCTTTAGGGACCAAGCTTCCTTCAATGACTGAGGCCATCACTCAAGGCTGCAATCGAGTAACACCGGCCAAAATACAAACACCCCATGCAGTTTCACTGAGGACAAGAATGCCCTTGTCTTAACCTTGGATGCCCCTACATCAGACACCCCAGGTTCCAAAAGATGTTCATATGTGAGAAGAACATCTTTTAGGATTCAACACGTAAATCTTGAACTAGTTCTTCACATACAAGTCCTCCACCTATTCTTCTTGCACATTCTTCCACTTCAGTTTCCTCTGTCTCTTCAAATCTTTTCTTGACAATGTATAGGTTGGTTCTCCATATTGATCATTCATTTTCTTTGGATCTCCAATCTCAACTTGGCTACTAGCCAATACTCAAGCTTCTCCTACCAAGCATTGTATCCATCAAAGGCATCAGTGAAAACTTCATGTCATCCTTCTCAATAGTAAACACATTTTAGACACAATCATAAATAGCTCTGTAATCATATTGCCAAGGTCTACCAAGCAATATATCATAACTATTCATATTCACAATGTCACATAACACAAGATCCTTGTACTAGCCAATCTGAACATCAATGAAGCATTGTTCTCTTACTTCTAAAGCATGAACATCTTGTAGCTAGCCAAGCCTATAAGGACAAGGATGCTTCATTCTATTCAACCCAAGTCTCTGAACCAAGTCCTCAACAACAAGTTTATCAGTACTACCACTATCAACAATAACATCATAGATTTTACCTTTAGATTTGCATCGGGTCCTAAACAAGTTACTCCTCTGAAAAGGTTCATCCTTTGTTACGAGAAATGTTCGCCAAAGTAGCAAATTCTCTGATTCAGCTTCATTCTGAATGTTCTCATTCATCACAGCAATTCATTAGTCAACCTTCTTCTATGTACACTCAAAAGAATGGTGTCCTTCCTCTCCACAGTTATATCAAGTACCCTTAAAGATAACTTTGCTTGTCTTCTTCTTTGGCTCCATAGGTTTATGTTCATCTTCTGCATCAGTCGGCTTATCCTTCACCAAGTGATCAATCTTTTCCTTCCCTTGGGAGTTACTAAGTTGTTTCCTCTTCAACTTATCTTCTGCCTTCAAAGCATACTGATAAGCATCTTCAATAGAATCAATCTTCATCATACCAAGCTCATCCTAAATATTGAATCTCAGACCATTCACATACTGAGCTACCTTTTCCTTGCCAAGCTCTTGGTGTCTAGACCGAATAGTAAGTTTGTAGAACTCCTCGGTATAATCTTCAACACACTAATCCTTATGTTTCAGATTCTACAACTTCTTAAACAAGTCAAGCTCATAGTCAGAAGGTATGAACTTAGCTTTCAACTTAGTCACCATCAACCTCCACCGATTGATCTTTATTTCACCTTCATCTTCTCTATCTCTTTGTAGTTCCTTCCACCAAAGAGCAGTATGTCCTTTCAACTTTGTCTGTGCTAATATCACCCAAAGAGGATCTTCAATTTCTTCCAACTCAAAGAAATCTTCTAGTTCACCAATCTAATCAATCAAATTGTCGGGCTTCAAAGTACTAGAGAAATTAGAAACTTCCATTTGGTAATTACTACTAAACTGAGCTCCAAATCTAGGCAACTGAGCAGTTCTATCTTCACCAAATCTATTCCTCCGGTCATCACCACTAGATCTGGTAGTTTCAAATTCTTCAATAGCTTCTTCATAGCCATCTTTAGTACCAACATTCTAAGATACACTAGCAACATCTCTCATGATCTCAATGACAATGTCATTCTTCATCAATTCTATCTCAGATTTGACATCCAATCTAACTTTATCAAAAATCTTTGATTCCATAGCATCAAAAAGATTTGCAATAGCTCTAGGGTCCAATCTTCTCAGAGGCATCCTTAAAGATAAGAAAAACCCTCTACAACAAACCCTCACCAACCACCTTGTGACAATCTCCAAGTTGTGTACAAGTTAGATCTCAACCTGCCACCTTGAATAAACAACTAGGGCAAGATTTCACAAGTTCAATGCTCCAGACCTATAATCTAGATTGTGCACAATCTTTGCTTCAACAGGATCAACTTTGCAAGATCAGCCTTGCTAGGTTAACCTTCAAGATCAACTATCAACTCCAACAAGAACAAAACTTTAGCTCTAATACCACCTAATGTAGTCAAGGATGGAGAATCTAATTAAGGATGGTCTGACCTTGCATCCAAACACCAACAAAGTGGAAAACACAACAAGAATCTAGATCTAAAAGGAAACAGATGTCTTTATTTCATCAAATAACTAATTACATGCAATGTTTCAGGCTATAAGGCCTTCTTGGTTATGGCCAATTGCAATGCAAGAAATAGTTCTACAAGATCACACAGGATCCAACATACTTATCCTCAGGTAGCCCAGGTCTACAACACAACAGGACACTGGTAGGCACTCCAAGAAAGATTTGAACCTGTACTCAAACTTCCAAGCAATCTTTCTGCTACCTAATCTTTCAAGCTACTAACTTTGCTTTCACAAATCCACACATTTGTTACTGCCCTAAACAACTATACCCAAACATCTCCTTAAATACTAAACCCTGGCCACAAGTCGACTTTACAAACAATTAAATCCCAAAAGCCAGTCGGCTCCCAAATATACAAATATTAAATGTCAAACATCAGTCGACTCACAAATAACTTCACCAATATTTAATTCACCAAGTCAGCTTCTAGATCCATATAGGAGAATGCAACACACTAGATCTAGGTCCCCACACATCCAACGGTCAATCCATAACTCGAGGAATGTGACCTAGATTAAATGCACAGTCGGCCAAGCCGAATCTCCAAGAACAACCGTTGGTAAGCCAAACTATCGAGCATCAAGAAACATACCGAGAAACCATACCAACTAAGCTCCACAAGTATTACCGAGCACCAAAAGTGCCAAATCTCCTTCAATGACCGAGCCATTTCAGCGATCGAGCAATAGGCATAAACACCAAGACCCAGTCGATAACCGAGCACCAAGAAACAAAACACCAAGTCACTGAGTGACCATCATCAATCGAGATCCACCAGAACTTCCAACTGAGAATCACCACCAAGATCACTGAGCTCCATCGGTGAAGCCTAAAAAACTTAGACCGAGAATCACCATCAAAGACTGAGAAATGCCAATCTTCTACCAATATTACCAGCCAAGTAACTGAACTCCACCAGACAGTTACCAAGACTGCCAGAATCTTCAAGCACCGAGCAATAAGCCAAGATGCCACTACATTAAACACCAAGTTATCCTCTAGGTCTTTAGGAAACCCTCATCAATCTCTATAATCCTTATGTATCTTATATTCATCCACACATCAATCCTAAGTCTTGCATTATCATCATCATTTTTCCTTAGATGTTTTAGGACCATCTTGCATACCATCTCCTCTTATATTATCATCATCATCTTTAGGTGCCTTACCTTAGTCTCACCTTGCATCCATCATCTCTCATACATAATAGGTAATAGATTTCATTCCACCTCAAACACGTTCAAAGAAAAGAAAGGATACGGATCCTAACCTTGCCACTAGTTCATCAAACCCAACACTTGATCCCAACAATGTCATGGTTTCTTTTGATCCCCGACAATAAGTACAAATCAAACAAGTATGGGTTGATCCAGACAAAGTCCCAACCATTGATTTTATGTAAGCCTTCATGAATCACCCAAAACATGAAAATATGATTAGTTCTATCATAGGCCAAAATCGTGATACCATCCTTTCTAACTTTGCACGAGAAGGCACTCCCATGCCACCAGAAATTCTAGAATTCAATCCTACACACCCATGCTTTGTCCTTGTTATATTTTGATTGGACTTGAATTGAGGGACATCAAAGCCATTGATCGCTCGCCGCTATATTTCTAGGCCTGAAAAGGGCATAGTATAGTACAATCATCTTACCCGAGTACTAAAAATAGTTTGAAGTGGTGAAGAAGTAATGAGAGTTTCATTCAAATACACTTCATAAAATTTTAGAAACTCCACATAATCAAATCTACTCTAACAATCCATGGTTGATTAAAGAAACTTTTTATGCTATACTAAAAGGATCTAATAAGACATCTATACTCATACATAGAAGATGGGGAAGAACAAAATCCAACAACGAAATGGTGGTGTGAAGACACACCGTGCAAAGTTCCCATAATAAATGTAATACACCAAGGAGTAACATCAGAAATATGTGTAGTCATCAGAAATATGGATTGTAAGTTGAAATCATGAACAACATATGTGTACTCTCAGAACTATCCATTTTGAATTCTTCATGAACACATGTATATAAGATGCCAACCAAAAAAGTAGGTGTTGGAGCAATGTACAAAATTTGTACAAGCTAGAGTACTATTTTCAAAAACTACTCTAGCTTGTAGTTTTTGCGAATTGCTACAACAACAAACCATGTTTTCTAATCTCACTAGAAATAAACCATTATAACAAACAAACATACATTAATCTGTAATGAAATGTTATACAATCCTTCTCCATGTCAAAGTTGATTCTAGATTAAAGGAAAAGAAACCTTATGATCATGTTTTCCATAGCATCAAAATTTTACCAATGAAACTGGCATGAGACGTGACTTTTCTAAACATGCTTTCCAGGTGGATTTAACCAATAAAAATAATCCCCATATTAACAATCTCATCAATCAATACACGTGATGTAATATCAACCACAAAAAAGGATAGAAGAACCTCCAAAAAGTGTAAAGGAAGACATTTAACATAATAAATAATAGCTATATTCTAATTATCATTGTTATTTAGATTGTGTATTGTATGTTTTTCATCAACATCTCACTCTGATTTCTAGAATGTGATCTAAAATATTAAGAAAAAAAAGGCATATAATACATAGTCTAAATCAAAATCAACAACAATAACTACTAAAATATTAGAGAAATAATATTCATAACCTAAATCAAAATCAACAACAATAACTACTAAAATTTCATGAGAACTAATATGCATAACCTATATTTTGAATTAACAGATTGAACACAATAAGTACATAGAAAATTCTGAGTTGATTCACAATTTGTAGTGTGACAGAGAGAAATCAAGGGCCTTATTCACAAACCATAACAAAACCCAAATTTGTTTTTCATCTTCACATTCAAGAAGATAAGTATGAGATCAAACAGTGAATGTCTTATGTTGGAAAGATAACAACCATTTATTGACATCAAACAATTCAAACTGTCAAAAGTAAATTATTGTTGAGTTTTTCTTTGAAAATTATAATGTTCTATTTCTACAAATCTACAAACAGATAGCACATAGCAAGCCTTACAAGGTATAGGGGTTACATGTTGGAAGCCAAGTTGTTTGAAAGAGTTGAGTTCCTAGGACAAAGGGAACAAGAAGAAGATAATGTGGAAGGCAGTGTAGAAGTCAATGCTTTGGAACAGCGGGCCTATGATGAGGAACAAAGAGATGTGGATCAGATTAATATCCTAGAGGAAAGAGTAGATGGTGTGAATGGTTTATGTGAAGGACTAGAAGAACAAGTAGAGAGGCATGTGAAGATACACAAAGAGGAGTCACAGTATGAGGACACCATGGAAACATGTGTATGTGTGCTCATTCCAAGGCCCATCATCATAATTGTTAATTCATCATGGTATGGTATGCCATCTCATGTTATAATGATGATATGATTCCTTAGTCATGCCAATTTGCAGTACAATAGCTACTACCCTTTTGGAGGATACATGATATTATAAATCATGACTACCTTTCATAGCCAAAATGTTGGATTATGGTGGAGGCTTTTGCAATTATAGAAAATGAACAGGATTCTAGAATTTAATGGAGAGCCTGAAGCACTATATAGAACCTACCTCATATTAATGTATAATATAAGCTAGAGTTTAAATACATGAGATAGCTAGATGGTTACTCATGTTGTCCCTATTCAGGAAGAAGTTGGTAAACTCAAATATAACTTACATTAACAAAAGACTCTTGATGAGATTTAAAGATCAGTTGTGTCCAGGAATGAATGTCATTATACAATTAAATACTTTTGTGCAGGCAAAATATATTGATGTGAATGATCTGTAATGAGATCTAGTATTATATAAAGTACCAGAACATACTGAGAAGATTTTCAAGCTATGTAGATAACCAGAAAAAAGCATGGTGAAAGATCAGAAATAGAAATACTTATGTAGACACGTCAGGAATTCAATATGTTGGTGTGACAATGTCAGTGTAAATTACCTCTCAAGTCATAAACCCCTATTACCAGAAATAGTGACAACATCAATCTCACTAAAATCAATTTAGTGCATCATAAAATATGAACTGAGTGCATTGAGGAGGCAATTCTCGACCTATGTCAACTATTTGATCCAACAACATAGGCTTCTCTCAATACTAAGTGTATGAAAATGCATTACCCAGTTGGTTTTCAGTGTCTATGTCGATGTGATGGATGCCATACTAAGGTGTGTCAAAAAATGATGTATTTATCTGATACACCTAGGAGATCCTTGTAGTGTCTACTATTGCCACAAATAAGATATGGAAGAGTTGTTTCTATATTAAATTGTGTTGTAAATTGGTAATTTTTATATTCACTTTTTAATTAAGATCACACTCTAAACCAAAAATAGCTTTTCTAAATCTCATAAACTTAGGAAACTTGATGTCTTTATAGAATCTCATAAACTTAGGAAACTTGATGTCTTTACAGATAAGATAGTTAAACAATAAGGATATTGCAACTATGTATATTTTTCTTGAAAAGGCTAATTATAGGCTAGAATTGGAAATAGAAACATCAAGGTGGCTTCATAAACCAGCAATTTGATATAAAAACACAAAATTTGGGCAGAGTAGCCATACATACAAGTACTCTTGGAACAATTTTGAAGAATTCAAAATGTACAGTTCTGATACTTTGCAATAGAACAACATAATTTATCACTATAATTGATCTTTATCATGTGTTACTCCTTGGTGTATTCCATTTATATTTTCTAATGCAACAAGGCTATCCAAGTCAAAAAAACACAAGCAAGAATAACAGCTATATTCATTTTTAAGTAAATCATGAATGTAATCTATAATCCATGAAATAACAATTAAAACAATATCATCATGGTTGAAATCGCAGAAATATATACTAGAGCATATATAGTAGAGCAGATGATAAAAAAAACAATGTCATCACCACATGATATCAACTATATCAAAACACATGATTTGAGTTTCAACAAAACAAAACAATGTCACATTGATATTGATGAAGGGTGCTCCCCTTAATACCACAAACACATAACAAAAATAGAGAAACAACAACCATATGCAAGAACAAAAAATGGGCTTCTTATTATCTCCACAAATGTGGAATTACAAACTTTCAGAATTACAATATGCAAAGCCACATGGGCATTCCCTTACAATATTACGTAGGACAAAGCCTCAAATCAATACCCAGATCTACTACCCAAAACTGCCCTCAACTGCCCAAGACAACACTACGGGCCTTCCTTATATAGGCAATTTCCACCGCCTGAGAAGGTTCCATAAATTTAGTCTTTTAGGGCCGACCAAACTTAGAATTATTTTATTTTCACAATTTTTACAATAAGGTCGGCTCAAAAGAAATACAAAATATGCTTTTAGGTAGCCCAACTTCTGGAGGCCATAAATTTTTAACCGTAGCTCTGTTTTTCTATTGTAACCACTTTTCAAAAATGCCATGACAATATCTATAGTCCTTGACACATGCTAGCACTAGTTAGCTGGGGGTTGATCGCGATCTGGAGCCTCTAAGGCCTTCAAAATTGACCTAAAAGATTTTGTACCCAAAAACCTCAATAACTTCACCAATACTGATGATGTGGCAATGAAACTCAACTGGTAGGCAAAAATGACTGGGATGAACCTCCAATTATAAAACCAGAACATTCCGAGATCATATGACCAACTTACTAAAAATAGAAAGTTTCCATAAATAGCAGCTCTGCACAAGATAGCCCTTATTGAATACAAAAATATAAATATTTTTGGGTGATGCAAGATTGCTCTTACACCCTGGATGCTCCTGCATCAGACACCTAGGGTAATTTGAGAAGTGACCCTGTCATGACTCAGGTGTGAAGAGGAAAACCAAGACGGTTAACCTCCTCCCTTGTCAGCCATGATGAATCTTCAATAGGTCGTCATTTCCGCTTGACCAAATATTCTTCATATATTTTGTTCCTTGTGCTTCTGCCAACACGACTGTCCAGTATATCCTCAATCTCTTTGGTATCTGAACTAGTTGCTGGAATACTCCACTATGTTGTTGTAACCTCATCTTCAACACCTCCTTCATGATACTCTATCAGATCTGAAACATTAAATACTGGTGAAATATTCAGCTCTATAGGAAATTCTAGCTCATATGCATTTCTTAAATCATGCTTCTTATGTATCTCACATGGCCCAAACTTCTTCATTTTTAGCTTCTTATATGTACCAACTAGAAATTGCTCCTTCCGTAAATGAACCATGACTTCATCTCCAACCTAAAATTCCTTATGCCTTTTTTTCTCATTTACCATAGCCTTATACTGCGCTTTCATCTTGGTAATATGCTTCCTCACCTCCTCATGGATGTTCTTCAAATGTTCTGCAAAATCCTCAGCTTCAGCACTACTTATTTCTCCTTTATCTATCTTCCTCAGCTCGGATGCATTTCTGGGACTACTTCCATATACAATCTATGGATGATGTGATGAACTAAACTTCAAATCTGTCTTCAACTCTTCACTTTTTGCTAGTGTCATTCTATGTGCTACCTTATTTGGCAAACTAGCTCCTGAAATCAAGTCCATCTAATGACTGATCTTTCTTACTGGTGGTAATCCATCAGGTACATTATCGGATACAATATCCTGAAACTCATTCAATAATTTTGCAACTTCTACAGGTACATCTTCTACTTCCTATTTCCCAACCTTTGGAATTAAGGTAAAACATATATGCTCATGCCGCATACCATCTAAGAAATTTCCTCTATCAACAAAAGTTATTCTTGCATTACCACATACCTTTTCTTATATTTCCTTCAATGGTTTTAGCTTATGTCACACTCCATCCTTTATCAGGGAATAGGTATTCGTACAACCATCATGTACAACACATCTATCAAACTGTCACGATCTACCCAACAACATATGACATGCATCTATAGATATGATATCACATAGTACCTCATCTTGGTACCCGTTGATCTTGAACTTCACTAGGCACTGTTCACTGACCATGACCTTGTGGTCATCCTACACCCAGGCAACCCGATATGGATGTGGATGTTTCTGCCTTTTGAGCTTCAACTTTGTCACCATCTCTTCTGACACCAAATTATCAGTACTGCCACTATCAATAATCACATCACAACACTTACCCTCACACTTGCACCTGGTGCAAAATAGGCTCCTTCTTTACTCAGGTTCATTTTCACCACTCAGTAGGACTCTTCTGTTAATTAGTGTTTCTCCTCTTTCAACATCTTCAGAATGTGATGATCTAGCATCTTCATCTACATGTACAACTCTAGCCTGGTCTTCATTCCTCCTATTTGTCCTTCTTTGGCATTGAGGACATTAAAATGCCCTATGACCTTCTTCATAGTGAAAACATGTTCCACGGATGCCTCCTCTTCTAGATCCTTGTCCTCTTCCTCTTCCTCTTTGATATCTAGTGTTCAGACCTTGGAAATGATTGAAATTATCTCCTCTCTGATTCTGACTGTTACTGGCCTCATCTTTCTTTTTTGAATCTTCATTTCAATCTCCATATGACCGTCCACCAGATCTTCCATCACGACCTCATCCGCTTTGTCTGCTCTCAAACTTCTTGTTCAGCTTTTCCTCTACTTTTAAGGCAAACTGGTATGCCTCCTCAATACTGTTCATTCAAACCAGATTCAATTCTTCCTGAATGCTTGGCCTTAACCCATTAAGGTAATGGGAAACTTTCTCCTTATCAGCTTCCACATGTCCTATTCTGATGAGGATTCGATAGAACTCCTCTGTATACTCCTGGACAGATCTTCCTACTTGCTTCAAACTTCGCATTTTCCTCAGTAGGTCAAGTTCATAATCAACAGGGATGAACTGTTGCTTCAATTTATCCACCATCTGATCCCATCTTGTGATTTTATCCTTTCCTCTTTGATTTCACTCCAATTGAATCTCTTGCCACCAGATCTTCACATGACCCTTCAATCTGGCCTTTGCAAACTTGACATGATCAGGATCCTCAATATCTTCATACTCAAAATATTCTTCACATTCATTGATCCAGTCAGTCAATTCCTCTGGGTTAAGATTTATAGAAAATGTTGGAACCTCAATCTTAGGTCTTTTCCCAATCTTTGAGATGGCTCAGAAAAGTCTTTCTTCCTCCTGGTTCACAACTTCGACTTCTCCTTCTTGATCTTCTTCTTTGGCTTCATCCTCACTTTCGTCTCTGACATTAAGATTCATTCCTCTACAAATCTCTTCTTGCAATGCTCACACTTGTCTCTGGAGCGCTCTAACCTCAGGTGTTACAACACCAGCTCTTCTGCCATGTTCCCTTCATGGAGGCATTTTCACGCTTCTCACTGAAACCCTAGCCACGGTCCTAGTGCAAACTACCTCATAGTCGGTGATCTATTTACACATAAACCCCAACCCACGGTCCTTGTGCAAACTGCCTCACAATCAATGATCTATTTACACAGAAACCCTAACCCACAGTCCTGGTGCAAACTGCCACACAATCAATGATCTATTTACACACTTAGGAACTCTTGCTCTGATACCACTTGATGAAGGGTGCTCCCTTTAATACCACAAACACATAACAAAAATAGAGAAACAACAACCATATGCAAGAACAAAAAATGGGCTTCTTATTATCTCCACAAATGTGGAATTACAAACTTTCAGAATTACAATATGCAAAGCCACATGGGCATTCCCTTACAATATTACATAGGACAAAGCTTCAAGTCAATACACAGATCTACTACCCAGAACTGCCCCCGAACTGCCCTCAACTACCTAAGACAACACTACGGGCCTTCCTTATATAGGCAATTTCCACTGCCCGAGAAGGTTCTAGAAATTTAGCCTTTTAGGGCCGACCAAACTTAGAATTATTTTATTTTCACAATTTTTACAATAGGGTCGGGTCAAAGGAAATACAAAATATGCTTTTAGGTAGCCCAACTTCTGAAGGCCATAAATTTTTAACCATAGCTCCGTTTTTCTATTGTAACCACTTTTTGGAAATGCCATGACAAGATCTATAGTATTTGACATGCGCTAGCGCCAGTCAGCCGAGGGTCAATCGTGATTCGGAGCCTCTAAGGCCTTCAAAATTGACCTCAAAAATTTCATACCCAAAAACTTCAATAACTTCACCAATACTGATGATGTGGCAATGAAACTCAACTGGTAGGCTGAAATGACTGGGATGAACCTCCAACTGTGAAACCAGAACATTGTGAGATCATATGACCAACTTACTAAAAATAGCAAGTTTCCATAAATAGCAGCTCTACACAAGATAGCCCTTATTGAATACAAAAATAGAAATATCTTTGGGTGATGCAAGATTGCTCTTACACCTTGGATGCTCCTACATCAGATATCAATTGTATGATGTTGATAAAACAAGTATCTCGGTTAACCTTGCCAACTTAAAAAGTATCTTGGCTAGCCTTGCCAATGTTAAAGTAACAAGACTTAATATGAAACAAAACTAACTAGAGTTCTCTAAACTTTATTGCAATGTACCGCACTCTCTCATCTTCATTGATTCTCAAGAACCCTTTGGCTCTTTCAATTTCAATCATGAAGGTGTCGTATGCCTTTAGCATAGTGCCTCGACTCAAATCAGGGATGACTTTGAGGACTTCATACACACTATCTAAGACAGAATCTAAATCTGAATTATCCACTTTGATAACAAGAGGCAAATGGAAGTCCTCTTTTATTTTTTTCATAGTTTCACAAATCACATCCAACGAACCAGCCACAGTTACCTTCTTCCTCTTTCCCCTCCTTGATGACGGTGTTAAAGGATTTGTCTTACCACTTGCACTTGATTGATTATAATGATATAATTCATCATCCAAATTAGTTTTAGTGTTAAGAGGTGTATTGATAGGGATATCCTCATCACAATCCAAGTAGGCGGACCCATCCATATTGAAACCTCCTTCTGTCTCTTATGTAACAGTAGTTGTGGTACCTTCAGCTATGTCATTACCCACAGTGAAGGCTAGCTCATCATAGTACTAGAAGGGTTGTCTCTTATACACTTTAGCATTTTTGAATTCTTTTCTCTGCATGTTTCCATGATGAATGAATTAGATCTTTGTCTTGTATCACTAACTTAATAAGAAGGAATATTTCTTAGACCAACATATTCAAAAGAGCATGTTACTTTTAGAAGCTCCTCCCACACCATGTCATCAACATCCACACATTGAGTAGCCTCATTCCATGCAAACCCACTCATATTCCTCATCTCTCACAACTCTAAAACCTTGCTTCCATCCTTTCAGCTTGTTTTTTAAATTATCCTTTGATAGATTGAGGCTCATCTCAGCATTGAACTTCCTCTCAATGGCAGTCCAGGCTTCTTTCTTGAAGCCCCCTTCGCCTTTCCTTCCTAGGTGAACTTGTTGGAATAACTGAGATGGGGGGTGAATCAGTTAGATTAGTTATCCTATAGTCCCAAATACAAAGATGTACTTCACAAAACAATTCAACCAAATTATGTAGCTCGGTAACATAAAATATCAATCTGTCTATTCACTTTACCAATTACCAGTAAATATCCAACTATGATTAATAACTAAATCAACTATGCAATATGTAAAGTATGATAAAAAATAATCATAACAAATAACACATAACACATAACACAATGATTTAACATGGAAACCCTGTTAAGGGAAAAATCACCTGGGACTGGTAACCCAAACTAATTCACTCTTCTGAAGTGAGCTTGATGAAGAGCCAACCTTGTTAAAAGTTACAATACACACTATTAGGTGTGCCCTGGTTAGAAGATTTATCACTAACAATTAACTTTTGACCAGCATTAACTATGGGGTCAACAAGATAACACTTTACATTCATAGAATGTCATAGGATATTACATAAGACTGTTAAGTCCACTTGGTTAAGAGATTTTCTGAATCAATGGTTAAACTAATACATTATTGATCTAATTCGAATACAACTCAATTGCAAATATTTAGATCTATGTTAAGCCCTTAAAAATAATCCTCTGATCACTAATCAATTCACATCCTTCAATATCTAAACTTACTTTCACTCGGTAAATGGTTCTTTGATGCTCTGTAATCTCTTCAACTTGGTTCTTCAATAACCAATTTGATTAGGCATGCATGAATACACTCTTCACATGAATTCTCTGCAATCTCCTTCTTCCAGCATAGTTTCAACAATGAAACTCATATCTCTTATATAAACATAAAACATTTTCATATCAACCATTAGATTTTTCCACTTAATCTCCTTCGTCCATTTTGTCACTTAAACCTTCCTTGGTAGATGTGTCCATAACATGTTTTAGTCTCATCCTTTAGATCATCTTCAAATTTTGTCAATCGTGGATCTCATAACAAACTTCATCCTTAACCTCGAAATCATAACAATATCCATCTCATCACATTCAGTCAGATGTTCTTAGCATTTAATGTTTTCATCCATACTCAGTTAATATAGAAATGTGTAGGTGATAACTAGCTCGGTTATACTGTCACTCAGTATACACTGCACTGGCTCGGTGTATACAGAAATCTTCAATTACCGACCACATTGACTTGTTCAATTTCAAATCTCTTCTTCATAATAGATTAATGTAACATTCTCATGTCAACAATATAGAGCCAGCCTCATCAAATAAGTTACCCAATGTTTACCTTATCCTTCTCTGTCATGTCCATCTTTTTCTCATGTAGATATCTTTGTTCTTCATCTTTTCTTCCTTTAATAGATGTTTAGATGTTTGTAACTATCATGATAAGTACTGTCAAGACTAGTTGACATCAATGACAATATATTGACTGATTTAATCATCTTACATATCATTTCAGTACTTGGTGATATCTAATCACTATTCTTTCAATTCATCTAGATATTCAATCAGTTGTAGTTCATCAATTTCTCCCTTTAGCATTGATGGAAAAAAAAGCAATATGAAAATATGCCATACACATACCAAACATATATTCTACAACTATGTAAGTAAATGTTGTATCTTGGTAAGCTCTCCCTAGCTTGATATTTAATATGTTTAGTCACTACAAAACATAACAGCATTACATGTAGACTCTCCCTGCAGATTTGATCTTTTCAGTTCTTAGATTCTTGTTCTCAGCAATAAATATTTAATTCTTCTCTTTTTCTGATCTCTCTCTCCTATTTGTGTTCTCACTTAACTAATTTTTCATATACAATCTTCTCTCCCTTTCTGCAATCTTTCAGATCTCCTCTCTGATTTTCATATGCAATCTCTCTCCCTTTGACAACAATGCCAAAGAAAATATAGAAACAGCTCTTTAGCAGCCAAGTAATTCTCTGTTGTTTGGTTCATATCAGTGTACCTTCAGTGTATAGATAAACAAATTTATGTTCTAACTTCTACAATCTTTCACAACCTTAAAAAAACTAAAGTGTGAGCTATGTGCATCAACATGAATGATCTTCTAATAAGTATAGGTTGATGCAACCTATTGATCACCTCAGTGACTGATAGACAGTGGATGGACCCCAAGTCTAGTCCTCAAATATTCAAATGTGTCCTTCGATAATGGTTTTGTAAAGATATCGACAAGTTGTTCTTTAGATGTTACAAATTTCAATTTCACTTGATTCTCTTGAACTTGTTCCCTTAAGTAGTGATACTTAATAGATATATGCTTTGTTTTAGAATGCATCACAGGATTCTTGGAAATGTTTATAGCACTAGTTATGTCACAATATATAATCACTAGCTCAGTGATTACCTCATTCATTCCTTCCAACACTTGTCTTATCCAAGAAATATTAGAACAATTTGCAACAGCAACAGCATACTCTACTTCAGCAGTAGACTGAGAGATGCATGTGTGTTTCTTGCTTATCCAAGTCACAAGCCTACCTCCTAAAAAGAATGCTCCACTGGTTGTGCTCTTCCAGTCATCTATGTTCCTAGCCCAATCTACATCGGTAGAAACACTTAGTTAAAATTTTCCTTCCTTAGAATACCATAATCCATATTCTTCAGTCTTCTTCAAGTATCTCAAAATTCTTTTAACTGCAACCATATGTGAATCTTTAGGATTGGCAGAAAATCTTGCCACAATCCCAACTGCTTGTGCAATATCAGGCCTATTGTGTATAACATACATCAGTTTCCCAATCATAGATCAGTACAGTGTTTGATTTACCTCTTTAGATTCATCATCCTTTATTAATTTACAACCAGTTACCATCGGTGTTCCTACTGGTTTTGCATCTTCCATGCCCAATGTTTTCAACACTTCTTTATGTATTTTGATTGTGTGATAAAAATCCCATCATTATGTTGTATAATCTACAAACCTAGAAAGAATTTAATCTCTCCAAACATTGACATCTCAAATTCCTTTCTCATTTCATCAGCAAAAGATTTGCAAATCTAATCTTGTCCACCAAATATTATATAATCAACAAATATCTCAGCAATCAAAATGTTATCATCAGAATCTCCTTTCATGTACAAATTAGTGTTTTCACTAGTTCTTACAATGCCAATACTAATAAGATAAGAATGTAGTCTTTCATACCATGTCCTCGATGCTTGCTTCAGTCCATATAAATCTTTGTGCAGTCTACATACCATGTCTTTCTGATTTTGATCAACAAACCCTTCTAGTTGTTCTATGTAGACCTCATATTCAAGAATTTCATTCAAAAAAGTTGATTTCACATCCATTTGATATACTTTAAATCCCTTATGTGTAGCATATGTTAGTAATATCCGAACTCCTTCAAGTCTTGCAATAGGTGCAAAGGTTTCACCATAATCAATACCTTCTTCTTGTGCATATCCCTTGCAAACAAGTCTTGCTTTGTTCCTAGTAACTTCTCCATTCTCATTCAACTTATTCCTAAAAATCCACTTAGTACCAATAACATTTTTATCTTTCGGTCTAGGTACCAATGCCCATGTCTTATTCTTTTCAATTTGTTCAATTTCCTCATTCATGGCATTTATCCATTCTCCATTTTCAAGTGCATCCCTAACATTCTTAGGTTCAAACTCACAAACTAAGCATGTGTTTTGTCTTAACTTACTTTGGGTCATCATGTCAGCTTTCTTATCTTCAATGATTTGATTCTCTAGATGGTGTCTTCTAACAAATCTTGCTAGCACTTGTTCTCTCCTATGTTCATCATTCAGTTCAGGTTCATTTCCCTGCTTGCTAGCTTCTTCCTGATTCTCAATTTGCATTTGTTGACCGTCGGTAGCATTTTCTTGATGCTTGATAGACTTAGCCTGTGGCTTTGGTAGATAATCTAGATCTTCAACATAAGTAAACCTACCATAGTCTTCTGGTTCCTTCATGTTTTCTTCATCATTCTTCTCAGCAAACTCATCAACTCTCACATTAGCACTTCCAATCATCTTATTAGTAACCTTATTCAAACATTTTTAAGCTTTACTCTTAGTAGAATAACTTAAGAATAAACCTTCATCACCTTTGGAGTCAAATTTACCATTTCTATCATCTTTCAGAATATAACACTTACTACCAAAGATTTTGAAATAACTTACACTCGGTGTGTATCCAAACCATAACTCATAAGGTGTCTTGTTTGTGTCTTTGTTTAGTTGAACTCGGTTCAAGGTGTATAATGCAGTGCTAACTTCCTCTCTCCAGTACATTTTTGCAAATTTTTTCTCAATCATTAAAGTTCTAGCACAATCTACAATAGATCGGTTCCTTCTTTTAGCAATTCCATTCTATTGTGGTTTCCTAGGTGCAAAAACCTGCCTTTTGATTCCATGATCATTATAGAATTTAATGAATTCATCAGAAACAAACTCACCTCCTCTATCAAACCTTAAGAATTTCAATACTAACCCGATTTCTTTTCCAATTTTAGTCTTATACCATTTAAACAATTTCAATGCCTCAGATTTTTCTTTCAAGATCATAACAGTCATTAGTCTAGTATAGTCATCAAAAAATAAAATGAAATATCTATCACCATAGTAGCTTTGAGTTCTCATAGGACCACATAAGTTGATGTGTACCAACTCCAAAATTCCTTTAGATGAATAGTCCTTACTTTTAAAACTAGATTTGGTCATCTTTCCTTTATGACATTGATGGCACATAACATGATCAGGTTTTGTAAGTTCAGGAAATCCCCTAACTTTTCTCTTTCTACTAATCTTAATCATGTTATCAAAATTTACATGGCATAACCTCTTATGCCATAACCATGCATCTTCATTTTTCACCAGTAAACAAGAAGTTTCAGCATTGTCAAGATAAAATAAATTACCTTTTGATTATCCTCCAGTACCAACAAGCATTCCATTTCATCATAGATTTTCACCTTCTTGCTCTCAAATGCAACTCAGTGACCTGAGTTATTCAGTTGTGCTACACTCAACAAATTATAGTTAAGTCCTTTTGCCTAGTATGCATTATCACATCTAATTCTATCATTCAACAAAATAGATCCTTTTCCTTTTACCATGCAAGGTGTGTCATTTCTCATTTTCAGTGATCCTCCATTATAATGCACAAAATGTTCAAACTTATCTTCATCACCAGTCATGTGATGTGTACAGCCACTATCAATGATCCAAGTATCATTCTTACTAACTTTAGAAAAAATTATTGTTTCTACATACCTTTCCTCTTTTTTTGAATCACCTTTCATTGCAACAAATACTACTTCAACATCATCATCAATGTCGGTGTCGGTATCATCATCATTCTCAACAAGGTAACAAGCCTTTTTACCTTTATCTTTGTAATCTTGGTTGTCTCTTTTGTATTGTCTGTTTCCTCTGTTATTCCAATTGTTATTCGTTTTGCCAAATTTTCCATCACCAGATTGGTCTTTATCTTCTTCTTTCCTATTAGGACATCTATCAGTAATATGGCCAACTTCTTTACAATTAAAACAAGCTAAAGGTAACTTTCCCTTATATCTTCCTTTACCTTTCTGCAGTCTCTGGTCCATTAGTGCTTCAAGTTCATCAAGCTCATCTTCAGTATTACTATTACTTCCATTCCTTATATTTTGCTTACTGCTAGACTTGCCAATCTTAAGAGATGACATAAAAGCAGATTCAACACTCAATACAACACTATTGTCAAAATTATTGAGTTCAAAAGTTGTTAACTTTCCAATCAGACTATCAAGAGTAAGTGCTGTTAGGTGCAGACCTCATTTTATGAATAGCAGATATTCTGATTGCATAGACATGAAACAAGTTTCTCAGTATCTTACTTATCACAGTATCTTCATCAATAATACCTCCTGCTCCTCGGATAGCATTTACTACCTCTTTGATTCAGTTTGAGTATTGTGTGATGATCTCTCCTTCCTTCATCTTCATGTCATCAAATTGGCCTCTCAAGATTTCAACTCTGGCTCTCATCACATTCACATCATCACCATAAACTAGAGCAATTTTATCCCACATCTGCTTCGTTGTAGTGCAACCCTTGACATCCTCAAATTCAACATCAGATAGAGCAACAACAATCTCTATCATAGTAATGTTGTGTTCATGTCAGTCTTTCAATTGATCAAGATTTAAAGGTCCAACCGTCGGTTGTAAGTATCCATGATCAAGTAAATGTAATGCAGAATCTCCAATTCTAAATATGTGAAGTCTCATTTGGCTTTGCCATGTGGTAAAGTTTTCTTTGTTCAGCTTCGGCACTTCCCTCTTATACATCTTGTGATCTTTCTTCTCAAGTCCTTAAAAATTTCTTCCAAGCAACCAATATAGCTCTGATACCAATTGTTAGAATAACTGAGAAGGGGGGGTGAATTAATTAGATCAATTATCTTACAGTCCCAAATATAAAGATGTACTTCACAAAATAATTAACCAAATTATGTAGCTCGATAACATAAAATATCAATATGTCTATTCACTTTACCGATTACTAGTAAATATCCAGTTGTGATTACCAACTAAATCAACTATGCAGTATGTAAAGTATGATAGAAAAACAATCATAACAAATAACACATAACACATAACACAATGATTTAACGTGGAAACCCTGTTAAGAAAAAAACTACTTGGGACCGGTAACCCAAAATAATTCTCTTCTAAAGTGAGCTCGGTGAAGAGCCAACCCTATAAAAGGTTACAATACACACTGTTAGGTGTGACCTGGTTATAGGATTTATCACTAACAGTTAACTTTTAACCAGCATTCACTATGGGGTCAACAAGATAACACTTTACATTCATTGAGTGTCATAGGATATTACATAAGACTGTTAAGTCCACTCAATTAAGATATTTTCTGAATCAATGGTTAAATTGATACAGTACTGATCTTATTCAAATAAAACTCAATTGCAAATATTCAGATCTATGCTAAGCCCTTAAAAATAATCCTCTAGTAACTAATCAATTCACTTCCTTCAATATCTCAACTTACTTTCTCTCAGTAAATGGTTCTCTGATGCTCGGTAATTTTTGTAGCTTGGTTCTTCAATAACTAGTTTGATTAGACATGCATGAATACAGTCTTCATGCAAATTCTCTGCAGTCTACTTCTTCCGGCATAGTTTCAACAATGAAACTCATATCTCTTATATAGACAAGTAAAATATTTTCATATCAACCATTAGATTTTTCCACTTAATCTCCTTCATCCATTTTGCCGCTTAAACTTTCCTCGGTAGATGTGTCCATAACACATTTCAATCTCATCCTTTAGATCATCTTCAAATTTTCTTAACCGTGGATCTCAAACAAACTTCATCCTTAACCTCAAAATCATAACAATATCCATCTCATCACATTCAGCTGGCTATTCTTAGCATTTAATGTTTTCATCCATACTCGGTTAATATAGAAATGTGTCAGTGATAACTAGCTCGGTTATATTGTCACTCGGTATACACTGCACTGGCTCAGTGTATACATAAATATTCAATTACTGACCACATTGACTTGTTCAATTTCAAATCTCTTCTTCATAATAGATTAATGTAACATTCTCAAGTCAACAATATAAATTCATAGCCTCGTCAAATAAGTTACCCAATGTTTACCTTATCCTTCTCTATCATATCCATCTTTTCCTCATGTAGATATCTCTATTTTTCATCTTTTCTTCCTTTAACAAATGTTCAAATATTTGTAACTATCATGATAAGTATTGTCAAGACTAGTTGACATCAATGACAACATATTGACTGATTTAATCATCGTACATTTCATTTCAGTACTAAGTGATCTCTAATCAATGTTCTTTCAGTTCATCTAGATATTCAATCAGTTGTAGTTCATCAGAACTTTCTCGTGGAGCAAGTTTAGGAACTTTTGTTCCATTTCTCTTGTCCACATAACCTTCTTGGAGGAAGAAGTTGACTAGCTTACTTGAACCTCATCCTCCATGCTCATCATGAGTTGTGTGAAGGACATCATGTACACCACTTATTATATGCAATTATTAGCTACATGAAAATGATAATGGATATTAAAGAAAGACTCATAAAACAATGGCATATAATCCAAAATATTGCATTTATGCATGATATCCAATAATATGTATTATATGTCTTTATTATCCATTCTCATTTGCATGTAGCTAAATATGCATGTATAGATGGTCTACTATGTCCATACAGTTTATATGCAATTATTAGCTACATGAAAATGAGAATGGATATTAAAGAAAGACTCATACAACAACAGCATATAATCCAAAATATTGCATTTATGCATGATATCCAACAATATGTATTATATATCTTTATTATCCATTCTCATTTGCATGTAGCTAAGTATGCATGTATATATGGTCTACTATGTTCATACAGTTTATATGCAATTATTAGCTACATGCAAACAAGAATGGATATTAAAGAAAGACTTGTACAAGATTGGCATATAATCCAAAATATTGCATTTATGCATGATATCTAGCAATATGTATTATGTCTTTATTATCCATTCTCATTTGCATGTAGCTAAGTATGCATGCATATATGGTCTACTATGTTCATATAGTTTATATGCAATTATTAGCTACATGCAAACGAGAATGGATATTAAAAAAAGACTCATACAACAGTGGCATATAATCTAAAATATTGCATTTATGCATGATATCCAGCAATATGTATTACATGTCTTTATTATCCATTCTCATTTGCATGTAGCTAACTATGCATGTATATATGGTCTACTATGTTCATACAATTCTACTATATATGTGTATACACTTAAAAATGACTTCATTATTTAGTTAAATATTTATTATTTAATTGATATTGACTTGATAAATTAATTAAATGTTTATTATTTAATTAATAATTATTTCCTCTATTTATTAAATAGATTATTCAATTTATTTAGTAAATTCATTATAGTCTATCCTAAGTCTTCTAATTAGTCTTATTAAAGTGATTTAATTAAATATACAATCACCTAAATATGACTAAGTCCCCTAGTCCACCTCACTTACCTAGTCACCTAACACATCACTTTGGCTAAAATAAATTATTATTATTAATTATTTATTGGTAATTATCTTCACTCACACATGTCCTATTCTTAAGGGCTATGTGGCCTCATAGGACTTGGTCTCATGACCACATGTCCTCTCTTGAACCAAGTCAAGAGACATTCCTTATTTCTAAGGGGCTTCTCAAGCCACCTCTAAGGGTCAAAGGTGACTCATGGGACACTTGTACCAAGAGTCCTCATGAGGAAAAAGTCTTTCCTCTCTTCCTCTCTTTGGTCTTTGTGAGACACTTGACATGTGTCTTTCCATTCCACCTTGTTCTCCTCCATGTCAATGTGAGAGGAGCATCATCCCTATTCTCCCTCTCACACTCCAACTACATCCCCCTTTCTCTCAACTCCTTCAACCAAGTCAATCATAGCCCTAGGATCTTCCACCTTTCATTCTCCACTGTAGGATTTTGCCACCTAGGCTTAGATCCTCCAAAACTCTATAAAAGGAGCCTCATTTCCCCTTTGTGAGCTAATAGTGAATAGGCAATCAAGCATTCAAGCAATCAAGCAATCAAGCATTCTAAGAGCATTTCAAGAGCATTCAAGCATAATCAAGCCATTTTCATATCACTTGCATCTCATTCACCATATTTGCATAATTAAGCTTTAGTTTTGCATACATTCATCATCAATCTCCACACTTTGGTATCATCTTGGGCAAGAGGCTTCATTTGGAAATCTGAGAGCTCAACATCCTCAAGAAATCAAGGCTAGGAGGGCAATGGAGACAAGCTACATGGTAGGTGAAGGTAAAACCTTGTTTTAGATTCATTTTTGGTGTATTCTTCATTGTTGTTTGCTAATTAGTTTGATCTGTTAATCTTAGAATAGTTAATTTATCATTTAAAGTAGTTAGACATCTAATTTGCATATATTTTTGGTGCCCACCGTGTGGCCTCCCCACATTTTTAACATTTTATTTGTAGTTTTCCGTGTGCAAACATTTCTAGATTCTTCTTGGGCATATATCCACAATTTCAGTGCATTCATCACTCTGTGTTGCGCATTCATTTATGTTAAACTGTCATCTTTCGCTTTCTATTTTTTAGCTTCCTGGCACAAAACTGTGCATTCGCCTCACTGTTATGTGCTTTCATTACTTCCTGCTACGCATTCATAATTTTTGCGCATTTACACCATCACACTGCACATTCATTTATCCATGTTGTGCATCCATCACTTCTGCGCATCCATTCATCCTTACTGCACATTTGCTCACTGTTTCTACGCATTTGTTTTTTATAGTAGTTGCATTCAGTTTTATAGTTTTTTTAATTTTTAGCTAATCATTTAAAAAGTTTATGTTTGTTGTGGTAGTCTTTTAGGTTGTTTTGCAGGACGTTGTTTTTAAAGACCCCATTGCCAAAATTTCTAACAAGTTTGTTTGCAGATTTCTAAGGGGTTTGCAAAATAAACAATAATCTCATTTGGGCCTTAAAATAAGACATGTTTTTCAATTTCGTGTGTCTTCTTTAGAATAGATTTTGTGTCTGTTGTGTTTTGCTTCATAAGCTATCTATAATCCCAAAATTATAACAACGTATCCTCTCCCCTTGCCATTCGTGGACCTTGGGTGTAAGAGAAACTATTATAATTTTTAGAGGGCGGTCTTTGGTGGGAAAAGAGGTACTCACCCCAAGGAACGACCCAACCGGTAACAGGCTAAAGCCAAGCCCTTCCAAACCGGTATATTAAAAATGCTAGTGTGATTAGTCTCACATTAGACATGTGTGAATTCATTGTGGCAACCAAAATCTCCTCCAGTACCCCAGTGGTGCGTTAAAGTCCTACTTAGTAGAGGTGAAAGCCTTGCTTTGAAAGGATTGGGAGAGCCCCCTTAATTGGGAAAATGACTTGATCACAACCACCTGAACGGATGTCCTTATTAAATACTTTTGTATAGTGGCCAAAAACCTTCTATTTTCTCGCTCAAGGGGTCACCCAAGCCCGTGAAGACACCCCACATTACTCATGATTCATAGTAGAGATAGCAGTTCTTTGGAAAGTAATGACCCATTGAATTTGGAACTTGGTGTGCCTGAGAAGTGAGTGCACTATAAGGAGGAGCCTGTGCCTCTAAGTTCCTAGGCTGTCTGCTGTAGATTTGTGTGGCTGGATTTTATTATCCTAGTGGGGATTCAACAAATACTATCCTTGAAAACCTTAGGATTGTAAGTGTGTTTGTGCATTCATACTAGAACAATTAGATTAAAATCATTTATGTCTTGCGTATGTGTGTTTATGCATTTTACCTTTTCCAAAAACCAAAACATCAGAAAATCAAAATATTCCAAATCTTGCAATTGCAATCAATCAAAAACAAAAACTTGCACATTAATACAATTTTCATACGCATCTGTTACATTGTTCTACGCATCTATTAATTTTACCATGCATCGGTTCATAATTGTTGCACATTTGATTCATTCTATTGTGCATATATTAAACTATCTTGGGCATTTGTCACTATGCATATGCAACAAAGAGCATTTCCACAAGCTTTGAAATTTTCACAATCACTTTTTCAGATACCCATTTTCATCCTTAGTAAGATTCTGGAAAAATATTCGCATTACATAGACCTCTGATCTTTAGTTTGACCATTTTAATCAATTTTCATCATCCTTCCTTCACCAAAAGTCATCAAATCATTTCTTCTAATCTTCTGAAATTCCAAATTTAGTGTTGAAACATCACCTTATCTATCAGATTTCGATCTTTGTGAGTTTATCCTATTAGGATCTATCATCCTCAATCAAACTTACTTAGGTTACTATCTCTTGATTTTTCTTTGTCATATCATAGTGAAATCTATACCTCCTATTGACTTAGATTTTATCAAGTTGTCTCATCACTTTTCAACACTTTTCAATATCTTTTCTATCAAACACTCTTTCCATATCTTTTCATCAAAAATCTTTCATCCCACAAATCAATTTTCACATTTTTATGGTTCAAACTCGATCTCAGAAACTTAAACAAATCGTTGATTCAGAATCCCTAAACAAGATGGAAGGAAACAAAAGCAATGAAGAAAATCCTTGGTCTGGAATTCCTAAGAAAACTTCACTTTTTACATCAGAAGAGGAACCCACAGATCAAGAACTTAGGGATGCTACACAAGATCCTAGATTTTATAATGTCATGGAAAGACTCCTAGACATGGATAGAGAGATGCATTTCCTCATGCTTTCTCAACAAGGAGCCAAACTACCAACTGATTTTGATGTTTCCCATCTTAGAGAACCACCTAATACAAACAATCAAGAAATCCCTAGTGGTTCTCAAGATACTCATGGAGAAAAGGAAACCAATCATCAATCCAATGCTTCTCAAAACAACCAACAAAACAATATTTCTCAAAACAACCAACAAAACAATGCCTCTCAAAATAATCAGCAATCCAATGCTTCTCAAGATACTCAACAACAAAATGTTTCCCAAAACACTCAAGGAAACACGTTATCTTTGGATCCTGTTCTACAACAAATTTAGATGCTTCAACAAAAAATTCATGACATTCAAACTGGATCATCAACTAAGAAGTATTCCTTGGATGATATATGTCCTTATCCTTTTGATAAGAATTTAGCAATGATTCCATTCCCTCCTCATTTTGAGGTACCAAAATTTGACAAATACAAAGGGAATTTGGATCCACAAGACCACATTCATGAGTTTTGTGCTGCTTGTATTGAAGTCACTCACAATGACACTTATCTTATGTGACTATTTCCATGAAGTTTAGGAGGACAAGCCATGGAATGGTTCTCCAAACTACCCCCAGGCATCAAATCTTTCAATAAGCTTCTTGACAAATTTGTGACTCATTATTCATATAACATCAAACATGAAGTCACTATGCTTGATCTTTGCAATGCACATCAAAAGAATGGAGAACCCTTCCTTACTTTTTTGCAAAGATGGCATCAATTGTTTGCCAAATATCCATGAACGATTCCTGAACAAGAAAAGATGGATATTTTTGTGCATAACCTTACACTAGAAATGAGTTATAGGTTACAACTACAATATCCACCAAACTTCAATAAGCTCATAGAAAACGGTATCAAGATTGAGGAAGCCATGTTCAGAAAAGGTGAGATAAATCTTTATTCCAAGGACAATGCTAGGTCCTTAAATTCCAATCCCAACAACTATAACATTGACAAATCCAAATTTTGGAATAAAAACAAAAACATTGTCAATGATGGGATTGTTGATAATCATAATGTCAAACCAACACAACCCCTTCTAAATCTCACAAGTAAGGCCAATGCTACTCAAGCTACCTACAACAATCAATCAGCAAATCCAAACACCAACAAAGATTCATCTAAACCAAGAATGCCTTTTATGTCACCTCAAAAAAAATTTACTCCTTTAGGGGAATCTCTCGAATCAACATTACGGATGTTAATCACAAAGAAACTCATTACGCTTCCTGAAACAAAAGATTTTGAACCTAGAGTGAAACCTTCTTGGTGGAATGGGAATTATTATTGTGAATTTCATAGAGGAAAAGGACATAAAACTAATGACTGCCAAAGGCTCAAAAATGTAATTCAAGACTTAATTCAAAGCAGTGAAATTGGTGTTGATGGACATACCTCGAATGAATCACATACGGCTTTCAAAGATCCACTTCCTGAGCATGAAAAAGGAGGTTCTTCCAACACTAAGGGTGAAAATCAAGCCAATTATAATACTACGCCCTATAGATATGTTGGTAACATTTCTGAATGTCATCCTTCTAAGTACTATGCCAATGTCATTACCATAAAGGAAAAATCAGAGAGTCAACCAATCTATGTTACTACTCGTGCTTAATCCAAAGTTACTCTCCAAGGAGTCCTATCTAAACCAAGCACCTCTCAAAACAAGTCTGTTTATGTCCCAAAGTCTACACCAAATATTTCCAACCAGTACAATCTTTTGGAACAACTCAAGAAAACACCTACCCAGATATCCATCTTAGAGCTTTTGCATCTATCCCCATCTCACAAAGATATCCTTGAAAAAGCTCTCTTAGAGACCCAAGTCCCCACAAATCTAGATCATGATCAATTTCAAGCTATGGTGGGACATTTAACAACCCCACATTATCTATCCTTCACTAAGAATGATGATTTAGCTATTATCCAACCTCATAATGCTCCCCTACATATTTAAGTCCTTGTACAGAGTCACAAAATCAAGAGAGTACTAATAGATGGAGGAGTTGGCTTGAATATATGCACATTGAAACTAGTCCTTGCATTGGGATTTTCTGAAAATGTTGTAGATCCAAAGAAGAAAATCACAATAAAAGCTTATGATGAAGAAGAGAGGTCATCCAAGGGATCTGTTGTTCTTCCTATCAGAGTAGGTCCTATAATCAAAGATGTACCTTGCCAAGTTCTTGACATGGATCTTGCTTATAACATTCTCTTGGAAAGGCCATGGATTCATTCCATGCAAGCTATGCCGTCAACTTATCATTAGTGCTTGAAATTCCCTCATAATGGTTAGGAGATCACTATCAAAGGAGATACTAATCCTTTCTAGTATTGTAGCTCTGTGAAGACATCTGATTCTTTGGTACCTTATAATCATACTGGATCTTCTGCAACTACACCCATTGATCCTAGTAATATAGCATCAACTTCTAAATCAAATGGGATCAAGATAGACATAAAAGAAAGAAGTATGGGAGAGTACACTTTAGGTCAAGCTCTTTGCATCATAGAGTTACCTTTATCTCCTAGATCATATGGTAGATCTTTGATCACTAAACAACAATCAGAACCCCCTTCAACACTTGTTTATGACACATTTATAAGTGGGGGCACAATATCCAAAGAGGTAGCTGAGAGTAATGCCAATCATTTGCTTAAGTCACAGAAGAATGAAGAGGATATCAAACATGAATATATATCACCTGATGTCTATGGTAAAGGGTATACTTTGCTACAAAAGATGGGATACCAAGGTGTTGGACCTATAGGGTTACAAAGAGAAGGTGTTATAAAACCAATTTTGCAAAATCCAAATTATCAAAGAGATACCATAGGATTAGAGTATAAAGGTGAAGGACCAAAAGAACCAAAAGGAAAAGAAAAGATCACACCTTTTCATGAGACATCTACAGCTCCTGCCTTATAGTTCTAAAAACATGGTATGTATGTAGATCCAGAGAAACAAAGGATAGCACAAACAATCATTGATAGACTTGGGGATAATGATGATTATGACTCAAATGATTATGAATGGGATTCATTATTTGATTGTACTAAAGAGATAGGATTTGATGTTGTCCATCACTATAGTAATGATTACCATGAGGGAGAGAGTTCAAGGACCGACTCACTAGGATTAGTCCCACGTGATACTACTTTTGTTGATTGTGAGGGAAGTGAGCTTTATCTTGCAATAGACAAATTGGATGAGAGTATGGAAATAGACCTTGTTGATACTATCATAAACATTGACAAATTTTCCATCAATACCATCTCTACCTTTGACACTGACCTGAATGATCCAATGCTCCTTGTACATCCTGACCTTATAGATTGGGATTCTCCCGATCATCCAGAACTTGATGTCTTCCATAATGATGACGCCATCATTGACTATCTTGGAATTAGGGATCATTTACCTCCAAGGGATCACAAGTCAGGATTTCTGATAGAACTCAATGACATGGCCTACTTTGGAGAGAGTGCCAATCCTTTCAGTCATAATAATATAAAAATAATCAACAGATCTAATGGTGAAAACCACTCGGTGGCAATATTAGATCCAAAAATAGTAAAAAGAAAAGATGCATCTGATGGTGAAAACCTCTCTGAGGTGCCTGATGATGGAAGGATTGACACTCTTCCCAATTATCTATATCGAGAGCAATCTGCCATCCTTATTGAACCAACAGTACCACTTAACATTGGAATAGAGGAGTCTCCATGCATCCTCAAAGTAGCAGCATCCTTGACAGAATCAGAGAAAGAAGCTTTTGCAAAAAATTTCAAAGAGAGGCAAATCAACTTTGCTTGGTCCTATGCTAATATGCCTGGGCTGGACCCTAATCTCATTATGCACCATTTATCTATTACACCAGGTGTAAAACCAGTTAAGCAGAAGCTTTGTGAGATGCACCCACACATTGCACTAATGGTTAAATCAGAATTGAAGAAGCTCTTAAATGTTGGATTCATTCATGCTATTGATTATGTTGAGTGGATTTCAAATATCATCCTTGTCTCAAAACTAGACAAGTGTATCCGGATTTGTATTAATTTTTGAGATCTTAATAAAGCTTGTCCAAAAGATAACTTTCCTCTACCAAATATTGACATTATTGTTGATTTGACAGCTAGGCATGAGATGTTATCATTAATGGATGGTTTTTTTGGCTATAACCAGATCAAGATTGCATCGAAAGACCAAGAAAAGACTGCTTTTACTTATCTATGGGGTACATACCACTGGAATGTGATGCGATTTGGCCTTAAAAATGCTAGAGTGACTTACCAAAGAGCTATGACCACAATCTTTGATGACATGATGCATACCATTATGGAAGATTATGTTGATGACATTTTAGCAAAATCCAAAGACGGAGCTAGTCATTTGAGAGTGTTGGATAGAATATTCACTCGAATGGAAAAGTATCAGATTCAACTCAATCCAAAGAAATGTGCATTCGGGGTCACGTCTGGTAAACTATTAGGGTACATTGTCTTAGCCAAAGGAATCAAGGTAGATCCAGAAAAAGTTAAAGGAATAATGGAGATGGCTTCCCCCACTAACATCAGTCAGTTAAGATCTTTGCAGGGACGTCTCCAATCCATCCAAAGATTTGTCTCTCAACTAGCAGATCAAAGTCATCCCTTTCAACATTTGTTGCATAAAAATATCTTATTCCAATGGGATGATAAGTGTGAGGAATCTTTCAATAAAATCAAGCAATATCTAGTGAATCCTCCAACTTTGATGTCACCAATTTCGGGCAAGCCACTCTTGCTCTACATTTCAGCTACATCAGTCTCACTAGGTGCTCTTTTGGCTCAACATGATCATGAAGGGAAAGAAAAAGCCATACACTATATCAGTCGCACCCTAGTGGGATATGAGTTAAACTATTCTCCTATAGAAAGAGCATGTCTAGCCATTGTTTTTGCTTCATAGAAGTGTTGACATTACATGTTGTCACATTCAATCAAACTCATTGCAAGATTGATCCTTTAAAGTATCTATTAAGCAAGACAACATTGACAGGTAGATCAGCTAAGTGGGTCATGCTACTTAGTGAATTTGATATTGAATATGTGGACAGGAAGGCTATCAAAGGCCAAGTGATAGCAGATCAACTAGTTGATGCTCCATTAATAGATGACCAACCTATACACATAGATTTTCCTAATGCACACATCTTGGCTTTATCTACACAAACATGGAAACTATACTTTGATGGATCATGTACTCAACAGGGTTCAGGAGATGGTATTCTCTTTTTCACACTGCAAGGATACACAATTCTAAAATCTTACAAGTTGTTGTTTCCTTACACCAATAATGTAGCAGAATATGAAGCTTTTTTGATGGGGTTAAAGATGGCTTTACAATGGAAAGTAGCTAAAATGAATGTCTACGAGGATTCTCAGTTGATTATAAACTAGGTCAATGATGATTATCAGACTAAAGATGATAAGTTATTACCATATAAACGTATGGTTGATGACTTCAAACAATATTTCTCAGTCATCACTTTTGAGTAGACTCCCTAGCATGATAACAAGGCTACTGATGCAATGGAAATGATTGCTTCTTTGTTTGATACAGAGGATACCAAGGCCCATTTTGAGTTCTTGGTGGAATCCCTGACTTGTCCTACATATGATGACCTTGATATGAGTATTATATGTCATTTAATTGGACACAACTCCCCAATTTATGGAAAAATCTATTCTTATCTAAAAAATGACATCCTACCCCCTGACCTATCCTGAAATAAAAAATGAACTTTTCTCTGCCAAGCCTCCCGCTATGTCCTAATATTCGACACCCTTTATCGGCGAGGTTTTGACAGTACTCTCCTGTAATGTCTCGAGCATGATGAAGCTCAAACTACCTTGTGAGACGTACATGAGGGTGTTTGTGGGACACATTTGAGTGGTCCCACTTTGGCTAAGAAACTCATGTGTATGGGTTATTATTGGCCTACCATGGAAACATATTCCTTTCATTTTGCTAGGGCATGCAAGAAATGTCAGATACATGGAAACCTTATTCATTCTCCAACGCAAGAATTACATCCTTTTACAACTACCTTGCGATTTAGCCGATGGGGACTCAACCTCATGGGTGCCATCAACCCTCCATCTTCCAATGGTCACAAATGGATTATCACTACCATAGAGTATTTTACTAAATGGATTGAGGCCGTTCCATTGATTACCACCACAGGGAAACAAATATCCATGTTTATCCTAAATTATATCATTTGTAGATATGGTATACCTATGTATCTTCACTGATCATGGGAAACAGTTCCAAAATCAGGACATGGATGAACTATGCACAAAATTCCATATCACCCATAACTATTCCTCCATATACTATCCCCAAGGAAACGGCCAAGCTGAGGCGTCAAACAAAACAATTGTTAAAATCCTACAAAAGACTATCAATGACGTTGGCCATGACTGGCATATCCAACTAAATCCAACCTTATGGGCTTATCACACCTCCATACATACTCCCACTAGAGCCACCCCATATTCCCTTGTCTATGGATCTGAAGCAGTCCTGCCCCTCGAGGTCGAGTTGCCTTCACTTTGTGTCACTCTCAAAGATTTGATTCCTGATGAAGAGTATAGAGTTGCACGATTGACTGAACTAGAACTACTGGATGAACATCGTCAAAGAGCTTATGATCATTTGAAAGTCTATCAGCAATGTATGTCTCATTAGTATAATAGCAAGGTGAAAATCAAAGACTTTCAACTGGGTGATTTAGTCCTTCAAGAAAATCCAAAGAATCAACAACACCGTGAGAAGAAGGGCAAGTTCGAACCCAATTGGTTAGGTCCTTTCGTAATTATAGTAGTTTATGGTTCCGGGGCTTATCAATTGTCCACACCTGAGGGAGACCCTTTGGATGAACCTCTTAACAGCATACACCTCAAGAATTTCTATCCTTGAAATCCCAATGCAAGGGCTATGTATATATTCTGTAAATAAAAAAAAATTTAAAAAAATAAAAAAATAAAAAGAAAAGTGCAATAAAAGCATGTGGTGAAAACCTGGAAATAGGTGCTATGTGTGACAAGTTAGCTCCTCTATCTATTAGGATTCTTCTAAGTGTGTCCATTCATTGTATATATCCATAATAAAATGGCTAGTCAATCACCATTCCCACCATGTATATATCATAATAAAATGGCCAATTCATACACCATCCATTGTATCTACCCATAGTAAAATCCCATCATAGCTTGATCTTTTGTCATGTTCTTCATCCTAGTCTTTTTGCATCTTTCTTCATCCATAATAAGTCAGTCCATCACCTAGCTGGGGGCATGTCCTCGACCTAGTTCAAGAAGTGGATCTATGATAGTCCTATCTTAGAGGACAGAATGGAGTATTTTCACCAGACAAGAAAACACAATCAAACATTCTTCCACAATGGTATCTTCATGATGAATTGCAATATGTGATCTTTCTTTCCAAAGATGGCCACTTATCTAGCATTCTTGACTATATATCATCAATTGAACTGATCACTATACCTTACACTATCTTTTGGCAAAAGAAATGTATATTCATGGCAGACATGTTAGAATGATTTGTTGTAGATTATGCTTTCATATCTAGATTTCATTGTTATCATGTTTCCTATGCTATTCCGGGATATCTTTGACATGAGTTTGAAACTTCCATATGTCATTGATTAGAATAGCTAGGATGGGGCATGGTATTTTCTTTGATTGTTGTTTGTGGGGTATTTTCTGATGAAATCAAAGGAACAAATAATTGGGGTGTTTATGCATAAGTGCCTTCATCAGTTTAATAGTATTGACAACATACAAATCATGTTGTTCAACAAATGCTATTAATGGTGATACGCCAACACATACCTTGACTCCAAATATTTGTTCCCCGATGGAGGGGGGGATATTCCTTGTCTGTTATGCAAATGAAACTCAGGTCATCTCGGTTCAATTATACCTAGATGCCTGTCAAGTTTGCAATATTAAACTCCATGCAAGAAGTGCTCAGGTCATACTGGTTTAATTATACCATGATGCTTGCATTTTCTTGCAACATAACAAGCTCAATGATGAAAATCAAATTCTAGTTATTATGAAGTTCTAAGATGTTACATGAAGCTATGGAGATATACTCATTTCATATTTCATTTTGCATTACATTGAAACAGTTCACGACTTGCATATCAGTGCTCCTTTTATAGGGATTTGTAGGTTATTTTTCTTATTAGGTCATCTGTTCTCCTAATCCATTCTTCTTGTGTCAGATACATTGTTATTTAAGTTGAGGACATTTGGACAACAAAAATATTAAGTTTTCACCTCGAATCTTACGACATTTAATCAATTCATTTAGGCCATTCATTATCTTCATTAGGTATGTTCATTTGTATATTACCCATCTATGATGACATGCATATTTCACGTGTTGTTTTGTTATAGTTATCATAAAATCTCATTATCTTTTTATTATGGTGTAAGTTGTTATATTTAGTCATCTTAAGAACATTTTCATTCATTACATATCATCTGCATTATATCATCATTTATTATATATTATATGCATTTTACACCATCATTTAGTATCTATTACATCATTTATTATCATTCATTTATATCATTTATTTATTATCCATTCATTATCCATTTTCTAAATTGTTCTTTACATCATTGCATTAGTAACCACATAGCATTGCATAGACTAAAATCATTTAGGACATGCATTTATATCAACATCATATGTTAGATCATTAACCATTATGCATCAAATAGAAAATAAATAATTTTGCATTCTAGGACATACATTCTATGCATATTAAAATAAATAATCACATCCTGCATATGTCAGTATGCACATGTATATATATAATCATTGCAACAAATCATGATAGAATTGCATCATCATATATAGAGAGTCCATCATATAAATGTCCATAAAACACAACAAAATTTCCAAATGTCCAATGATATATCATATATAACAATGTGTCCAAAGTAATGTCTATCAAGTCAATAATACAATAATACAATGATACAATGATGCACTGATATAAGAAGAGTGTATACAATGATATCCAACATCTATGATCTGCTACCTCCAGACTCTGTCTAGCGCTACCTGCGAGATGCAATGAGACCCCGTGTTGCTGAACCACCTAATCTTGAGGCTCCAACCTGATCCCCTAAACTTGTGGATGCTCTCGGAGGGTGTGATGATACACCTCCACTGCCCACTGGTACCTGTTTATCATACACCTCAGTCCTGATGACAACTGATCTCTCTCTGAAGCTCCCAATCCACTGATCCCTTGAAACTACCTGTCTGTAAGCCTTTCGCCAGTAGGATATCTCCTTCCCAGCCCATATCATAGCTCGCAAACTATCTCCATGAGGACCCAAATCCTCTATCAGCCACAGCTCATCCAGTAACATCTCTGACTCCCCAAGTCTCTCTATAGCAGCATCTCGCTCATGTCTAAGGTCTCCCATCTATCTCTCCATCCTCTCTATCCATCTCTCTAGTCCAGGGACACAGTCTGCCTATACCTATGTCATTGCTAGTTGGACTAGCAATGAATCAATATTTGGATCCTCCTCTCCTACAACATCTCTCTGTGAATAGGGGTCATGTCCCCCAATATCCATCCCTGTTGGCTCCTCCTGAGCATCCACATCTAGCATCTGTGCATCTTGCCCTTCTATATCGAGCATCTAGTCATCCTGTATATCATCGTGGATCTGTCCACCCTATACCACTCCGACCTGGGCTAATAGTATATCCACCTTGTCTTATCCTTGTCCTACCTATATCAACACCTGTACCTATACTCCTGGTACCTATACTAGGGTAGCTGGTATCTATGGTGTAGCTCCTACTATTGGCTATGCTGGAGGCTATCTCCGTCTCTGTCTAGCTGAAGGTGGCATCAAACCCCTCTATCTCACACCACCACCTCTCATCTGAGGTCCAGCTCTATATCCTCTACCACCATCTCCTCCATCTCCTCTCCCACCGTCTCCACCATCTCCTCCATCACCATCTCCACCATCACCTCCGCCTCCTCTCCCTCAACCTCTCCTATCTCATCCTTGACATCTCCCATGATGTCTCTCTGCTAGATCTCTCTCTGGTGGCCTCACCACCGAATCAATCAAGCGAGGTACTAGATAATCTCTAAGGTACTACTCCAGATCAATCGTCATCCCTGGGTCCACGACCCCCTATCTCATCGTCCATGCCTAAAATGGCATGTCAAGAAACTCCTATCTAGCTATGTCAAATGAGACCATGGGACCCCAGTCATGTCTCTCCTGATGTGTATGTGCAAACTCTGTGACTCCCTATGGCATGCCCTGGATCCTGCCAAACTATCACAGAACCTGGCTGACCAATTGTCTCTCAATGATATAGGGTGTCCTCCCTATCAACCATCGTGACTCAAAACAAAATCTGAGCTGTCTCTCATCATCCCAAGGCTCACACCCTAGGTAAGGTCTCCATGTGACTATATCTAGAGTGTCAAAAGTGTACCGCCAGAACTCTAAGTGTCCCAGCTTTGCCTGAGACAAAACTGATGAATACAAATGAATGTACGACTATCCTGCATCGTGAAATCTAATCACCATTGGCTGTGTAACTACAATATGCTCCCATGCCCATATGTGGAGCAATGTGACGCCTACTGATAATGAAGCACCCCTATGGTACACCACCTGATGAAGATCATAGTATAAATGGGCTAACAAACAAACACCCCAAGCAAATCAGGTCCCGTCATCCATCATTCATTGCAATGTGCGGCCCCAACCAACTGCAAACCCATGTGATTTACGATCAGGGCATATGAATCCCCCAATCCCTCTTGCTAAAACCACTGGTAGAGGCTCATACAAATCAACCATATCCTCCCACCTAATCTCCCCCTCATCAATCTCATCGTCTCCAAAGATGGCTCTGCACTCTATCACCCTGTCGTGCTAATCATAATGAACCAGCTCACCTGTGATAGGAAGCCAGAGGATGTGATATACATCCTCGAGTGTCACTGTCATCTCTCCTGTTGGGAGATGAAAGGTACTCATCTTTGAGTGCCATTGCTCTGCTAACACAGTCATCATGCTCAAATTCACCTGAATCTCAAGCGTATAGATAACATGATATAGTCTAGTCACTCTAATCAAAAGTCTATCAGTCTTTGACAATGCTAGTCTCAAGTTTTGAGTGATGGGATATCTCTCCCATGACATCAGAACGTCAGTAATATCCTCCTATCAAAGTCAACAAATTCAAGCTATCAGATTTTGATTAACTGATCTATCAATCTATCTATCCTATCATATCAATTACAAACATGTTTATCACGTGTTTCAATAGATGATTCTATCAATTATTTAAAACCAAGACTGATCAACTAGCAACCATGCTACAATGTTGCTTATCTTGATCCAATTGATCCAAATCAATATTTGACAAATTAAATCAGACTATCGACATCAAGTTTGACCTAATTGACTTACTAATTTGACCAAATTCTATCAACTAAACAAATGTGCAGCACTAAAAAATGCATGCGCAGTTTCCCTAAATATTTGCGTAGGTCTCAACACTTGTGCAGTTTTGTCCAACATTTGCACAGAATCCATTTGTATTTGCACGGTTTTCATTATTAGTTGCGCAGATTTTATTGACAAAGGCGCATAAACTATATATGCGCACATTTATTGCCCATTTGTGCAGCCTAACATAAATTTCTACACAAATGCGTAGTTCTACGACATGTATGCATAGACACACAAGTTTGCTATGCAAATGTCGCGAATCACTGCACATTCATGCGCCGCAACTGCGCATATGTTTTCCGACCAAGAACATGAAAATTTTCAAACATTCCTAAGATTCAATCTAGCCTAAAACATGCTACAAATCCTAATCTAACATGCTACAAATCATGAAATCACAAAGAGGATCGAGTCACCTACCAGCTCTCCTGAATCGGGTGATCACTGGAAGCGTCTGGCCCTCTCAAAATGATGATCTGATAGCAGGAATGACATCCTGGCAGCTCTGCTCTTCTCTCTCTCAAGCTCTGATCTCCAAATGACAAGTGTGCACAATGAGCCTATTGTGGACCCCTTTGCTCTATTTATAGTCTGTGGACTTGATGTGTTTGGTGTGTGGACCCTAACTCTCATTTTTCTTTCATTTCACCCCATTCTCATCCATCTTTTCTACCGTTTCTTTCGTGAGATTGATTGTCCCACAAACCAAAAAAAAAACAATCAATTAAAATAATCTTTTTTGTCAATCAATCTCTCGAGGGGGCATGCATAGGTCATCTGGACATTGTATGGGGCAGGGGCAAAAATGTTTGAAATTTTCTTTGAAACAATGTGACACGTACATTATTTCAAAGAGGGGAAAAATGTATACACTTAAAAATGGCTTCATTAATTAATTAAATATTTATTATTTAATTGATATTGACTTGATAAATTAATTAAATATTTATTATTTAATTAATAATTATTTCCTCTATTTATTAAATAGATTATTCAATTTATTTAGTAAATTCATTATAGTCTATTCCTCTATCCTAAGTCTTCTAATTAGTCTTATTAAAGTGATTTAATTAAATATACAATCACCTAAATATGACTAAGTCCCCTAGTCCACCTCACTTACCTAGTCACCTGGCACATCACTTTGGCTAAAATAAATAATTATTATTAATTATTTATTGGTAATTATCTTCACCCACACATGTCATATTCTTAAGGGCTATGTGGCCTCATAGGACTTGGTCTCATGACCACATGTCCTCTCTTGAACCAAGTCAAGAGACATTCCCTATTCCTAAGGGGCTTCTCAAGCCACCTCTAAGGATCAAAGATGACTCATGGGACACTTGTACCAAGAGTCCTCATGAGGAAAAATTCCTTCCCTCTTCCTCTCTTTGGTCTTTGTGAGACACTTGACATGTGTCTTTCCCTTCCACCTTGTTCTCCTCCATGTCAATGTGAGAGGAACATCATCCCTATTCTCCCTCTCACATTCCAACTACATCCCCCTTTCTCTCAAATCCTTCAACCAAGTCAATCCTAGCCCTAGGATCTTCCACCTTTCATTCTCCATCGTAGGATTGTGCCACCTAGGCTTAGATCCTCCAAAACTCTATAAAATGAGCCTCATTTCCCCTTTGTGAGATAATAGTGAATAGGCAATCAAGCAATCAAGGATTCTAAGAGAATTTCAAGAGCATTCAAGCATAATCAAGCCATTTTCATATCACTTGCATCTCATTCACCATATTTGCATAATTAAGCTTTAGTTTTGCATACATTCATCATCAATCTCCACACTTTGGTATCATCTTGGGCAAGAGGCTTCATTTGGAAATCTAACAGCTCAACATCCTCAAGAAATCAAGGCTAGGAGGGCATTGGAGACAAGCTACATGGTAGGTGAAGGTAAAACCTTGTTTTAGCTTCATTTTTGGTGTATTCTTCATTGTTGTTTGCTAATTAGTTTGATTTGTTAATCTTAGAATAGTTAATTTATCATTTCAAATAGTTAGACATCTAATTTGCATACAATATGCTCTAGTATATATGCACTGTATATATGTTCTAGTACATATGGCATAGTATATATGGTCACTATATATCCTCTAGTATACATATGGTGTAGTATATATGGTCACTATATATCCTGGAGTATACATATGATGCACTATATATATGGTCACTATATATCGTCCAGTATACATATGTTGCACTATATATCCTCCACTATACATATGTTGTAGTATATATGGTCACTATATATCCCCACTATATGGTCAGTGTATATGGTCATTTTGACATGAAATGAGCATTTTTACTTCTTCCACATGAAAAGGTGGAACTGGAATTTGAGGTCCAAATTCTCATTGTCTCAATCCCCATTTTTTAAACCTTTTAGCTCTGTGTGCAAACAAAACATTATATTTGGGGTCTGTAGTCCCTACAAGATACAACTAGTTATAGATCAAGAATGTCATTGTCAGGCTCACAAATTGGTCAAGGATGTCAAGACAACAAGTGTCAAACAAGATACACACATTTCGAAGAGATCAAAATCAAAGAAAAATCAAAGTTACAAATCATACACTTGAATTTGTAGTTGGAATGTTAAAGAATAGTACACATTAATGTTAAAGAATAGTAAGCATGAATGTTAATCAAAGAAAAATAAGAGTTACAAATCATACACTTGAATTTGCAGTTGAAATGTTAAAGAATAGTACGGATGAATGTTAAAGAATAGTAAGCATGAATGTTAAAGAACAATAAGCATGAATCCCCCAATAGCATAAGGAGTATCATTAGAAAAATATATGAAAATATAAATGAAACACAACAATGATATACATCATTAGAATAGCCCAGTTGCAATAGTAAATATGAATGGAATACACCAAGGAGTATCATCATAAAATGGAGTACAGGCTTCATTTCTTTCAAAGAATTTTGTATATGTAAACTATGAGAATGCATGATCTGAGCATCAACATTACAATAGTATGATTGATCTTCATCATGTGGTACTCCTTGGTGTATTCCATTTATATTTCCTAATGCAACAAGGCTTACAAATTCAAGAGGCATAGACAATAACCAACTAGGAATGAAGAGACAAACAAAAGGTCAATGAAACCATCATGCATATCATTGTATCTACATTAAAGCACATTAAAGAACAAAGAAAGCTCTTGTAAAACTAAAACTATTGTCTACGTTTGTAGTCTTCCCACATCCTACTTGCTATATCATCTCTAAACTTCCCCCAATCATCCCTATCACGCTAACTCAACCCATGTCTCAAGTATTGGTATATTTATCCCATCACGATCATCATCCTCTTCAATAACCACTTCGGATGGAACATCATCCTCTATAGTAATGAATTTTTGCAGTATGCAGTATGCCAAAACAATGTGTGCTTGTGTCGTGATTGGATAAGACATTGCATGCCTCGGGATAGGAAAATGCTGCTTCAAAATGCCAAATGTATGCTCTATTGCATATCTAAGAAAGGAGTCTTAGTGGTTAAACAAATCTTGTAGGTTGTTTATAGGGTTTTCTCTTGAAAACTCCTTCAAGTGTTAACATGTACACTGATAAGGAGTGAGAAATCCGAGTACATTTGGATATCCAACATCGACTAAATAATATTTTCCTACAAAATAAAATATATTGTTAAACTGTGAAACATTGACATAGTCAAACATTTATCATTTTCTTCAGTTAACATACAGTGTGAAATGACATACCAGGGGGAACTACAAGTGGATCTGATCTAGTGAGAACTGACGCTAGAACACAGCTATTTGTAGCAGACCCTTCCCAACCAGCAAGAATGTATTAAAACTTATAATCAAAAGAAGAGACAACCATAACATTTTGTGACAAGTTCCCTTTTCTATCCTAATATTTAGCCTGTAAGTGACATCGACAGTGATTGGTATATGGGTTCCATCAATTGCTCCAACATAATACTATAGAAAGAAAAACTATAGTAAAGAAACACACAGTAATAAGATTAACACTAAGGCAAAACTATTTGTAGCGCTAGGGGGTTTACCTTAAAGTAAGAATCGAAACGGTCCTTCCCACTAATTTCAAGAGTGTTTGGTCTAGCTGGTACAAAATAATTTGCATGGAGTGCTAAGACAGTCATCAAGGCCTTATGGAAGTATCGACTTACTATCTCTCTAGAGTGACCAAAGTTGTGGGTAATCTTACAATTCCTTAGATTGTGGCCAAGGGTGTGGAGGAACATGACTAATTGTTGTTCTAACGTTATGTTCAACATATCTGATAGGCTTCCTTTTTGCCTTAGAAGATTGGCTAGCTGAAAGAAGGTCATTTCACTCATGCGAATTTGGTCATGACAATGCACCTCATTCGAATGAATAATGTATTTATAAAAAGCACTTCCAGCACTTCTTTCCTTACACTTTTTTTTCCTACCTTCTTGTGCAAACACCACTTTGGCTACTCCAAGGACAACAAGAATAAGTGTGTGAATACGAGAAGTTTTGGTCTTCTTACAAATGTGTCCTTGAATGTTTATAGTGTTGGTAAGATCCATCTCTGAAAAGTACATGACAAAGAAGGTTTGAGATACAAAATTGACAGTCGTAGGAAGCAAGAGGACAAGCCAAGAAATGTGTGTACTTATTGGCACAACTATTTGTATTTGTATTCCTAGCTGGTTATTATCTATAGGTGTTGAATTTGTTAGCATTGTTGCATTAGGCAATGAAATATGAATGAGAGAAAAACATATAAGATGTTTTTTTCTAAAACATGATTAATAATAACTTAATTAAATACATATATATGTGCATATATATAGTTCTTATATATGCACACACACACACACACACACACATATATATATATATATATATATATATATATATAGGTGTATCATCTTAAAATGGAATCACTTCCATGATAAGAGCATTTAGCCCTCTGAGTGAGTGATCTGGGTCATGTTAAGCACCTTGATCAGGTCTTTGCATGAATCTGGCTTTCTCCCCCCATTCTACTTCTCTATCCACCTGTTTTCACTTTATTTCTGCATTTCCTAGCATTCTGGATTGAGGTCCTAAGGTTTTTAACCTCAAGGTCAAAGATGACCTTAAGGGTCAATGAAGACCTTGACCCTGACCTAGGTCAGGGAAGACCTCAACCCTGACCTAGGGCAAGGTCTACCTCATCCTTGACCCAAGGTTCAAATTTTAGGTTTCTGTGATTTTCGAATGTCAGGTTTCAGAAATATTTGTTTTCCCACTTCTAGGTCAGCCATTTCAAGTTTCAGAATGGTAAGTCCTTAAATTGCATTTAATTTGGGTCCATTTCTAGGGGTTAAGGTTAATTTGGATTCAATTCCCCAATGTCGGCCTTCTCTAGAGGATTGTGCCCTATATCACTATAAAAGGAAGCCTTCCTCTCTCATTTTCTCATCCATTATTCACATCCATTCTTACCAAGCAATTTTATGATCAAGATCTCAAGTGCAAGTAAGAAAGAAGGAGAAGGAAAGAAAGAGAGCATTCATTCATCTTCAAGCCTAGCATTCAAGCATTCAAGCATTCATCAAGGAGATCCATTGTTAGCCATTGAATGACTCAATCTCCTTGGAGCCCCATTGAAGATTTCTCCATCCACATTCATCCAAGCCTCCTCATATGCAAAGATCCATTCAAAATTGGTGTTGAAGATTAAATGCCATTGATTTGAGACATCCTACATTCATTCTACATCCATTGGAGCATCCCTACTTGTGGATTCAAGGATTTGAATCCTCTACAAGGACTTCAACATAAGCAAGGTGAATTGTTTCATTTACTTTGTTTATGCACATTTCAATTCAATTTCAAGGTTAATTCCTAAATTGGGGTTTGACCAAGGCAAACCCCCTCATCCAAAGAACAAAAACCCCTTTTTCTTGCAGGTACAGGTGCAGAACTGCGGATCTGAGCTTGGATTTGGATACCCTTTTCAGTGAACTTCTAAGATCCGTGAACAAAGTCAAGGACAACCTTCAAAATCTTGAAGTAGCTTTTGACCTTTTGTTTGGGTCAAAGACTACCTACTGTCAAAAAGATAAAAGTTTTCTGGGTTTTCTTCGTCTCGACATTTCCAGTCCAAAATAGGTTGTAGAATTGCCTGAGACTGCACACAAACATCAAAATTTAGCATTTTCTAGATTTGCCCTATTTTGAGGTTAGTATTTGCCTTTCAATTATTTCAGATTTCAAGCATATACTCTTCATAAGGAAATATAAGGTTTTCTCCTTCATTCATATTTTCCATAGATTGAGTCTTTTGTGTATTAACCTTTTGGTTGATCAATTTGGATCTCACATTTGGGAATTTGGATTTAGAGGTAGATCTCATATTTTCCCCATTCATTTTGACATGCATACCATTTCACCCTATTCAATAGGTATGTAATATTATTAATCATGTTTAGATAATGACATTCTTCACTTTGGCAAAGCGGCTAAGGCAACGACATTCTTCATCTTATTCAAACATAATGATTTTTAATCCTGATTTATTGCTTCAAAGATGAAAAATTTCTCTTCTGAAGTTCTATTTTAATTGAGTTGAAAAATAGTTGTTTAAATCAAATTTCCATAACAATTATGAAGGAGATCATAACCCCGCGATATATATACTCACCGCCTTTCATCTGATATGTATGCTATGATCAAATATGTAGATAAACAACAAGACTACATATCGGTGTTCATTATCATAATGATTAATAATAACTTAATTATATACATGTATATGTGCATATATATGGTTCTTATATATGCACATATACATATATATAAGTATGTAATATTATTAATCATGTTCAAGATAACGACATTCTTGACTTTGGCAAAGCGGCCAAGGCAACTACATTGTTCATCTTGTTCAAACATAATGATTTTTAATCCTAATTTATTGATTTAAAAATGCAAAATTTCTCTTCTGAAGTTCTATTTTAATTGAGTTGAAAAATAGTTGTTTAAATCAAATTTCCATAATAATTATGAAGGAGATCATAACCCCACCATATATATACTCATTGCCTTTCATCTGATATGTATATGTGCATACCTACATTTTAAAAAATCAAGTAAAAGATGCCAAGAGATATCAAATTTCAAATTATTTACAAAATCAACCTCACACAGAACACCATGAATTAATATTCATATTGAATAATTAAATATTTCAAAACTAAATTTCAATCAAAATGAGTCAATTACTAAGTTAACCATCAACAATGATACTACAATCATGTGAGAAAGAGATGAAATTAACTAACTTAATTTGATTACTTGGTTGAGCTCGATATTTTCCACATAAGCTTGGTAAACAAATTATGTCAATGCAGTATTAATATCATCTTGAGTTGACTTAGTATGTGCAACAGGGAAGCAAGGTTTAGAGGTACCTATCTAACTTACAGTAAATCCACTTAAGTTCTCATTGAAATAAATTTTAATGACCTCCAAAAACTTAGTTGTAGTAGAAGTGATCTTAATACTATTATGATTCTCATTACCATATGTTGGAGGGAAGTTTCTTCTCTTGATTGAGACTACCTTAGAATGGATGTGACCATGGTAAAGTTCAGGATTGATGAGGTATGATAAATTATTGGTGATTATATTAATTGGTCTAAAAGAATTTACATTTAATTTTAGATCTATTAACATTTTGACAGTGGGTGAATTAAAAAAAAATCCCTCTAGCCCTACAAATTCTCCAAAAAATCTCCCAATTTCATTAAGATTTTATTGTGTAATAGTTGGTGCAGAGCACCTCCCATTTTGATGTGTTTGGTGTGTTCTAGGGTTGTGTGAAGTGTTTTGTGTGGATTGGAATAAGATCCAATAGGTTGAATCCAAGTAATCAACCTCCATGTTTGTAAGAGAACAAATGAGCTCATAAGGATAATGTGGTCTATATGGCCTATAAAGACCAAATGTGTTATTTTTGTCCAGGTTTGGTTTAGTATATGTATTAGGACCCTAAATGTCCTAACTAGGTTCCTAGAGGTCATCCTCAAGCATTGAGTTGACTCAAAAAGTCAAATAGCACTAGATGTAAAAAAAAGTTGCTAGCAACTTTGAAAGTTGCTCGAGCAACTTTTGCAACTTCTTGGCAAGAAGTTGCCAAATGAAGTTAGAGAAGTTGTAACCACTCATGCTTGGTATATGAGCATGGATTCGATGAATTTTAAAGGTTAATGAATTTTTGGATTGCTGATCATCATTGTGTACTTTCTGTACGGAAGAGAGACTGTGTTTCCTTCTAATTAACAGTGTTCTTTGTTTCCTGTACGATCCTATACAGATTGAATTGGGTGATTGGGACCCAAGGTGGTGTAGTGTGTTGAATTAAATTTCTTAAGCTTTGATTAGTTTGATTTCAAGTTATTTTAGTGTGAATTAAAAGTTGGATTTAAGTCACCGGTCTGTAAGATCCATTTACAGAGTCTCAATGCCTAAAATGGCTCTAATCTAAGCATCCACTGGTGGAAATGGCTGAAACTCTAGGGGATGCAAGGTTAGAGTTTGTATATATTATTTATTTATTTTTTGTTGTTGCAATGAAATTTCTAGACCAAGGAAGAAGCCCTATGGCTAACTATTAGGAATAGGTGAGCCTGGACAGGGAAAAGATGGCTTTGGATCGAGCACCCATGATCTTGGAGGAAGGACTTAGAGGCATGTGTGGAAGCTCTAATGAGTCTCCTTGAAGTATGGAAAGGTAGGAGAAGGTGAATCAAATTTTGAAGACCAATTTGGTGACCATTTGTTCAGACTAGACCAGAGGCCTAATTAATAGGCTAAAAACTAGGGCTTGATGGTAACTAGGGTTATGGGTGCAACCAGAAGCTAAGATTTTGGATTTGGATAGTGTTGGTGGATACCTTGAATATTTCAAAGGTCTTTTGTGGGGTTTTTTGGAGGATTTGGGAGCATTAGGTCGAAAATAGTGAAATTAGACCTACTAGGAAATAAGCCAATTAGGCCTCCTAGTGAATTTGGTAACAAAAGGCTTGGTAAAGTATCCTAAAGTGTGGGAAAGGGTTATAATGGACTATTGAAGAGTCAAGGACATAGTTAAGAGTCTATGTGAAGAAGCCTAGGGAATTGAGGGCCTAATTGAACCTAGGAGTATTGGAGCCTTCAACAAATCAACTATACCTAGGAGGAGAAGTTGATAGTGAGGATCTTGGAGATCCACATTGAAGAAGGACACAAGGAGAAGTAACCATTGGATGGTTATGAAAGTTGAGAAGCTATTTGGGAAAGGAAACACTAGAGTCCTAAACCCTCTGCATCAAAGTGGTATCAGAGTTAGAATTTCTTGAAGTTTGTGTCTGTCTGAAGGGGAGGAGAGCCAAGAGGTTGAAAACATGCCACCCAAGGCAATGAGCAGGGGTGCCATAGTGGACTTGGTCCAAGAGATACTAGAAAAATCCATCCTAACAGAACCAAAAGGTAAAAGGAGAGTCACTGAATGGGGTGATGAAAGTGAGGAAGAAGATGAAAGCTAGACAAGAGAGACATCTAGAAAAGGCAAAGAAGTGGTTGAGGATAATGACAAAGTGTTCTTGGATGCTTTCAAGTCCATTAAAAAAGATAGCATGATACACATTCCCTATTATAGTGGCATTTTGAATGCTAAAGAGTTATTGGATTGGCTAGAGGCCATAGACAATCAGTTTGATTACAAGGAAGTGTCAAAAGAGAAGAGAGTTAGGTATGCTAAGGCTAGACTCAAAGGATCTGCATTAGTGTGGTGGAATATGATGGGGTCACTAATGAGAAAAAGAAGATAGTCTCATGGAAAAGAATTAAAATCAAATTGAGGACACAATTCTTTCCCACTGATTATGAGATACAAATGTATCAAAAGTTGCAAAATTTAAGACAAAAGGAGTTATCAATCAGTACCTATATTGAAGAGTTTAATAAGTTGAGTCTAAGAGCAAGAAGGCAGGAAGATGAGCTAGAAAGGGTAGCAAGGTACCTCAATGGATTGAGACAAGGGATCCAAGATGAAATCAATACGATGGCTCCTGACAATATGCACAAGTGTTTTCAATTAGCCTTGAGGGTAGAGGAGAAGGGTAGGAGGAGGAATGATTTCCAACAAAGAGGCAGGAGTAATAGATATAATAGAGGATTCAGAGGTAGGAGTAACTTTGGGAGAGGACAAAGCCCAAATAGACCATAAGAGAATCAGTTTATGGATAATAGTGGGGTAATCAATTTAGATGATCATTTCGAAGAGGAGGATACCAAGGAAGGGGATCACCAAGAGGAAGATTTCAGTCCCAAGGAAGATCTAATCCAGTCTTCACTAGAAGATGTCATACCTGCAATCAAGTGGGGCATACAATGGATAGGTGTCCTGAAAAGACTTCCTCATCTTCTATGGGGGATAGAAGAAATCAGTTGGTGCAAGAGGAAGATACACAAAGTGTTACTTCTCCCATCTCCAAGGCAGGGCCAGTAGTGGATGGAGAGAACCTCATGTTAAGGAGGACTTTGTTGAAGATTCCCAATACCATGGAGCCACCTCAGAGGAAGAGCTTGTTTAAGACTACTTGTAGGTCTCATGGAAAGATTTGCAAAGTGATAGTAGACTCAAGATCTACTAAGAATATAGTATCAACAGAGATGGTGGACAAACTAAAACTTAGAAGGATACCTCACACCACTCCCTACAAGGTATCTTGGCTAAACAAGGGACAATAAATAGTGGTTGATGAACAAACTATGGTGGAATTTGAGATAGGTGAATACAAGGACAAGGTCCTATGTGACATATTACCATGGATGCATGCCACCTTCTTCTAGCATGCCCATGGCAATATGATGTGAAGGCCATTCATGATGGTGAGAGGAATAACTATGTAATCACCAAGTTAGGGAAGAAGTTTCAGATGGATCCATTACAAGAACCTAATGCAGAGAAGCATGTGGGGGCTAGTGTGATGCTATTGAGTGGGAAGGAGTTCTTGAAGGTCATGATGAAGGAGAGAGGGGTCTGTTGTGCAGTGATAGCAAAGCCAAAGGAAGAGACTAAAGAGAAAACTAGTATGCCTCAAGATGTGCAAGTACTGTTGGAAAAGTATCATGATATAGTGGATAATAGATTGCCCAATGCATTGCCACCTATGAGAGAGGTGAGTCATCTAATAGACCTAATTCCAGGAGCCAATCTACCTAACAAGGTAGCATATAAGATGACAACAAGTCAAAATGCAGAGATAACAAAACAGATTCAAGATTTATTGGAAAAAGACTAATAAGAAAGAGTTTGACCCCATGTGTTGTGCCAACTATCCTTGCACCAAAGAAGGATGGAAAGTGGAGAATGTGTATTGACTCCAGGGCCATCAATAAGATTACAATTAGGTACAGATTCCCAATGTCAAGGATTGAGGATCTGGTGGACAATTTGGGAGGTTCTTGTTATTTCTCCAAGGTGGATTTGAAGTCAGGCTATCATCAAATCAGGGTTAGGCCTGGTGATGAGTGGAAGACAACCTTCAAGACAAATGAAGTACTGTATGAGTGGCTTGTAATACCCTTTGGCCTAACTAATGCCCCTAGCACATTCATTAGGCTCATGAATGAAGTGCTGGCAGAATTTATAGGTAAGTTTGTAATAGTTTATCTTGATGACATCTTGATCTTTAGCAAGTCTAAGGAGGAGAACATGGAGTATTTGGAGATGGTCTTGAGGAGGCTACATCAAGAGAATTTGATGATCAATCAAGAAAAGTGTGAGTTCCTGAAAACTAAATTAGTTTATCTTTGTTTTGTGGTTGCTAATGGGTGTATGAAGATGGACCCTGATAAGGTCAAGTCAATTTTGGAATGGCCTACACCTAAGTCCATAGGGGATGTTAGGATTTTTCATGGATTGGCTTCCTACTATAGGAAATTTGTGAGGAATTTTAGTCATGTATGTGCACCTATCCTCAACACCATCAAAGGAGGAGTCAAATGTTAGTTCAAGTGGACAGAGGCAGCTGATAAGGGGTTTGAGATGTTGAAGAAGAGGATTGCAGAACTACCAACCTTGAGGTCCCCTAACTTCAATCAATTATTTGTGGTGAAGTGTGATGCTAGCAAGCTAGCCATTGGAGCAGTGCTAAGCCAAGAGGGACACCCTGAGGCATTCTTCTTAGAGAAGTTAAATGAGGCCAAACAAAATTACTCCACCTATGATTTGAAGTTATATGCAATGGTGAAAGCACTTAAAAAGTGGAGACATTATCTCCTACCAAGGGAATTTGTGGTCTATATAGATAACCATGCCCTTTCTTGAATGTGCAAGAGAAATTGAATCAAAGACATCTTAAGTGGGTAGAGTCTTTGCAAGCCTACACATTTGTTACCAAACATAAGAAAGGAGTTAGCAATAAAGTTGATGATGCTCTAAGTAGGAGAGTATTAGCTATACAGGAGATACAATTACAAAGTGTGAGTATGAATGATTTGAAAGACCTCTACAAAGAGGACAAAGATTTCAAGGGTGCCTATGAGGCATGTGAGAAGTTCAAACAGGGATTCAAAGCGGTATTCACTGATTATATGTTGTAGGAAGGATTTTTGTTCAAAGGGCACCTAATGTGTATACCTCAATGCTCAATGAGGGAGAACATAGTAAAGGAGAAACACCAAGGAAGCTTGGGGGGCCACTTTGGAGTGGATAAGACACTTGAATAGGTGAATAGGCATTACTATTGGCCTAAGTTGTAATCAGATGTTAGGAAATTTGTGGAGCAATGTCAGATATGTCAGAGGGCTAAAGGCCAAAGCAACAACAATGGGTTGTACCAACCTCTATCCATACCCCAAAGGCCTTGTGAGTGCTTGAGCATGGTATTTTTTTTGGGGTTACCAAATACACCTAGGGGACATGACAGTGTGTTTGTTGTGGTGAACCATTTTAGTAAGATGGCACACTTTATACCAAGCAAGAAGACCAATGATGCTTCACATATTGCAGGCCTATTCTTCAAAGATGTTGTAAGGATCCATGGCTTGCCACTGAATATAGTAAGTGACATAGATAATAAGTTTGTGGGCCACTTTTGGAGGACCTTATTGATGTTGGAGCATCCTAGGATTCTTGGCAATCCTGTATCAACCAAAAATATGTTTGTCTTTATAGGTAGATTATTAGTTTTGATTGTGGTTGGTGAGTACTTTCTTGGTTTGGGAGACTAGTTGCTCAGTTTTAGTGGTTACCGGGGTGCTCGGTCTCTAAAGAATGCTCGATAACTGAAGGCATCGATTTACTAGCCCTCGGTAATAACTGCATTGCTCGGTCATGCATGGCATGGTCAGTTTCTGGCGCTTGGTTATTTCTCTGTTGCTCAGTGTTCTTTCTTACTAACTTGGTTTGTTTGGATGGATCGTCTTGGCCGACTAGTTCCATTGATTTGGGTTGCGCTCCTCGAGTTATGGATTAACCGTTGGGTGTGTGGGGACCTAGATCTAGCATGTTGCATTATTCTATGAGAATCTGATGACCATTGGGGTCATCTTGGATGATTTTATTTATTTGTAAGGCTATTTGAGAGCCGATTGATGTTTTGGCATTTAATATTTATTTGTAAGGGTTAATTGTTTCATCAACCAACTTGTGGCTGGGGATCATTATTTATAGGATATTTGGGTAGTTATTTAAGGGGAGAGGGCATCATGTAGATGAGTTAGTAGCCTATGAGCTTAGGAACATAAAGATTGCTTGGAAGTTTGAGTACAAGTTTAGATCTTTCCTAGGTGCCTACCAGTGTGTTGTGTGTTGTAGACTTGGGCTAGCTAAGTGCTGATGTTGTGGAAAAGATTTGGATCCTACAAGATCTTGTAGACTATTACTTGCTTTGTATTTGGCCATAACTGGGAAGGCCTTATAGGCCGGCACATTGCATGTAATCAGTGATTTGATGAATAAAGATTTCTATTCTATATCAGATCTACTATTGTTGTTGTGTATTTCCGTTGCGTATTGGTTTGGCTGCAAGGTAGGATAATCCTTAATTGGATTCCCCAACCTTGACTGCATCAGGTGGTATTAGAGTGAAGTTTGTTCCTATTTGAGTAAAGTCTATTCCTGTTGGAGCTTAGTGGATCTTGTGTGTTTGTGTCTGGATCTTGATTTAAAGATGCCTCCGAGGAGAAATTGTGAGATCTCAGAGGAAGAAGCTACTGGAGAATTCAGTCTTGATGATTTTAGGGCTTTGCAGAAACAAGTGCAAGACCTACAAGAAGAATTGAAAAAGAAGAAGACTACATTGAAAGAGGATAGTGATGATGAATCTGAGGAAGATCATTTTGAAGAAGTTGTAGAAGAGGCTAGAGATCTGGAGGAAAATAGAATCCTGAAAGCTATGTCTAAAATTGGGAAAAGACCTAAGATTGAAGTTTCTGCATTTGCTGGAAGCCTTAGGCCAGAAGAATTAATTGATTGGATCAATGAGATAGATGAATACTTTGAGTATGAAGAAATAGAAGATCCTGATAGGGTTAGATTTGCAAAGACTAAGTTGAAAGGTCATGCAAATATTTGGTGGAGAGAAGTTTAGCTGGAAAGAGGTAGAAGAGGAAAAGAAAAGATCACTAAGTGGAACCGAATGGTTGACAAGTTGAAGAAGCAATTAATTTTGGTGGATTATGAATTGGACATGTTTAAGAAGATGCAAGCTTTAAAGAGAACTAACAAATCAGTATAGGAGTATATCGAGGAGTTTTGTAGAATCCTGATTAGGACTGGTCATTCTGAAGCTGATAAAGATAAGGTTGCTAGGTATGTCTATGGTTTGAGACCTAGTATTCAAGAAGAGTTACTTATTGTTCGGATGACAACAATAGGAGATGCTTATCAGATGGCATTGAAGATTGAAGAGAAGCTGAATAAGAAGTATGATGGTAGACAAAACAATAGGAATAAAGGTGGTAAAACTGGTGAGACAATTGCTGAAGAAAATCCTATGAAGACTGATGTGGGATCTAGCATTGGTCAAGGTGCTAAGAATTTCAACAGTGGATAGAGAGGAAGGTGGAAGAATGAGTTCACCGGTACTTGTTATAATTGTGGTGAAGCTGGTCATAGAAGTTTTCATTGTCCTAAGAAAAGAGTTGCATTGGCTACTGAAGAGGATATTGTGAATGTTGCCAAAAAAGGTGAGACACTTATCACTAGGAGGTTAGCTGCATGTGTCCATGAACTGATACAAAGAAGAAATATGTTCAAAACCGGATGTAAGTGCAAGAAAAAGGTATGTAATGTCATAGTTGATGGTGGAAGTTTTGAGAACTTTGTTTCAGAAGAGATGGTTAGTAAATTAAGTTTGGAAAGGAGGAAACATCCTAACCCTTATCAGGTTAGTTGGATACAATATGTTTCTAAGGTTAGAGTTGAAGAACAATGCTTGGTTAATTTTCAGATGAGATCTTACCAAGATGAGCTATTGTGTGATGTATTGCCTATGGATTCTTGTCATCTGTTGCTCGGTAGACCTTGGCAGTTTGATAGAAATGTGTTGTTTGATGGCCATGCTAACACCTATGTGGTTAGGCATGAAGGTGCTCGGCATAAGCTGATACCTTTACAAGAAACAGGGATTAAGGAATGTGGAGTCATCAAGTGTTGTCCATGTGATAGTGACAAACCTCAGAAGTACAAGGTTGATGAACCTATTCATGCAGAGTCTAGTTTGAAGGAGAAGGAGAATGATATAACTGAAGAGTTTGTTGAGATCAAGAGGCAGATGATCTTTCTTATAGAGATAGTACAATAGATGGTAACATTTATGATACAGAGAGATGCAGATGCTACTGAGTTGATTGAGGAGACCGGAGAGGATGAACCTTATCGAGGCACTGATGTGATCGGTAGTGGTCAGAGTCGGTTGCTATTAGTTACCGACCAGAAAGATCAAGAAAGTGGAAAATAGAAGAACTTGTGGCAAGGAGAAACAGATGTAGTGAAGACACCTTGGAATGAAGAACAAGAGGAGATATGGGTGAAGAATAGATTTGGTATACCTGTTCTGATTCCCTTGAGGCATTCCTGATTTCCTAATGAGAAAATATTTCTTACTTGGGGTGTCTGATGCAGGAGCATCCTAGGATTCTTGGCAATCTTGTATCAACCAAAAATATATTTGTCTTTGCAGGTAGATTTTTAGTTTTGATTGTGGTTGGTGGAGTACTTACTCGGTTTGGGAGATTGGTTGCTCGGTTTTAGTGGTTATTAGGGTGCTTAGTCTTTGAAGAATGCTTGGTGACTGAAGGCATGGGTTTACTGGCGCTCGGTAATAACTGCGTTGCTCGGTCATACTTGGCATGGTTAGTTTCTGGCACTCAGTTATTTCTCTATTGCTCGGTGTTCTTGCTTACCGACTTGGTTTGTTTGGATGGATCGGCTTGGCTGAATGGTTCTGTTGATTTGGGTCGTGCTCCTTGAGTTATGGATTGACTGTTGGATGTGTGGGGACCTAGATCTAGCATGTTGCATTCTTCTATGTAGATCTGATGACTGTTGGGGCCATCTTGGATGATTTTACTTATTTGTAAGGCTATTTGAGAGCTGATTGATGTTTTGGCATTTAATATTTGTTTGTAAGGGTTAATTGTTTCATCAGCTAACTTGTGGCTGGGGATCAGTATTTATAGGATGTTTGGGTAGTTTTTTAAGGGGATAGGGCATCAAGTAGATGATTTAGTAGCCTACGAGCTTAGGAACAGGAAGATTGCTTGGAAGTTTGAGTACAAGTTTAGATCTTTCTTGGGTTCCTACCAGTGTGTTGTGTGTTGCAGACCTAGGCTAGCTGAGTGCTGATGTTGTGGAAAAGATTTGGATCCTATGAGATCTTGTAGACTATTACTTGCTTTGTATTTGGTCGTAACTGAGAAGGCCTTACAGCCTGACACATTGCATGTAATCAGTGATTTGATGAATAAAGATTTCTGTTCTATATCAAATCTGTTATTATTGTTGTGTATTTCTATTGCATATTGGTTTGGCTGCAAGGTAGGATAGTCCTTAATTAGATTCCCCAACCTTGACTACATCACTTATGGAAGATGCTAGGTACAAACTTGTCTTTCTCTTCAGCCTACCATCCATAGTCAGATGGACAAACGAAGGCAGTGAATAGGTCACTTGGGAACTTGCTAAGGTATTTGACTAAGCAACATGGAAAGTCATGGGATCACATCATTGGGCAGACAGAGTTTTCCTATAATGACTCCAAGAATAGGAGTATGGGTAAAAGCCCCTCTGAGATAGTCTATGGGACTCATCCTAGAGGGATCCTAGAGTTGAGAGATCTCAGTTTGCAAGATAAAAGGAGTGCCCAAGGGGAGACATTTGCAGAACATATGAAAGAGCTGCATGATCAGGTCAAAAGGACCTTACAAAAGCAAGGGGAGAAGTATAAGGCCAAAGCAGACTAGTCAAGGAGAGACTTGTAGTTCAAAGTGGGAGATTTAGTCCTTGCTTATCTCAGGAAGGAAATACTACCCAAGGGACAGTCTACCAAGTTACTCATGAAGAAGATAGGACCCTTGAAGATATTACACAAGTATGGAAAGAATGCTTATGAGGTGGAATTGCCTCTTGATTTAGGCATTTCACCCATCTTTAATGTTTGTGACCTGTACCCTTATGAGGGACCTTCTCTAGATAGGTCAAACCACTCTTTTAAACTTAGGAGATGATGTTTGGGTAAAAGACTTGCCTACCCCCATACCACTGAAATTGGATAGTATACTGGACACTAAGGTGATCAAGAAGATAAGGAAGGGTACATGCAAAGAGTATCTAGTTAAGTGGCAGGGGTTACCTAAAGCTAAATCCATTTGGATGACAGAGATGGACATTCTGAAGCATGGGGTCACCATTGAAGACCTCCTAACTCAAGGGACTTGAGTTCTTTGTCCCAAGGGAATATGGTGTAGAGAACCTCCAATTTTGATGTGTTTGGTGTGTTCTAGGGTTGTGTGAAGTGTTTTGTGTGGATTGGAATAAGATCCAATAGGTTGGATCTAAGGTAATCAACCTCCATGTTTGTAAGAGCCACATGAGCTCATAAGGATAATGCGGTCTATATGGCCTATAAAGACCAAATGTGCTATTTTTTTCTAGGTTTGGTTTAGTATATGTCTTAGGACCCTAAATGTCCTAACTAGGGTCCTAGAGGTCATCCTTAATCATTGAGTTGACTCAAAAAGTCAAATAGCACTAGATGTAAAAAAAGTTGCTAGCAACTTTTGCAACTTCTTGGCAAGAAGTTGCCAAATGAAGTTAGAGTGGTTGTAACCACTCATGCTTGGTATATGAGCATGGATTTGATGAATTTGAAAGGTTAATGAAGTTTTGGATTATTGATCATCATTGTGTACTTTCTGTACGGAAGAGAGACTGTGTTTCCTTCTAATTAACAGTGTTCTTTGTTTCCTGTACAATCCTATACAGATTGAATTGGGTGATCGGGACCCAAGGTGGTGTAGTGTGTTGAATTAACTTTCTTAAGTTTTGATTAGTTTGATTTCAAGTTATTGTAGTGTGAAGTAATAGTTAGATTTAAGTCACTGGTCTGTAAGATCCATTTACAGAGTCTCAATGCCTAAAATGGCTCTAACCTAAGCATCCATTGGTGGAAATGGCTGAAACTCTAGGGGATGGAAGGTTAGAGTCTGTATATAGTGTTTTTGTTTTCATTTTTGTTGTTGCAATGAAATTTCTAGACCAAGGAAGAAGCCATATGGCTGATTGTTAGGAACAGGTGAGCCTGGACAGGGAAAAGATGGCTTTGGATCGAGCACCCATGATCTTGGAGGAAGGACTTAGAGGCATGTGTGGAAGCCCTAATGAGTCTCCTTAAAGGATCAAAAGGTGGAAGAAGGTGAATCGAAGTTTAAAGACCAATTTGGTGATCATTTGTTCAGACTGGATCAGAGGCCTAATTAATAGGCTAAAAACTAGGGCCTGATGGTAACTAGGGTTATGGGTGCAACCAGAAGCTAAGATTTTGGATTTGGATAGTGTTGGTGGATATCGTGAAGATTTTAAAGGTCTTTTGTGGGTTTTTTTGGAGGATTTGGGATAATTAGGTCGAAAATAGTGAAATTAGACCTACTAGGAAATGAGCCAATTAGGCCTCCTAGTGAATTTGGTAACAAAAGGCTTGGTAAAGTATCCTGAAGTGTGGGAAAGGTTTCTAATGGACTATTGAAGAGTTAAGGACATAGTTAAGAGTCTATGTGATGTGTGGGAAGATCCTAAGCTAGGGTTTGAGGTTCTAGAGGGGAGATCTAGTGAAGAAGCCTAGGGAATTGAGGGCCTAGTTGAACCTAGGAGTATTGGAGCCTTCAACAAATCAACTATACCTAGGAGGAGAAGTTGATAGTGAGGATCTTGGAGATCCACATTGAAGAAGGAAACAAGGAGAAGTAACCCTTGGATGGTTAGGAAAGTTGAGAAGCTATTTGAGAAAGCAAACACTAGAGTCCTAAACCCTCTGCATCAATAGTTCAACTGGAAGATTAGGTATGCTAATCCATTTAGCTACTTTTGTAGATTGAAAATCACATGGATCAAAATTAGGTTTTGAATAGAAAAACTTAAAATAGAATCTTCAAAATAAATACAATTACCAGATAAGAAGCTTTTAAGGTTGCATCTTTGCAATCAATGAGTTAAAAACCCTCATGTAGGATAGTACTACTTACCTATCCCTTATAGGTCTCCTCCCACCATTGAACAATGCTTTCCATAGAGATCCTAAAACCTTGTTCCAAAATGTTAATAAAAACTCTTGTGGCCTAGGGTTCATTGGTATTCTAGGTTTCTAGACATGAGCAGTGCCTCTATAATTGAGCCTCCTAGGGTTTCATTGGTCATGATTTATTTTATTTATTTATTTTTGTTGGTAAATTTTCTCTGTAAACTGATATTTGCATTTTCTTGCTTTCCTCAGAGGATACTACAAGTGCAACAGTGTTAGAGGTTGCCCTGATTGAAAGAGTTCTAAATTGAAAAGTGTTTTGTATTAAATCACTGATCAATGCTACAATACCATTGAATCATTAACTTTTTTCTGTTCTCCATCCTGAATTTTATTTGGTGAAAATGTGTGTTAATGTTTAAGCACAGAGTTTAGCCATGCATCTTTAGATGGTTAGGAAAGTTGTCTTAACCTTGGGAAAATTCGTCCTATGATATAATAAACCTTGCTTTGTGTTTTGGTCTCTCTCTTCCCTCTCCAGTAACATTTTTTTCTGTCTCAACCGGTGTGTAGATTAATGGGCTTCATTCTTTATAGGTCTCCTCCCACCATTGAACAATGCTTTCCATAGAAAATAATTGCCCTTGAGACCAGAGGTGGAGGGTTTCCTACAACCCTAAACTAGTTGGAGAATGCACAGTTCCTATCATACCCAACTAGAAGAGTAGAACAGTTATTATAAATTAAAAATATTATAAGTGGAACAATTATTATAAATTAAAAAACCTATTAATTTTCACTAACAAATAATTTTCAGCTCTTCATTTCAGGGTTGGGTTAATTACTTGGATGTGCCATAAATTCAATTCACTGATAAAAGGTTGGTGGCCATTCACTTTAGGGTCTTCCAAAATTACTTGGATATGCCCTGATTTATTTCTGTATAAGATTGATTGGAGGGGTGGAGTGAGGCACTAAATTTGCAAGCGAGATAGAGAAGAGAAAAGGGGCATTGGAGGTGATGTGGTGTAGAAGCAGTCTGTTAAGTATGGTTATTGCTTCTGATTGCCATTCTTTTGCCTGCACCAACCATACCTGGTGTCCTCACTACATGCCTTCTCTCGGGTTATTTTTGTTGTATGCCTCTCTGATCTATTCTATTACTACTACCTTATCTTCTTACTGGTTGCAATATGAGGGTTTCAATGTTCCCGGTTTTATAATTTTAAAGTTTTTTTTTACTAGAAGCCCTTTGAGAATCTGATGTTTTACTCAAGTAACTATTTCTTTTATTTATGCTATAAGCTAGAACTGGTCTCGCCTTTTCTATAGGTACACATGAAACTTTCCAGAGGTCTTGTTAAGAGTAAGTTTTAGTTTTGTGATTGGTATTGGATGCACTTGATAATCATTAAATTTTTTTATATTCATTTTCACAAATTATACTTTTGTACTTCACATGTTTTTAATTTTTCAGATATTTGTGGTTTGCACTCTCTATTGATACTTTATTCTCATTATATTGTCTAATTCTTGCAATCTGGTTATCTTTTTCATTTATTTTGTAAGAATAAATGGCGTGAGATCTTGAACATTGATGTAAACAAATATACTATACCCTTTCTTAGCTATGCACCACCGTGAAATCTCATATCCACCTGTATTTTTACATAATTCACTTAATATTAATTATAAAGGGTTCGGAAAATTCTTTAGCAACATAAAAACAGGAAGTGGAAAAAGAACCATATACAGGCTAATGAGATGTTGTTGGTTGTCTATTTCCATTTTGAATCTGATTGTAGGCATGGCTTAGTTTCTAAGAATATCTAACCAAAAGAGTAGAACCCCTCTAGATTATTTTCTTATCTAACCAGAAGAGTGGAATCCCTCTGGTTGGAGAATGCAGAGTTCCTATCATAGTCCTTGTACAAATAATCTTCGGGTTTATTTACGTTTTTTTGAGAAAATTCATAAACCTTTTTGGCAATCCTTGCTTTCAAGGCTTTGAAAAATGCTAAAAATCACTAGAAATGCAATCTTGTATGAACTAGAAATATCTCTTCATACCTTGCGTTAAAAGAGATTAGGAGAGTTGTTTCCTTAAAAACCTAGCGGAGGAGGGAAAGTGAAGGATGTTAATGCCTTAGCTGCTTTGCAGAGATGGTCGTTGCCTTAGCCATTTTGCCAAAGTGAAGAATGTCATTGCCTCAGCCGCTATGTAGAGAAAAAGTGAAGAATGTCGTTGTCTTAGCCACTCTGCAGAGAATATCGTTACCTCAGCCGCTTTGCCAAAGTGAAGAATGTCGTTGCCTTCTGCTTTGCCAGTGAAAATGTCCTAATGCGGACACCAAAATTTAATAGTCTTTTGAACGAGGACCCGACGACTTTATAAAATTGGAGTTGAAAAAAGTGGAATTTGGCCCTCAAATTCCAATTCCACCTTTTCAAGTGGAAGATGTAAATGCTCATTTTGAGCCAAAATGAGCATTTACATATTCCACTTCTATTTTCATGTTGCACTTCCAAACCGAGGTTTCGACGGAATTAGAAATTGCAAATGCCAATTCTAGGCTAATTCCCGCTACCAAACGGGCCCTAATGGATTTAACTCCATGGAATTAGACAAAGATATGACTTAGCCATAATTTGAGCATTTCCAAGGGTATACGTATATGCCTTAGTTAAATTTTCAACATGGTCACATCAAATTCCTTCAGAATTTGAAGGTGCCAACAAGAAGGACAAGTGTCATTTGTAGAGTTGATCAAGATTTTCTTCTTCTTCCATATATTATCTTCTTCTCTCTAATGTATAGGTTCTAAAATTTTTGAGAATACATCTTATGTATTGTATATAGTAGGAAAATAAATTTTAGTTGTAGTTGGTAAGTATTTAGATTTGCGTAGCATGTCATGTCAGTTTGAGAATTATAGGGAAAAGATTATTAGACTGTCTCCATGATATACAATCAACTCTATTTGAATGCAGGTTTCAAGAGTATTTGATGTTCATCTTTATAGAGTTTATGTAATGTATGAATTGTTCATAGCTTTCTTTCAAGGAAAAAAGTAATTGTATTGAGAAATTCATAGTAATCCTAGTTTTTTATTATAGATTTGTAAGAAGAGGTACATAATATTCATTAATGCAAGACATTACTTGAAAATGCCCACTAATGTGAATTTTTATGCTTGCAAATCATACTTACTTTCTATTGGCTTGACTTTGTGGGCCTGTTATAAGCATTGGTCTATAATATAATGGTTTTCTTGTTTTAGAAACAATCTATAATCAAAGTCAATTTTACTTTTTGTTTTAGGAGTAGTAGTTTAGCATTTGCCCCCAATTGTTGATGAATGATATATACCAAGTAAATTGATTGAAAGAAAAGTTATATTTATTGCCCTTGGCATAATTTCATTGGGAATCTACCACGTTTTCATTTGAATATCAAAAGAATGTCAAGTTTTAAGAATGTTTAATGATACACCCACCTAAGTCTAGTAAAAGGCTTGTAAGCCTTGTTTGTTGTATCTAGTTGTTTGTTGATAGAGGATGACAACCCTTGGGATTTTGTAGAACATCGTCTGGAGATACTAATAGACAGTTTGTTCTGTAAGTTATCTAAAGAAGATTCAAAAATGAAAAAAACACCATTGGCCTAAGATGATTATGGAGGAAAATTAGATAAAAGGAAGAAAACATGGATGAAAAAAAATGACAAATGAATGCAAAAATGACATGTTAGTATACAAGAATGGTAGGACACTAATGAAGAAATAGAAAGTTTGTGAAGGAAAAAATTTGGAGTAGCTTATGGACAAAACAAAATGGGTGTGAAAAAGTTTATTATATCAAATAATTAAACCCCATGAGAGACCATGATGAAAAAACCTACCTAGGAGCAAATATTAAATGGAGAGAAAAAATGTTCATAACTCCATTAAGAGCCAACTCCCACCACTCGTGAAGTGCGTAATAGGTAGATGGACGAGACAAAAAGAAAAAGAAAAAGTGGGAGTAGAGAGTGCCTATTTTGCAACACGAGAGTAGTAGAAACAAAGAGACATTTTGTCATGGAATGCCCGACATACCGTGACATCTAGGCCAATTAGGAAGACATTTTGAAAACAAACAACCTAAACACTTTGTTTGAAGAAACATATCTGACCAAAACAACAAATAGATCAAAATTCAATGTAGAAGAGTAGATCTAGAAAGGAAGATACAAATTGTTTAAAATTTTTGGTGTCTTATTTTTCTAGGGTGTGCATTGTTTGTGGGTCTCATAGACATTATTAAAATCATCCATTCTTTAATAGACTACAACTTTTTTGATGAATAGTGCCTTTTCTATTAATAAAATATTAAAGTTACAAATTCACAAAAAAGGGGCTGGAGGACATAAAAATCACCCTGTAGAGTTCACACGACAAAGCCGAAAATAGCTAACAACTATTCATAAAAAAAAAATAGGCATAAAGCTTTTAAGCAACAAGAGTAGTGCCAGAAGGAGGAGGATCTTTATCATCAGAACCCCACACATCATTGGGGTTAACAGGAGGGTCGGGAAGCGACCAACCATCATCTTCAACTTCTTTCTTCTCTTTCTCTTCCACCCTGGGCGGAGAAATGGCCAGCGCTAGGCGGGGAAACTTGGAGGAGGTGGCAGGATGCCAATCAGAGCCACGACAAGTGCCAGGAGCATCAGGAGGGGTAGACTGAGCTGGAGCTAGAGACCACCCAGAAGCACAGCGAGGCGGAGAAGCCGAGCGGCGCTGCCAACCATCGTCGCCACCTCTAGGAGAGTGGTAGCAGGGAGCCTGAGACCGTGGGGTACGTGAGTGGTGAGCCGAAGAGCTGCGCCCACGACGACGTCCTCTGGGGGGAGTACCTTCAGCATAGATGGCATCCGGAGGAACCCTGACAACAGTGCAGGGGGCATTACCCTAGTGATTGAGCAGCTCCTGCAGGTGAGCCACCTCCAGAGCCACTTTATTAGCTTGAACCTGAATCTGCATCATGACATTATTACATATGCAAGCCTTGTTATACAGAGCAACATTCGTATCAAGAAAGCTGTGAGAAAAAATAACAATATTCCTATCTTTCCACAAAGTGAACAAAATCTTCATCCTGAAAGTATGCCAAATCTGGGTAAACTTGGAAGGAAGTCTAAGAGAATCTCCGAAGACAATCATATGCACAAAGAGCATGACCTTGCTTCTGGGTGGAGAGAAGGCCAAGGCCACTAAAATCACGAGGAAGACAACAATACTCCTAGGCAACCCTGTGGAACCCATGACTGTCAGCTCCAGAGGCCCAAAGAAAGTCTCTGAGGAGGCGTTCTAGCTTGAGATACGAAGCTTTAGAAGGAGCCCAACAAGAAGAGTAGTAGACATGAGTAGCAACCAACACTTTGGAGCAAATTTGAAATTTCCAAGCAAGGGAGAGAGGCTTACAAATCCAATATTGCAACTTTTTCTCAATCTTGGCAATCACAACATTCCATAAGTCCATAGAAGATCCATGGAAAGCAAATGGAATGCCCAAGAAGAGGAAAACTTCCCCATGCTGAAATAGACTACAACTTGAATTGGTCTCCTAGTAAAGAACTTGTATTCTTGAAAAAGAGGTTACAAGTTCAAATCTCGTGACAAAATAATCTAGTGTAAAAAATCCAGAATTAAATACAAGCATATGATGTCACTAGGATGAAAGACGATGCCATCTCACAGTCCACGTAGGCGTAAGTCGTGACCCGGTCCACTTGGCACACTGCGTGCGTTTTACGCAAAACAAAGTGTAGTCTTTTCTTTAAACAGCAGCACGATCTCCCATCGGACGGCAATAACATATACTTTACTTAGATGCTTAATCTTCAACCGTCCGATAACTCTAACTTTGCGGCCATTTACTCTATTTAAACACGTCCCTACACAACTTTTAAGCTGGTGGCGTTAACAAGTTTTGCGCTTTGTTATTGTCCACGCAAATTGGGAGGTGGTTAAATATACACATTGTATATATGACCACAGGAATTACGTATACACAATGAATATGCTCAATTGAGGAGGCTACTGACTTTTGATCGTGTACATAATACACGGGCATACAGCGTAGAAGTATACACATTGAATATACTCAGTCTAGGCTCCCTCTCGGAGAGTTTAGCCGAGGGTTTTGTTTCAATGGCACAGGAAAGCTGGAAGAAAATGGAAGAAGAGAGCGGGCCGCAGCCGCCAGAGGGCCCGATCATGTGCAGCAACAAGTGCGGGTTCTTTGGCAGCTCGGCCACCATGAATATGTGCTCGAAATGTTACAGAGATTATGTTTTGGAACAGACTAAGGCGTCAAAAATTAAAGCCGCTGTGGAAAAATCCCTGGCAGTGGAGTCAGAAACCTTGGATGACCAAAACCCTAGGGAGTCAAACGCCATTTCTGGGTCTGCTACTTCTTCTTCTTCGTTAAGTGACGGGGGGTCGTTGGTGGCTGTTGCAGGAGAAAAGCATAATATTCCGAATCGGTGCGGTTCGTGCAGGAAGAGAGTGGGTTTGACGGGATTTAAGTGCAAATGTGGGGATATTTTCTGTTCGTTGCATCGCTATTCTGAGAAGCATGATTGTTCTTTCGATTACAAGGCGATCGGCCGGAGGGATATTGAGAAGGCGAATCCTGTTGTTAAGGCCGAGAAAATTCAGAAGATTTGAGATCAGGTTGGGGTTATAGTGTTACGGTTAAGGCTTCATTTTTTTTTTCTGGGTTAGGGTTTCATTGTTCATTTTTTAATTTGTTTTCTGGGTTGGAATTATTGGCCATAAGACTTTTATGGCTACAATTGTACAGTTTATGTCTGAGATTTTATTTTTTAATCTCTAGCTTTGATGGGTTTAGAATATTCATATGATTTTGAAAAATTCGATAGAATTATTTCAATAATCAAAATTTTAATAGGGTAGTGTTTCTGTCTATTTTGTTGAAATTAAGAAAAGAGTTTCGCTATTCAAATTTTAGTAGATTGCTATTAACAGCTGTAAATTCTCCTGCATCTGAGGAAATGGTTTCAATAAACTGGTTTAATTTGTATATAACGGCCGTGAACTTATGGAGTGAATGTGGTAGACCATTGTTAATTATTTGTGGTTCTTTCTCCTTGTGTTGTTTGGGGTTTGAAACCAGGTATAATTGTGGAGGCTAAATGTAAGGCTAATTAGAATTTTCTTTCAGGTGTTCAATTAGTTTTTCTAGACTTGTTTTTATTTCTCGTCGCTCGGGTTAGGGTTGTGTTGATGTGTGTTTTATGACTCACTAGACAGTAGAGTAAAATGCCAAGATATTTTATCCTCTCTTGAACAAAGTCTTGTGTATGTTCAGATTGCAAGAAGATCATACGACGACTCCAAGGTTCCTTTTATGTTAGGTCTTTACTGTGGATAAGCTCAGTGGTTGATGTGATTTGTTGAATATCGCAAGGGGCTTTATGTTTTCATTTCATGAATAGATTTCAAATCATGTTGGATGGGAGCTATTCAAAGATTTTGCAATGAAACTCTCTTAGATTTTTAGAAATATGTGGAAATTAAAAGGGATTAGGGCTCAAAAATTCCATTCTACTCCTAAGGGTAATGATAGTAACAAATAGGATTTTGATGGACAAATTTTGAATAACTGAGTTTCACTTCGCCAAGTTAAACTACAAGTACATGTGAAGTAGTGCAATCTTCAAAGGTTATGCAAGAGATTTTCATACCACCATGGACACCATCAGGAAGAGCAATGTACTTGAATGATAGAAGTTAAGCATATGCAAATATGAGGTTTAGGCTAACTTTGTACAACGATTTACAATCAGTAAAACGTCAAAAGTATGAACCAAAGTGAAATCATCAAGACATCATCATATTTTCCATTGCAATCACAATACTTTATCTAACAATCTAATCTAAATGAGGGAATTAAGAAACCAAGCAAGCTTCAAGACACAACAAATAATCATCGAACTTCAATGAAAATTATAGTCTCAATGGCCCTTAGCAACAATCTCAAAATTTACTCCCTTACAAATGAGAGGCGAGACCTTTATATAGGTCCTCGATTACAACATGTGTCCTAGAGCAAAACAATAATTGATGGCCCAGATTTTGCCACTTCAGCCCTAATTAGGGTTAGAGCAAACAAAGAAGAATCTACATTAATGCCAAAAGGAATCTACTATCGTAGTGGGTAATAAATGTCCACCAAGCATGCATACTTAGAAGGAAAGTGGGTTGCAATAAATGACCACTGAGTACACACTCTATGCATTAAATGCGTCCGCTGTCTATCTTTGACCTCTTTGCTTGAATGCTTGGAATCTATCCAGCATTGTCTCCAACTCTTCCATGCTGACGCCTAGTGTTGATTCTTGTTTGAACTCCAAGGCAACCACTGCTCGCTCAGACTTCAAACTGTCATCCCAATCTGGTACCAAGTCTTGAGCAATGTGCATATCATTCGAGAAAATAAAGTTCTCGTAGTCATCTTTGGTGAATAAATTCAATCTAAAGGTCTCCTCCAACTTACTCCTCAAGTTGCTTACATTTATCTTAGTCTCAGCCAATCTTTGTGATGCCAATGATGCAACAACGTTGGAAATTTCCTGTTTGACATTCTCAGCTATCTCCCTTAGTCTAGTGGACTCCTTGGTGAAATGTTCAAACATTTCCTTTGCCATGAGCACTGCACCATACCATCAGGTAAAATCATATGCTTCTCTTTCCGTGATGATTTCTACTATCAATCAATACTTGTCGGGGTGTTTCCATTAATTCTTGCAATTTTGTGATCATCTCATTGTGATAGATATGTTCATCTTCCCATGACTCCATGCATTGAATTTGGGAAAGGATAGCAAGTGTCTTGCCATGGATTTTCACCTAATCCTCGACATGTTTGTAGGCCTCAATCTGGATGCCTTCTATCCAAACCTTTGCTCCTTGTGCAGTTCGCCTGATCCTATCAATCACTTACACCAATTCTATCGGGATAACCAGAGAAACAAAGGGTGGACCCTCTTCCCTAACTGGACGAGGCAAGTTGTTTGTGTAGTTGCATAGGGCCTTAATTTCACCCTTTGGTCTCTAATATTTCTTCTCTAACTCTCTCTGGTTATCCTGAATTATTGAAATCCTCCATGACTTGCGCTTTGGATGCATGGCTCAAATCAGTCCTAGTGACATTGTACTCCTCAGGAACAATTTGGTCTTTTGCCTTATCCATTGCTAGTGTTGCAACTTGTAGGATCCTGGATCCAGATTCTCCTTGGATAATCTTTGTGAATTTCTTTGCTTTTCCCTTTTCATCAAATTGGTTGACTCGGTTTAGGATTTCCTGCAATTCAACCATTGGGTCAACTTCCTTCTCTTGACTAATCTAAATCTTTTGTCTCAACCATTCTAGAATGATTGCATTCTGATCTCTTTGCACCGCCAACTGCTCTTGTCCTAGAACTGCTCTAATATCAATTTCTTCCTCAACTCCTGGACTCTCTGTCGCTTGCTCAGGAGCTACAACCTCTACTATAAGGATTCCTTCCTCTGTTGTAGGATTTTCTGCTTTTGTTTCATGAACGTCTTCCTCTATTATCTTTCTAAAAAACAGTCCAATACTTTCTTCGGTGGTGACATCTTGTTCTTTACTCCTTTGATGGGCATTGATACTCAACCTATCCTGCATTGGCCTAGTCGGGTGCTTTTTTGTCCTTCCTCTGCTTGCCCAAGAAAAGTGACTATCTCTTGTACGCTTGGAGTCCGACTAGGTGAGGATGGAACGTTCTTGAACCTCTGCTTCTTCTATTGTGGTTCTTCAAAATGAAGATCCAACCTCCTCTTTGTGTGTGTTTCTTGAGCAACACTCTTATCCTTTTTGCGTTCTGCACTTCCTGATGGAATTTCTCCTTCTATCCTTCCTCCTGAAGAGTGTTTGGGTCTCTCATCCCTTAGTGGGTTGATGACCCAACAACTTGTATGTCTAGTCCTCCTTTGGGATGGTTATCCTATCAAATTGTCTTTCAATCCACCACTTCGTAAAGTCCAAGATTGGTTTTGACAATGCATCTAGGTTTGTAATCTCCTTCTTTTGCCAGTTATAGGAATGAATTACCCTCTCCTTTTTTGGATTGTAACCTTTATGGAGCACATTCGGATCATCCTCCATCTGATTGGGCACATGAAAGATTTTGCATGCTTTGATGATGTTCAAGGGTAATTTGGAATGCATCCTTTTCCTAATCTCATTTTCATCATCAATGATGGCCCAAAAAATCTTCGAGATGAACTTTATGCTGATATCTTGATCCTGCTACTAATTTGATTTTGTTGTAAGGATCGAAGTAAGGCCTTCCTACATGGAACAATAGATGGAAGAAGTGCAATTCATCCTGAGATCTCTCAGCTGCCTTCAAACATGGGCAAATTTCACCTTGATCTTCACCTATGAAAATTGGAAAATCCAGCCCCACCCTTTTCTTGCCTATGTAAATTTTGTTGTATATTGTCAGCTGTTGAGTGAGTTCCAACATGACCATTTTATCAGTAGGATACCTTGGTAGCTTGTATGGTTGTGAAGAAAATCCCTGCAACCTGATGTAGGAGAAAATGGGCAATTGAATAAACCATTCTGGGTATTGCTCCACTAGCCTTATTGTTGCGACAGATAATCTTAGGTGAATCCTCTTCTGCAAAGTCCTAACGATGCGCATGGCAAATGCATCATTAACTTTGACATAATCATCCATGGTGTGCAGATGCAACCAAGGATAATAGTGGTACACCTTTAAATGTTGAGTATTGTTGTCAATTGCTCCTTTGCATTTTAGTCCATCGTATCTCGTAGTTCGTGCCAACATTTATATGATATACGAACTCATGTAAAACTTCCTTGAGTGCTCCAAGTTCTCCAACTGCACGTTCAAGTTGTCACTAATTAATCCAGCCCAACCTATGTGGTTATGCTCCTCAACTACCTGCTCAACAAAGTACCACATCCAAGTCTCGAACAGATAGGATTGCGACAAGCCAAAGATTTTGCTTAGCATCATAACCAAATCGCTATACTCCTGGTAAAAATCAAGCCACCCCATCTCGTTAGGCAACTTGGAAAAATGAGACCTATTTTGTAGTCCCCTATTGTTTATAATCTCTTCACAGTATTGAATTTTGAGAATGAAGACTCTTTTTGCTTGCTTTTTTGTCTTCAACACCAACTTCCATGATGAAGGAACTCCAAATGCCTCTGAAATAGCTAGTGGGGAGAGATCAGCAATGATGTTCCCTTCGGTATCCTTGATTGTCCTATCTCTAGAATCATAATGTTTTGCACATTCCACAATTGACTCAAACAATTGCAGCTACAATTCCACTGTTCACAATTCGAGCAGCCAGGTGGGTAGGGTGATGATCTTTGTAACCGAACATCCTCCTGTGAAACTCAATCATATCCAGGCATTCGAGGTTTGTGTCTCCAACATTTGCCCATTTCGAAACTATCTTAAACTCTGGATAAAATCCTCTTTGCTTGTTCTTTATCAGCTACCTTCCGGTTACGCTCATTCCTCTGGGTTCTACCATCTCTTCTTCCCGCAAAACAAAAACAAACTCACATAAGAGCATGCAAGAAAAAAGAAATAATACTTTCTCCATAACAAAGAAAATTTGGAAGTTTATCAAAATTTCTCCACTTTTCTTCAGAATAGGATCTCCCTATCTACTGCAAGATTTCATGCTTTTTCACAAATTTTCAAACTTACTGAAAACTTCCCTTTCTTCCCAAATTTCTCGCGAATCTTTTCAACAAAGGATGATTTCACATCTTTTAGGAAACAACTTCTCTCTCTCCTCAATAATTACTCCAAGGAATTTTGCGTTCTTAATTTTTTTTTTCAGAATCATCTTACAACCTTTCTAAATCTCCTTAAATTCTTCTCGCAAATCTTTCAGATTCTTGAAGCTTGCTTCCCAACTCGCTCTTTAGAGTATGTGTGATAATGAAATGAGAAGGATTGCTTATATAGACCCAAACCCAGGAAAGCTGCTTTAAAACTTGTGGGCTAATTTTAAGAAATTGTTTTTCTTGACTCCCAAGTTGCCAAACCGGGTGAAGATTCCCTTACAGGACTGCCACTTGTCTCCATTTTTCTTCTTGTTTTCCAAATCTTGCCAATTCGAGCACTTTAACTTTAGGAGGAAGTTTGCTTTTTTCAAATTTCTCTCAATTTTCCAATTTTTGATTTTTTGAAAGTTAATTAATTAAATATTAATAAAATCAATATTTAATTATGATTTTAAAGCCAATTTATTTAAAAAAAATTTAAAGCAATTTTTAATTTTAGTCAATTTTTGCATTTTTGCTTTTATCAATTTTCAGAATTGTATTAATTAAATATAGAAATTAATATTTAATTAACCTTTAGATTTAAATCCAAAATCAATTTAATTTCACCTTTTCAATTTTTCAAAAGTTTAGTAATTAAATATTAAATATGAAATTTAATATTCAATTATCCTAAAATTGATTTATTCCAAATCTAGTTCAAATCAAATCCAATACCTACAAACTTTATTTTTATCCACTTCAAATTCCTCCATTGCAACTTTATCCAATGTTTTTTTTGGGCGTGTGTAAAACTTCCTTGTCTTCTGTTCTTTAACACCAAAGATATTAAATTTTCCATGTTCATGTTTTATACGAGCGCATTTTAGGTTTGATTATTTTTATTTTGGAACTTTCCTTGACCGGAGGGAAATTGCGCTATCTTTCATGCTTGAGCGTGTTTTGAGCGTTGTGGAGGACATTTTTTGTTTCTCTTATTTTGAAAATTCCGTGACCATAGTCCATTTGCTCTCATCTTTGCATTGGAGTGAGGTTTTAATAGGATGGCGGATTTCTTATTTCAAAACATTCCTTTACTCGACCGAAATTGCGCTCTTCCTAGCGGCAGAGCGGGATTTTGATAGGATGGTGGATTTCTTCCATCAAGTCCTGAATACTTATGAGCCTGTCATTCTGCGCGATTGCACATACTCCCTTTGTGTTATATTGATATGGGCATTGTTATTTTTGATACTTGCAATGGATCATAAGAAAGTACTCCTTCATTGAATTGTGCTGGGCATGTATTGGTTGCCATCGTGGACCATTTTGTGATTGCAGAATTCCTTCATCGCTGGTGCCTTTTCTTGTCCAAAATTTCTTCCTCTAAGTCGTTTTAGTGCCCTGTTGTTTTCCGTATCTTTGTGGTGGACATTTTTTCGCATCGTGCTTCCTCTAACTTGGTGCTACACATTCACACTGGACTGTTTTGAATATACATGGTGGAGATTCCATCAAATTTCTTGGGTATATGAGATTTGTGTTCTGAGATTATTGGCAGACTTTCTTCATTGATCTAGACTTCTTTCATCGTTGGAGAGGAGTATTCTGACATTGTTCTGTGTTGGCCATTCCTTTTTCTTACGATTGCATTTAACCATTCTGGCTCCCTGTGCACTCTTTCTTTCCGCAAAGCTCTTCATCCAACATGATACCATGATGCTTTGCCGCGGAAAAAATCTTTTCATCATTACTTGTGGGTCCTCATTTAAAGTGATTTTGGAAACATCAAATAGATTCTTTTCTCACAAACTCTCTTCTGCTTAATCAAAGTCATGCTGGGATCCCTTGACTTTGCCGTGTGTGATTCGAGCATAGGGCATTTGGAAGTTTAAAAGGATTTGTCTTGTGTAAGCAGAGGCTTTGCTTTTGCATTACTATGTTTATGAGTACAAATCAGGTGTGATGTTGGATCCCTCCTTTGAAAATGAATTCTTAATGCCTCAGCATTGTTAATGTTTTTATAGCTGCGATAGAGATCATTATACCTATGTCTTGCTTTGATGCTTTCGTCAAAGCTCTGCAGTCATCTATCTTGCTTGCTCGTCCTTCTTCAGTTCTCAGTTGTGATTACATTTCAGATTGGCTTCATTGCGTGACAGTTCTTTTCCTTACCTATTGTTCGCTGGTAACCTCTATAATGACTTGACACCATATTTGAGTTGGCATTGTATACAAGCGCCGTTTTTCTTGGCACCGTGCGTTTACATACTCCGCACTGGCTTGGCATCATGAGTGTGTACACATGCCGGCAGTTTTCTTCTTGTTTGGGCTCGTGTCATTTATGTCGCCGATTCTCATTATGGACAATGGTGATAGTAATTATGTGTAACGGCTCACATTTTATTCTTGTCGTATTTGTTCATATCGGGTGGACTGTTCACATTCAGCTTTTGAGGAGTCGAGTATTGTCTTCTTCTTTTCTATGTTTTGAGATCGTGGTATGATGGATGGAAAAACTTTCTTAAGACTTCAGGGTTATCATACCTGGTTGGAGATCTTTCTGAGATTGTTTACTTTGCGGTTTCTACTGTTATTTCAGAACTTCAATGTTCTTGTTTCCTGAGTATATAAGTGCAGAGGAAAACATATTTATATTATCTTGTTACTCTTGATCTGTGCGTGATCGTTAGACATTGCAGTGAACACCTTTTGATGTATGCATTATCGCGGGATTGTTTTTCTATGAGTTAATGCTTTCAGCTCGACACTCTCCTAGCCGTGTTTGATATCGGGTTCAACAGAGAGCTGTGTCTGATGTCTGACAGCTGTGTTTCATATTGGGCTTAATCAGTGAGCTGTGTTTATCATCAGACATATTTTGTGTTGTGTTTATCTGAGTGATATATTTACCACTGTGTTACATCTATGTTGTATGTACCACCGTATTCAAGATTATGATGATCCCCTGATCATCTTGGCTGAGCGCATCATCATCAGAGAGACATTGTAACTTTGCATAGAGTATCAATAAAAGGGATACATTTTGTGGGCTGGGTTGTTTCCCTCGAGCAGGAGGGTTTTTCCCAGGATAAGGACTTGTGTTATCTGTTACTTGTAGTTTGCATTTTCATTTTATGTATTCTGGTTCAAACTTTAACAAGCATGATGCCAGATTTCCTTTCACCTTCGAGTTTCATGTTCTTTCTTATTCGGGTATACAAAAGCATACTGATGGAGTTAATTTCAAACTTGGCCCAAATTCATCCAAATTTTGATTACTCAATCTCCTCTTCAATTTGAGTGTAACAAGACTCTGTGGGAGGTCCCAAGAATTTCCTTGGATAACATTTAGACTCATTTAGACTTGATGCATTCAAATCCACAGTCTTGACCTCAAGAAAAAGGCTCCAAAATTGAGGAACTAGAAGACAAGGAAAAAACTCAGATCTCGGACTCAAAGCCTATCACCTCTCAACAATAACAGGGGGGAACTTCAAGAGACTAGTACTAAGGGCTACTAAGAAAGCCAAAACCGAAAGGTCCTAGTGGACAGAAGAAGATAGGGGTCCCATCTTTGATGGGCGATGTGTGATTAGGTCACAACAGGCTGGATGGTAGGGGGAAGCCTGAAGGCGTTGTTGGGCAAACAATGGATTTATGGGGTTGGGGTATGTTAATAAGTGCATGGTTAGACTGGGTATGCTTATAATGATATACTTAAATTGTGGCTTATGGTTATGAATTTGATGAATTTCAATAACTGAATTTCTGGTGCTTTTTGAATAAAACGAGTCAGTACTTTTTGTGATTTCTATAAGTGGGTTTTTATTAACAATTGTGTGATTGTGGTGAATTTGACAGAACGAGGGTTCAAATATTTTCTTAGTTGGGTATAAAAGCTAGATACAAATTCGACCCATTGAATGAATTAGTCAGATTATGTTGGCATGCAGTATACATAGCATTGTTGAGCGAGTTTGAGTTTGATCAAAAGGGGTGTAATAATCTCAAGTAGCGAATAACAGCTGTACTATTCTGGCACATTGAATTAATTTAACAGGATAGGTTGGCATGAGTGATGGTGAATACCAAGTTATATTGTTATTCAATTTTGATGAAGATGACAAAAGCGATTTAATAAGTTATGAAAAAGATTGACCACAATAGGTTGGCACAAAGTATAGTGAGTAGTGGGAAAAATCGTTGTGCTATTATGATGAATTAAGAATTCAATCAACATTTGGCTGATTATGTCAAAATGGATTGTGATCAGAATATGTTGTCATGGACAATAGCAATCAAATTTTGTTGTGCGGTCAGATGACTTTTACTGAAGGGATTCAATAATATTTTAATTGCGTTATAAATTTGGGCAGTTCTGATATGTTAAATGGATTTATTAGAGTGGATAATAATGAATACTGAGTTTTATTGGTAAGAACATACTTTTGGGGTGAAAACTTCTTGTTTATCCAATCTATGTTTCAGGCAACACCACCATTCCTAAGATTATGTGATATGGTTGTTTAGCAGACTAAGAGCACTTTATGTAGATAATTCTAGTTAGTCAGATGGTGCCATTTTTAAATGCTTTCTAATCTCAACTGGCTTGCTTATCACTGCTTGGTAAAATTAATGTAGTACTGAATTATATTAAACCATTGCACAGTTGCAATGAAATAGCCTATAAAATGTTTCAATTACTGTATTTGGGTAAAACAGCTTTGCAATTCTGAATAATTGAAAGGATTGAGCAGAATAGAGTATTACGTGGCTGAGGCAAATAGGTGCAATTCTGTTGAATTTGAAAAAAGAAAACAAACCATTGCACAATTGCAATGAAATAGCCTATAAAATGTTTCAATTACTGTATCTGGGTAAAACAGCTTTGCAATTCTGAATATTTGTAAGGATTGAGCAGAATAGATTATTGCGTGACTGAGGATTAGGTGCGATTCTGTTGAATTTGAAAAAAGAAAGCAGGTTCAGTAGTTATTTTCATTGGGTATATTAGAGCTGTGTGATGTTGATTTGTGATTGGAGTGGTCATAGCAGGTCGGCATTGACTAAAGTGAACATCGATTCATATTGGCAATTGTTAATGAAGTTTATACAAAAGGACTATATTTTTCATGATTATTTGATATGACAGGCTAAGATCTCCTTGTATAGGTGGCTTTAGTCAATTAGATGGTGCCATGTTTGACTGCGTGCAAATCTCTCTCTGGCTCTCTTAGCCAGTGCTTGTAGTAGGGACTCAATTCCATTAACTTGGATATCTTCTAAATGAATTTTGTACCGAGTTATATGAAAAGTTGTGCGATTCCTATGAATTTGGCCTAAAAAGTGTTTTTATTACTGTGATGGGGTAAAACGGCTCTGCAATTCTGAATGATTGTAAGGATTGATAGAATAGATGGGCATACAGTATTGCAAGGCCGAGTCATATTGTGCGACTCTGATGAATTTTAGAAAAAAAGTAGGCAGAGTAATTCTTTTCATTGGGAATATAACAGATTTGCGTTTCTGATTTGTTGAATACAGTGGCCAGATCAAATTGACATTAAATCGTTAATGAAGTTGACAAAAATAGATTCAGTAATTTTCAAATGGTCACTTTGGAATGACAGCCGTGCTATTCTGATTTATAATTTTATTGAGTGGAAATACTGAATATTGAGTTATTTGGTTGACCAACTGTCATCAATTGGATAGGAAGGGGTTTAATATTTGTTTTTTCTATCGTGTAGAACAGCTTTTCAATTCTGGTTTACTGAATGTACTTATCGGAATAGGTTGGCATGGAGGTTAGCAGAGCTATGCTGTGCAATCTTGGTGAGTAGTACTCAAAGGTATTCAGTAATTTTTTAATTGGGTGGAACAGCTGTACGATACTGATTTATTAAATCAATAAGAATAAGTTGGCATGAAATATTGTTAATAGCAAGCCATGTTGAGTTTGGAATTTATGGCTCTTATGGAATGCAATGGTTTATTGGGTTTCTTTTTGGACTCTTGAATGTGTGAGTTATCTTGAAATTCGGTTATGTATTGCGGCCCTTGAATGTCTTAATGGTGACAGATTGAAGCTGAATTTTTAATGGTCTGTCAACGGAGACTGAATCTCTCAATTGGTGTTTTCATGAAATTTGGATTCTTTAAGATGCTTGTCAAGATAAAAGCTTTGTTAGAATTGAGACGATTGCTTCGAATGGTATGGTCTCCACTGCGTATATATTTTAGTTAGTTTGATAAATATTTTTGTTCATTTTTCCTGTTAAGCGGTGTCTGTGCGTGTTTCATTGTCTCCTCTAAAATTTATAACATGTATAAAGTAATTTCTTTTTCGTTGGCTTAAAAAGTGGTTCTTGTTTATCCTATAATTATGCCTTTCATGTTTTTGCTATATGTAAGTTGGGTAGGGCTGAAGAGCTGCAAAGTAATGTTGAAGTGTGCTATTATATTAGTATCAGGATCGTTAGATCCATTTAACAAAAACTTAATCTCTTAAGAAATATATCATTAAAAAAACTCTTTTCTTTCGTGTTAAATTTATGCTAAGTTACCGATCCTGGTTTTGATACAGGTTCGGGTACGCGGGTTTGGCAACTTGTTTTTATCCTTGGGTTCGGGTTGGCACACACAAACGCGCACACACGTATTCAATACTTATATGTATGTATGTATACAAACACATCAATATATTATAAATTTATATATACATCATACATGTTCAACACTTCAAACGTATAATAATAAGTTAGAAGTGTGATACTCGTAAATCCATAATTGCCAATAAAACTTAAAATAAAATATCTTATTTATCACATTCGTAATTTGCTAGTCTCAAAATATCATTGAAAATTCAAATTACAAGCCACTTTTTATATTTGATATTTAGTATTCATATTCATCTTCATCATGATCATAGGCATCAAGGTAGCATGATATTCATAAATCTATAATTGTGTGTATGTTTCTGGATTTGATTGTGTGTGTTTTTAGCATCAACGTTTCGGATCACACTCTGTGTATCCATCATCAAGAAGAGAGAGTGCCAAGAAATGATGATGGATCACGAGTGATCCGAAACGTTGATGTTAAAAATACAATCAAATTTAAAAATGTACACATTTGAAATGGATTGTGGAAATCTGATCTAGAATTGCCAACAAAATTATAAATAAAATACCTTGTGTATCTATTCATAATTTGCCAAAAGTTTTAAAATGTATTTGCACATGGATTTTAAGGGTGCAAATTAGTTTTTTTAGGCATGGAGGGTCCATTTTTTAACACCTACATCTATAGGTGTGTCCGAGTTTGTAGCATAGGAACCAAGGTCGAACCTAGCGGAGAATTGAATTGGAACCCGGCCTCAAAAACATGGGAACCCAGTAACCAAAAAAGGAGTGCATATTTCCGTCACTTCTGCCAACTGCTTCTAATAGTATTGAAGATAGATCAAACTGATGCCACATGTGATATAGAGCCAACCTAGCCAATAGTCAATTCCATCTTATCATTGTTGAATAGTGCGTTCGAACTGTTATGCAACACATTGTTTTCACTTGCTCGTAGAACTAAATCATGATTGTTTAAGAAGTTGAGGGAGGTGAGTTATTTTTGTGGTAAACCCCTCACTTGGATAGAAATTCCGACAAAACCTCTAAATCCTTTGCCATTTGTTTTAACCATCTCGAGGGAAAAATTCGAGTCCCAAAACTTCATTGCTATAAATCCACTTTTACTTGTATCGACATTTTTGTTAGTAGTCTAATCTGCAATAGCATTGCTAATTCGCCTTGTATAAGATGATTCCATCGATGACGTTGCCTTGTTTTGTATCTCGCTTTGTCCAATAAGTTCCTTAAATTACTTAATATGTTTGTTAAAATATTCTATTTTTCTTGATTTGTAATTATCAAAATAAATATTAAAAATATAATCCTTCTTTACATCCAATTTTTCTTGATTTGTAATTATCAAAATAAATATTAAAAATATAATCCTTCTTTACATCCAATTGCACAGGGCTTTCCTTGACAACGTCACGCAGACTAGAGTTTAAGGTTAAAGCTGCATCCTCATTATTTGTTTGCTGACTTAAAATCGAGAGCCATTGCAAGAATTAGTTGACCTCGATTATTCCTAAAACTGCATCAATTGCAAGCCTTTTACCTAGTACTATCAACCTCGTCGATCCCATCAAGGCTTTGTTTTACTTTGCAAATCCCGATCGTTTGTCAAATCGTATGTTTTCTTCTTCCCCAATGCAACAATCTTCTTTACACAACAGGTTGTAATTCTATAATTCATTTAAGAGGTTTTTATCTATTCTAACAATAGTTCAAGACTTTAGATAATTTTGCTTATTTATATCTTTCTAAATCCATCTTACCCTGTCGATTCTCAAAACGTATGTTTTCTTCTTCCCCAAGGCATCAATATTCTTTACGCAATAGATTGTAATTCTATAATTCATTTAAAAGGTTTTTATCCATTCCAATGGGAGATCAAGATTTCAAATAATCTTTTCTTATTTATATCTTTATGAATCCATCAGAATCTGTCACTCCTCAAACCGTATGTTTTCTTCTTCTTTAATGCATCAATATTCTTTCCCCAATAGATTATAATATTATAATTGATTTAAGAGGTTTTTATCTATTCCAATAGTAGATCAAGACATCGGATAATCTTTGCTTATTTATGTCTTTCTAAATCCATCTGAACCTGTCGATTCTCAATAATATGTTTTCTTCTTCCCCAATGCATCAATCTTCTCCACACAATAGATTGTAATACTATAATTCATTTAAGAGGTTTTAATCTATTCTCAGACTGTTTCAATTGAAGGGAGATGTCCTTAAAATGCACTTGGTTTGCTGTAAGGAGATTTTCTAGATGTTCCATATACTAATGGAGTGTAAAACCTTGTCGAAAGCATTTACTTCCAAAGCAATACAACTTACAGATCTCATTGCTCCAAAATATTTTAAAGGTGGGAGATAAGGAGCATTGCAAAAAGTGTCATAAGACTTGCGATTGCTTTGAGAAAAGTAACTCATGGGAGGGGCCAAACGTCCTAATTTCAGTAGTAAAAAATTATGGTGGAATAGTAGCGAGAGACTTTTAGTGACTTGGAGCCATCAATTGAAGTTAAGCAGTTACACCCCTTATTGCCTTATTGGCTTCATAGAGAAAGGTGCTTTTATAGATTTAATGTTAGATGGGGAGTCCACTAATCATGCTTCTTTCTAAAAATTAATTTATCTTACATTTCCCACTTTCCAAGTAAGTCTCTATGGCACATTTGATTATTCCTAATGGTTGAGTCTCTCTTTGAGAGTCTTCAGATATAGTTGAGCCACTCTTTGAGAGTGTCTTTAGAAAATAATTGAGCAACTTCTGACCATTAATCTACTTGGCGGACATAATTTTCTTATAATCTTACTCTTTAGGTACAATTCCTAAAATAGCTTCAAATGCAAGGCCTTAAGCCTCTTATTAATCATTCCTCACATGGTCCTTAGCTAACTTCCATTTCACTTTAAAAAAAAATTGCTTCAAAGAAAACTCCGGTCACAAGATATTCATACCATAGAGCTAATCAAAAGAAGGCATTCCAATGTAAGAATTGGGGAGCTTTTAATCTCAAAATTGAGAATGTAGTTTACCTTTGGTACAATGTAATTAGGGGAACAACACCAACATTTGAGTGCGTTCCAATAGGCATATTCTCCATGTGCACCTAATCAACCAATTTACTAATTTTAAAGGAGCCAATAAAATGCTAACTAAGAGGCTGTTAATAAGTTTCATATGTACTAATAATCGATCATTTTTTAGTTTTTTGGTTAATAATTGGCCCATTTGTGTACTAGTACTAGGACATTTGTGTACTAGTACTAGGACATTTGTGCACAATTACTCTAACATTTGTCCATAAGTACTACCAACTTTGAGTGCACAAATATTGGGGCATCTTTAAGTAGGTATCAAGTGACACTTTCAAATGTCCACTTTTTGACCCTTCAACGCTTAACAAATTCTACATGGAGTTTTGCTAATATTCAGGGGCCACAAAAATATTTTTTTGAGTAACCAAGTTGCATATAGAGATAACAAAAAAATGTTGAAATCCAATGTATAGTTTAGGCTCTACAAGTGTACAAAGTTAGCTATAACGACAATTGATATGCTTCCCATACTGTTAGAGTTTTAGGTGACTCTACAACACCTCCAAAATCAAATGAAAGACAAAGATACCTTCTACAAGAGAATGACAAGACAATTGCAACATGATGCAAGAATGATATTATTGCTAATAGACATTAATTAAATGTACATAATGTGCTTGCTTATATAGGCAAGGCAATAAGAGACCATGATAAGGAGTAGAAATGTTATCACACACAAGGTGGAATTACATGTCCACCAAAGGTGGTTTATTCGCTAGTATGCAATGAAGTATGTGCAACATGTCGAGGATGATAATGTGATAATTGTTTTAAAGGTGGATCTTACACATAAAGTGGAATGTGATAACAACTATCATCATCTAAAGTGGATTTTCTCTTACATTATGTGCAAATAAGGTGCAAACTCTTAGGTGTCTCATATGCAAACTACTATGTAGTACCTTATCTTAAATAAGTTTAAGTAAAGTGTAATCAATGAATATTTAATTACACCAACACCCGGGCCGGGTGACCCCACAATAGTGGATTACACTTTTTTAGACATGTTGATTTTTGCCGAAATAACACATTTTTAATAAAATATGATGATTTAAGCTTTGAGAGGTTCCATTTGAAGGAATTAATTAAAAATGGTTAGCTCAAAGCCTCTTAGATAAAAAAAAATATTTCTATAACATTTATACTCCTCATTTATACCTACAATGGAATCTCCTTCGCACCTATTAAAATACAGACAAAAAATTATTTTGACTTTATCTTTTGGAAGATTAAATGAATCTATTTGACAAACCTATCTATGTAGTAAGGTACTACTGTAATTTTTTTTCAATTATTATAATGTTAATATATATTAAGTTTATTATGACTTTATATTTTTAGTTTTACTAAATATAAATATTTTATCGTATGTCTACCTCTTTATTTGATGCTTATGGAAAAATATTAAATGAGAGAAAAATTTCTAAAAAATATCTATGCCCTAGGTATTGAAGTTCTCTTTCTATCAAAAAATATAAAAATGAAATTGGACAAATACATGACAAGTTATAACCTATGTAGTCAAGGTATTAACAAATTGCAGTTTAGTCAACTTCAAACATTAATAAAATATGTAATAATTGTGATAATGTCATCAAACCAATTGCATTCCCTCTGTATGAATGTTACAAAACTAAATTCGAAAGAAGCACATTGATATCTATTTTAGAAAAAAAGTTATGTTCTATGAAAATAATGTAATTATTTGAAAATGACTTTTTCAGCAACATACTAGTTTTCGTGAGAGAAAAAATCATTCAAATCAGTTAAAAAAAATAAAATAAATAAATTTAGAATCTAGATACAAAATCTTAAAAGACTCTAATTTACTTCATCTTCCGATTTTAAATGGTTTAACGAAAATATGCATCTGAACTTGAATTTTTTTTTCAAAATGTAGAGTTTAGTGTCCGTTCAGGCAAAAAAGTGTAACCCACTATTGTGGATTCACCCCCCCCACTTAAGTGCAACTTAGGAGAATGTACTTAAACTCACAATGTAAGATGGATCCCGACTACTAGGCCATGTTAGGTACTCACGTACAATGCAATTGTAATGCAATAAATCTATCATAAAGCAGAGAAAGAAAGAAAACCACATGGGGCAAAACTCCCCTCTAAACGAGAGATGAAAACAAGATACATGGATGGAGGACTCAAGCCCCCACCTCTGCCTATAATGGATAATGTCTTACAAAAATGGTGAGTGTTTCAAGACAAACATAGTCCAATGTCAACAAACAACATTTCTCCCCTTGGGAAGAAGATAGACCTAATACAAATGCAATAACACTTCCCATTTTGGATAGGAATTAGTAAGTAGAAACCAAATGAAGTATGATGATGTTGTCTCTAAAATCTGCTTGTGTTGCTATGTCCTTGGATGATGAAGATACCATGAACCAATTAGGAACCCACCCAATCACAATAGAAGGTGACAAGCAAGGAACCAATGGAAATTGATTGTGAAGAAGCTCCAAAGATAAAGATAAAGTGACAACATTGGTGCCACAACTATCGTCAAATATGAATGCCTTGAAAAACTAAATAAGAGTCTCTAAGCTCAAAGAATTCATCACATAACCATGATCAACCTGAACCAAGTAATGTGACATGTTAAGTGACGGAAGAGACTCATGAATGTCAATTTCCAAAGAAGGTGAAGAAGATTCTCCAACTGTGACGAAGCTGTCATCAAAGAGAAGAGAAACACCCTCAAACATGTCTCCCAAATTTGAAATGTGAAACTCCACAAACAATGAGCCAATATTTGGAAAGTAGGAATCCAAATCAAGAAAACAAATAGATATCTCTTGCAATGACTAATTAGAATCACCAACAAGAGATGAATGCGTGATCTCAATGGGAGAAGTAGGAGATGCAGGTGGAGCCACTAGATCATCATATCTCTCAAGTGCTGCATAATATTCAATCTCCTCTAAAGTATCATCATGATAGGGAACGTTATCTACATCATCAAGTGGAATGAGACAATTTGAAACAAGATCATCTGGGAAAGGAAGAAGATGCGGATCTCCAAAAACCTCCCAAATAATGGTCCAAAGTGTGCGTGGACACTAAATACCTCTGAACTTGGGGTAGATGTCATGGAAGAGATCTGAATTGTTGCTACTACCAATCAAATCTATTATATGAGCATTCTTTTCACCCCCAACATATTGCTTCGAATGTGACTTTGGCTGAGGAATGAGTCCATAAAGATGAGACATGAGATTGAACCATCTACAATGTGTGATGATTTCTTTTGCCCATGACTCATAATTACCCTTAGTCAAAAATATTACTACAAGATGCGTGCAATAACCTATGATTACATCAATGATACACTTCTCACATTACAAATTGAGATCAATTGTTGATTACCACCCATAATATACTTTGCACAACAAGACAAAGTTGTCTTCTGATTTCAATGATTACCACCCTAATTAGGCTATAAGAGACTCTAATGAACAATGCATAAGATTCCACAAAGATCCAAGCAAATACAAGTGCCAAAATAGGCCAAAATAGAACATATATTGAAAGTGATATCTCTACTCACAATGGCTACAAACTGATAGGAAATATGGTATAGCTATGAAAAATTGCAATTTCTAATCAATTTGGCCACCAAAATTAGAAAATAATTCATAGGGAAGTTCACAAAAGTCTACCCCAAATTTAAAAAAATTGCTCAAAAAACCGACTTAAAATGATCAAGATATGAGCCACTAAAGTTGAATTGCAAAATAAAAAATCAAATGGTGAAGGGGCAGAAAATTCAACCAACTGTTGATGTCAGCAATCTAAGTGATTAAATTTGACAATCATATGGCTCTTACAGTAAAACAAAAACCCCTGATTTTGATGGTCAGACGACCATCAATTTTAGGCTTGTGAAAATCACTATGAAATAAAATTATTGGGCCAATATGTTAACTGAGCTGTTGATGTGGCGTTTACACAATGACATGGCATGATGACTCAGCTTCTATGCCATGTGTCACTTTAGGAGTCGCTGTTGTGTATGCAAACATAAATATGCCACATGGTGAAATGTTGACTGGGCCAGGCAGTGTCGGAGCTGGCCATAGAAGAGCCCAATGGTGTAAGAGCCCAACAAAAGAGCTACCCAATGGTGGGACACGTGTTTAGTCCCACATTAGTAGGTGCTAAACACTTTGCCTTGTTTTTATACAAATTTGTCGATAGTATTGAGACTGAATACTAGTGGTGATGGGTTGAGGCCTACTTGTGTGGAATTTATTTGCCAAAATTAGGCTTTTGGTTTGGATTGTGGTCGTTGGATGATAGAATGGCTTGTTGGGTTTTGTTGCTATACAGATTTGACAATCTTGTGGATAAACTGACAAAAAAATACACAGGAGTAGTGGACAAAGCCCAATATTTTTTTGCCAATTGTTTTTTAAAAAATCCATAAATAATATTGCGAAAAATGGAAAAAAATGTAGAATTGAAAAATATATTATTTAATAGTCGTACCAGGTTGCGTAGGTGAGCTGTATGACTTGCTTGTGCAAAAATGTTTTGCTACAAAATTGACTTTTGCCTAATATAATCAAATTTATGGTCAATTTTCATTGAAACAACCTTTTGGATGCAATGGTGATGCCCAAATAGCCTTATTCTGCACTCGCAATTGAATCAAGTCAAATTTACTACTCTTGAGAAGGAGTCTTCTCACCTTGAGAGCTCTGATACCTTGTTAGAGTTTTAGGTGACTCCACAACAACCTTAGGATCAAATGAACGACAAAGATAACTTCCACAAGAGAATGCCAAGACAATTACAACAAGATGCAAGAATGATATTATTGCTAATATACATTAATTAAATATACATAATGTACTTGCTTATATAGGAAAGACAATAAGAGACCATGATAAGGAGTAGATAAGTTATCACTCAAGAAGGTGAAATCACATGTCCACCAAAGGTGGATCATCTTACATTATGCAGTGAAGTATGAATAATATGTGAAGGATGATAATGTGATAAGTGCAGTAAAGGTGGATTTCACACATAAAGTTGAATGTGATAACAACTATCACCACTTAAAGTGAAATTTCCCATACAACATGTGCAAATAAGGTGCAAACTCTTAGGTGTCCCATATGCAAACTACTATGCAATGCATTATCCTAAGTAAGCTTAAGTAAAGTGTAATTAGTGAATATCTAATTACACTAACATGTATTATTTTGAAAAAGATATTAGTTTTTTATCTATTAATCATTTGTTGAGTATTCACTTGATGCTAATTTAAAATTAATTTGAAAGCTTGATTATTAAATCTATTGGTCATTTATTGAGTATTTACTTGATTGCAATCTAATTTTTTTTGAAAGCTTGATTAGTATATATATTGGTCATTTATTGAGTGTTTACTTGATGCCAATTTAAAATTTATTTGGAAGCTTGATTATTGAGCTTTGGAGTCTTGCGCCCCTTTATTCGCTATAGAGGAAGATTAGATGATTAGAAATATGACATTAATACTTCAAAATTTAATTCATAAACTATACTACATGTTTCATTACTTTCTTTTTTCTATATTAGTTAATGGATTCGATTGTGGATTCTATAATACATGTTTCATTACTTTTTTTTTGTCAATTAGATTGAGTTACAATATCAAAAGTTTAATATCTTTACTTTATTTATTTTTCTCTCATTTACTTTTCTATATATATCTCCTTTTCTCTCATTTCTTTCATATTATATATTTAGTTTTTGATTAAGGAAAAAATAGGTTTTGAAGGGACTCAAAACCATTTACAAAAAGAATACTAAAGACATACAACGAAAGCCCATCAAAATAAGAAAGAATGAAATCAAGACCACAAAATGGGTTTTACCAACGGGTTCCCACAACTTGGACCAAAAGCTTCACAAAATACCAACAAGTAGTCCAAAACCAAAGAAAGAACTAGAGAAACTCCAACCCACACACCCACAACAAGGAACCATCAAGATTTTCCTTTAGCACCTCCCTTGTGGGAATGAAGAGTCATGTCAAAAGAGTGTGCAGATGTCTTAGATTTATTTCCTTTCACAGTGACACGACACATTGGTGTAAGAACAACTAGGTGTGTAAGAGCAATTTTGCATCATCCAAAAATATTTATTTAATTTTAAATAAAGGCTTGGAGCAAGCTATTATGTGTCTCCATGTTCCATGGCAAATGTTCAAGAGAAAATAGGGGATGCAATATATTATTTATGACCTATGTCAAATGGTAGTTGTATAAGTCAAGGGAAGACACATGCTAGTGACGATCAAAAGGCATAATGGAGTAATTTTTCACCTAGGCATTGACTTTGGGAAGTGGGAGAATGTTGTTTACATGTTAGTGGGATTTTCAAAGAGTAATGGAAGAGTCTCTTAGGTCACCACTTTGGAAAGTTGAGTGTTATATTGGCTATGTGTTACCTTTCTAGGTGGCCAAATGTATTTGATTAACATCGATAGGCTAACAAGGGGGTTGACCCTTACACAACCACAACCTGAAGGTGTCAAATAGAACAACACATAAATAGGGGTGCTAGCTTTTACAAGTGGAGGCCATCAACGACTTATTAACAACACACAAACAATAAAGGTGTTGTCAAAAATAAAATACAATAAATAAACTACACACTAGCATCAAGGCTAGTAGCCTTCCTCAAGAGTGGGAGGAAAACTCACTCAACACATGTAGAGAAGAGTGAGTTTGAGGAAATTTTTTTCCAGCGCCACTGAACAATTGTCCAGGCAATGTTGTCCTTAGGCTCCCACCACAAAGGGGAGCAACTAATGCAACTCCATTTTGATAACCGTCAACACAAGGGCTGGGGTACTTTGCAAGTTGTACATTGTCAGCTAAATCTTGGAGTAGAGAAGGAGTGAAAGATGAAGAATGGTCCTCATGGCCAGAGGGGGCCACACCAATAAGAGTAGGAGTGGTATTCTCATGGTTTATAGTTAGGGCATCAACTAGATTTAGAATAGGAGCATCACCCAAATTTGTAGCAGGAGCTTTATTCTCATCGTTAGCCTGTAAGGAATCCTCAAGCGTAGAATCAGAAGCTGCGACAGTCAAATGATCATCATTTCCACCAAGTAGTAGCACCTCTGCGACGTAAAAGGGAACAATTTGTAGTCAGATGGCTAGTAGAGAAGCATGACCAAAACCGAAAGAGGAGGCACTCGTAATCCAGTGATTGAGTCCAAGGCTTGTCCCCAACCATGAGCACCACATCTCCTGGAAGTGGTGTGGAGATATCCACGTCAACCAAAATGTGAGCGAAAGTAGAGCAACCTAGTGAAGCCATAATAACCTTATCCACCTTCAAGAAATGGCCAATAGAGTTTCTAATGGCCTCAAATCAAGAAATCTCCCAAAAATGGAGTGGAAGATTAGGGAGATGAACCTACACAAGGCGCACATTGAGTGGTTCAATAAGAGGCTTGAAGGAGATTGTCCAAGGTTTGGTCGAAAGAGAGTGATTCCTCCAAACTCACAACTTGCTCAGTGCCAAATCACTATCTTCAGAGGAAGAAAATGCATCAATAAAAAACCCCTTTGCATAAGGGTAGGTGGCTGAATGTTACCCACTACAAGAGGCTATGGATTTTCCAAGTGGTTTTAGCTTGTGGCCCTTGGTTTTTTATTATTATAGTGGTTTTCCTCCCACAAATTCTATAAATTGGGGCAAGGGTTTAGGTTAGTTGTTTCATCATTCAAAGTTGAGAAGAATAGTCCATTTCAGATTTTTTAAAGTGTAGCATGTAGCTCTAGCTTGTATGTTTTGTAAAGCCCATGTAGCTAATGTTTTTGATATGAAAAGCAACTAAATAACAAGGGGGATGACCCATTACAAAAGTAGGGCCCAACAAAAGATTGTCAGACCATCAACAAAACGTGGTCAACACAATAGGTGCTAACAAGAATTACAAATAAACTACTAATACAAAGCCCAAAGGCTTTTTCCCAACCCAAAGGGGCCAAACTGACACCACAAAAGAGTAAGGGAGAGAGTTCTTTCTACGCTGTCAGACAACTGTCCAGGTGATACTATCCTTAGGATCTCCAAAAAAGGAGACTCCACTAGGGCAACTGTTAGCACAATGAATAAAGTGCTAAAGAGATTGAGTATCATCAACAAAAGAAAGGTGCAAAGAAGAAGCAAAAGTAGAGGGAGAAAATAAGTCCTCCTGTCCAGAGGGAAATGCACTAGAAAAAATGGGGGCAAAAACAAGGGTAGCAGTAGGAGCAAGACTTGGAACAACAACAACAACTTGGTCCCGAACAACGGTCACGACATCGTTGAGGTTTTTTGCAAGAGTTTCTTCTTCGTTAGTAGCTTTTGAATCCTCAGAGGACTCAGGAAGAGATTCAACAACACAAACTATCAAATGACCATTACTTACAACCTTCCACCAAGAAGCAGCTCATTTGTGGCATACGTGAGCACAATCAAAAGCTATGTGACCAGTAGAGAAGAAGTGTCGAAAATGGAAGGGAAGGCTGTCATAATCTATCGCTTGAGTCCATGGCCTATCCCCAACCATGAGCACCATGTCCCCAAGAAGCGACTGAGATACATCCAAATCAACCAAAATACGAGAAAAAGTAGAGTGGCCCAAAGTCGTAGCTTCATCCACCTTCAAGAATCGGCCAAGGGAGTTCCCAAAAACCTCAAAGCAAGACATCTCCCAAAAATGGAGTGGGAGATTTGGAAGGCGAACCCACATTGAGCGCAGATTGAGTGGTTCAGTGAGAGGGTTGAAAGAAACTGTCCAAGGTTTGGCAGAAAGAAAATGACTCCCCCAAACCCATCTAGGGTTTGGTAGAAAGAGAATGATTCCAGCAAACCCACAACTTGTTTAAGATCCACCTCTCAAAGAGTGAAAACTCCACAATTATGGATGAGACAACCACACTAGCCTAGTACATGGAGAAAGAAACAATGTACAAGAAGTTTTTGAATGAGAAGTGAATCATTCATCCACGGGAGGATGAGACCAAAATGTCTGACCAAATCTCATGTTCCAATTTCCTCCCACCCATCCAAGCCATCATTGTAATGCTCTGTCCCATCTTTAGGAAATTAGATGCAAAATGGTTCTAGGATTGGATGCTTTATTTCATAGCTGGTATATGTAGTGGGACTGTGTAGTTTGATTGGGCGCAAATTATTCCAAACAAGCTCTACAAGCAACTCCTCGCAATTTGCGGTGGTGAACGACAATTCTATACGACTTCCTACATTGCATGGTTAATGGCCAGATTAAAGCATAAGAGGGTAGGCTTGCAAACCCAGGGATCCTAGGGAGATGTTGAAGACAATGCCTTCCCTTGAGAATTTCACCCCCACTTGCATTTTGATCTGTACGTAGAAAATGTTTCGTTTATCAATGTTGCCTTCATTTTTGACATGAATCAAAGGTTAACTAGAGATGTCAGATTCTGGCTCTTTAGGGAGGCAATTCTTGTAAATAAGTGGGGATGTTGGTTCTCAGAGTTCCTGACTTGTACGTATATGAGAATAGAAGGTTTTTAAGGGAAGCCCTTCCTCCTTCCCCGACACTATATAGATAGAGTTATACTATTAGAATTATTTAGGAAAATATTGGAGGTGCAGACATTAATGTCTGCAAAGCATAAACCTAGGGTCAAATTCCTTTTCACCCTCGGTCACTACAAGTGCTTCGCCATTGTAGCTAAGGAGGCATTTTTGAAGATAAAAATCCCTAACCTCTAGGAGTTCAATTTTGAGTGGGATCCGTATGATCCCAAGAGAAAAATAAAGGGAGTCTTGCCCAATGTCTACCCTATACATAATCTAGACATTAAAAATTTGGGTGGAACTAGAGGTTGATTTTGATAGGAGGCGATGTCACTTATATCAGACGACTGCCACACAGATGAGAGATTTTGGACTCCAGGAGATTCCACAGGAGTTTGAAGATAAAGAGGAAATTGTGGATCTAGCCTACGAGGCCTTGAAAATAGACCAGAAGTGGCTTCCCTCAATTAAATGGGATGAGCTAGAAGAGTTGGACACATAGGGTTGTAATACCCCAAAAATGGGCTATAGGTTCATTAACCTCTTATATCGACACATCGAACGAAATCGACATCAAAGTCCTAACCAAAGGCACATCTGAACATCATCGAATCTTAATTGATTATCATAAATTCTGCATCAAGGAATATTCCTAGTAATATTCTTAATTATCCTAATTATCTTTGATTTAATGATTATTTGGTGATAAATCCTATTTATCTTAAAGTTTGATTAATTGAATATTCTCAATATTTAATTAATTAGATTTAATTCTGCCACTTAATTATTTAATTGAAGTTAATTCTATTTATTCCTAAATTGTATTATTTAATTTTGACAATAAATCTAAAATCCTATGAATAATTGATTAAATTCTTATTTAATTAATTAAAGCAAGTTGTCAATTTTTAATAATATTATTTTTGAATAAAAGTTTGAAAAATAATTGATTAACCCATAAATCAATTGTTTTATTTTTCAAAATCAGTTAAGTTGGAAATAAATCACTTTATTATTAAATTAATTCATATTAAATCATGCACATTCAAGAAAAATAGACAACTATCAATTATCAATTAAAGCTAAACTCTATTTTGAGTTAAACTCTGCTTTTGCATGTTTTTGTGAGTTAATTATTCTTTATAATCAAATAACTCAAAAATCAAGTTGAGTTATTTGAGTGATTTATGGCTTTCTTCCATGCATCCTCAAAGCCCTGGATTTCTATAAATTAAGGCTTCAGTTCATCGCAAATCATCTCATATTTTTGCATCCTCACGCTGTCGAATTGGAGACTGAAGAATCATCTTTGCGAATCCAAGCTATTGTGAGATCATTCTTATTTTTGAAGTATTGCATATCATTTAGAATTCATCTTAGATCAATTCATTGCATATCAATTTCATCTTAGATTCTAGATTTATATCAATTTTCATCATATCATAATTGCATAGAAAAAAAAAGAGAGATTAATTTGCATTCATATTTTATATCAGTTTTGCATTCAAATCCTTCATTTAAGTGTCGTCAAGGTCACTGATCTCGATACAATCTGAGAACATCATACTCGCACCTATTGGAAGGCAGTAAATCGCCTGGTTAGTTTAGTTTTTCATTTATTGCACGATTTTGATTTCAGCTAACTTCTAATGTTTTACTGAAGTGTTTTGTCTACAGAATAGGTACAAAATTCACACACACATTTCTGACACCCACTGTGGGGCCTTGATACGGGTTTCCAATTCAATTCTATCAATTTTTGTCTTTTCTTCTCAATTTTTGAGCCAAAACTATGATTTTTAAATTCTGTCCGTACAATTTTCGTACGAGTTTCTGACAAAAGTCATCTTAGACTATACCCACTATTGTATGACAGTCTATTGGATCGAGAATTGTGCCAGACTATACACACTGCCGTTTGGAAGTTCAACTGTCGTATCATCATACACCCAGTGTCGTACGAGTTTCTGGACTGTTGTTTGGAAGCAGACCTAGTGTCGTACGAGTTTTGGCACTAGGTTTTCATTGTCGTTTAATTTTTCAGGGCAGTTTGTCAGATTTGGTTTTCAAATTTTGACTAACGGCTAATCTTAACAATTGAAATTCTCTATTTTTGATTGACTCCTACTGGTTTTGATTGGAAAAAGTGCAAGAATTGCTAAAAATAGGTAAAAATCTACTAAGCGCGTTGCGAGAAATTTAGGTAATCTTCTCAGCTGATAAGACTTTGATTTTGGATCTAAAATGTACATCTCATGTGTCTAGCTTGAGTGACTTTTATTGCTTTCCTATCACAGACTTCATTTGGGCTATAAAAATGAACATAGTTTGCTTTCAGCATCTTTGTTACACATAGTAATTAGCCCCATGAACACTATTTGTGGATCTTGAGAGAGTGGGTTTCCAGCGAAACTCTTCTCAATGAAGGATCCCTTGTAGGTGGGGAGGATACTGAGGGAGTCTCACGTTCCACTAGATCCGTGTGTCTTCAACTTTTGATCAAGACATTCTCTCTCTGGAGAGGTTGATAGATCATAAGGGGTTGACATCATAGATCTTTGTGAGATAATCTTGGTCTTAGCGTGTCGGATTAATCTATTTGCTTTGTTTGGGTTAAAAGTGAAAAGGCTAGGGGATTATGCTCTACTTTTTTTGGATAGTACCAAAAACCCAAATCCTTGAATCTAGAACTAGTCTCCATGTGGTATATTTTGTGAGTCACCTTTAGAGAGGGTTAACCATAGTGGACATTCCCTTAATTAGGTCAACCACGTTGACGGAACCTCAAGTGGTAATAGCCATTTTCGTCGTGGTAGTGACAACCGCTATATAAATGTACTGTTGGAAGAAATCTCTACAGGTGTGGTCTCTTGTTGGGCTGTCAGATCTCCCTAGTAGATCCTAAAGATTAAGTTCTCGGACTGTGTCAAAACCCCGGTGCGCCTGGATTGGTGTTCACCCTCTTGGATCATAAAAGTTGCAGAGTCAAACCATTACTAAAAACCCTAGTGAGGCGAAATTTTTATTTTCTAGGCATATGTGCATTATTGCAAAATTTTTTGGAACATTCACAATTAGCACTTCTAAGGATTAGCACAAATAAGTCACTTGATTGTTCATGCGCAAGGTTGCTTTTGCCCTTGTTCATTGTTTTTAGATGTGCTTGAAATCACTTGCTTGCTATTTTGCGTGCTTGTTTATCTATCTGATTACTAAAAATGGATGAATATATTACAATCCTCAAATCTAGACAGTACCATTTGCAAACAATCCAAAATTGAAAACCCTAAATTTTCAAAATTTGAAGTGAAATTCCTTTCTGGAGTCAAAAGTCATCTTAGGAGGTCAAAAAGTCATACGAGTTTCTATCAAATGTCATTTCATTACTGCCCAACTGTCGTATGGTAAAGAACCCAGTGTCGTATGAGTCTTCCTGTCAGTCAAATTTAAAAAGTCAAATCCTACTAGCAACTGTCGTGCGAGTTTTGCAATTGTCGTATGAGTTTTGCAACTATTGTATGAGCTTTTCAACTATCGTTTCATAGCATACCCACTGTCGTACGAGTCTGTAGAGTGTCATTTGGAAAAATTTTGAAAAGTTGTTAGAAAATTGTCAGAATTGCCAAATACTTAGCTTTTTCAGCCTATTTCCAGAATCTGTCGAACAAATCACCGTGTCAGGAACAAAGTAGTAGCTATTGAGAATCCTATCATTATCCCAAAGTGGTCTTTTGAATCTGATTTAGCCTTCTGTTTAATCAATTTGAGTCTTTATCATCTTGTGTCAAAACCTTGTCATAACTATCAATCTTCAATCAATCTTCAAAAATGACTAAGTGTTGTGATATCTTATCCGCTATCTTTTGGGCACCTAACCATACATCCAGGGCACGGTATCCCTCATCTAAGTCATATCTGTACTTCAATCAATCAAACCTTGACAAGGTTGCGTCATCTAATCATCTTGATTCAATTCATTCTTCAGTTGTCTTCATCTTATTCTTTTGCTTCACCCAAGGTTAATGGTGGAAACTAGAGCTTCCTCTCACAAGAAATCTGGGGAAATATCTCATATTTTACCTTTGACTCACATAGGTCCAACTTTTGAGCAACTCCACAATTCTGGTCTTTACGAAGACGACGGTGCGGGCAACCTTCGATTAAAAACTAGTTACATTCCTCCTTCATCAACTCGCGGAGGTACCCAACAAACCCCACATCAATCTATTCCAGGGAGTCCACGAACTCCTACCATGTCTCAAGCAGGGACAAACTTTGGCTCTCAAAGAGCTCAATCTCAACATGATGTAGATCAGGAACCCACACCTGAAGAAATTGTTCAATATCAAAATGATGATAACTTCAAACGAATGATGAAGCATTTCTTGAAAGAAGATAGAGAGGCATACTTTTTACAATTAGCTCATCAAGGAGCTAAACTTCCTCCCAACTTTAATGTTGAAGATATCATTACGCATGAGGAAGAAACTCCACTCACAGCTATGATGAAACAAATGCATGCCATGCAAGTCAAACTTAACAACGTAGAAAAAGAAAAGGAACCTAAGGAGTTCTCCATGGAGGCCCTATGTCCTTTTCCATTCGACAAAGACTTGTACATGCCACCATTCCCAAAAAGAGTGGAGATGCCTAAGTATGATAAGTATGATGGACACTTAGATCCTCAAGATCATGTCAGAGAATTCTATACACAATCTATGGAGTTCATGCACGAACCAACCTATCTGATGTGTCTCTTCCCTCGATCTCTAGGGGGAGCAGCCATCCACTGGTTCTCTAGATTGCCTTCTACTATCAAAACTTTTGAGGAGTTGATCAAATTGTTCTATCAACAATACTCCTACAACATTCAACATCCAATCACCATGATTGATATCTGTAATCTTAAGCAATATCCAGGGGAACCATTCGTAACATTTCTCAAGAGATGGAGGAAGAAGTTTTCTCTATATGCCAGACCTATTCCAGAAACAAAAAAATTGGAAATCTTTATCAATAACCTTGTTCCAAAAATCAATTATCCTCTACAAATGCAAGATCATACATCTTTTGATAAGATGGTGGACAATGCTATCAAAATTGAAAAAGTGCTTGTGAAAAAGGAGAAATCAACACTTCAAAAAGACAAGTACGAATCAGGATCTAGTTCTAAGGACAAGAACAATTACTGGAACAAGAATAAAGGCATTGTCACAGATGGCATTGTTGACACTATCCGTGCCCCATCAAAGACACCAGCCTACAACCTAACTCTTGGTTCCCAAGCCATTAAAGCTTCAGAACAAAAATCATCCGAACCATTCCAAAAGAAGCCATAATACAAATCTTGGGATAAAAAATGAAAGTTCACTCCTCTTGGAGAATCTTTAGAATCAGCTATGAGAACTCTACTGGCTAATAACATCATCTCTTTGCCAGCAATCCGACAATCTAATCTAGACCCTAAGCCACATTGGTGGAAAGAAAATGAATTCTGTGATTTCCATCGAGGTAAAGGTCATAAAACTAATAACTGCTTACAGTTGAAACACACCATTCAAGATCTGATCGATAGTGGAGACATCACACTTAATAACGATCATATGACATTTACAAAACCATTTCCACAACATGGTCAAGGAGTTTCAACTTCTCAGCCTAATATGCGGGCAAAAGTCAACTATGCCTACCCTAGAAATAATGTTGTCATCAATATGGTTGAACCATGTGTCTCTGAAAGTTGCAATGTCATCACAATTGTACGAAGAGAAAGAGATCATTCCTTAGCTAATGCAGTTACTCGATCACAAGCTCAGGCACATCTGAAAGGACAAATCCCAGATTCATCTCATGTCCCTAAGATGCCCTCCAATCTTTCTTCCGCTTCCAAACAGAAGGCTATTTCTAAATCTTCCAATTCTAAAGATACAAGGCCAACATCTTATAGCATTGTCCAACAACTCCAACACACTAATGCAAAAATCTTCATGTTTGAGTTGCTTCGGATCTCTCCAGCTCACAAAGCCATACTAGACAAAGCTTTGCTCGGTTCCAATGTTCCTGATGACCTTGATTTAGATAGGTTCCAGACTATGGTTGGACATCTTACATCTCCGCAATATAACTCATTTTTAGAGGAAGATGACAACTCTTTGAGTCACCCACATAACCAGCACTTGCATATACAGGTCTTGATCCAGAACCGTAGAGTCAAACGTGTGTTGATAGATGGGGGCACTGGCCTAAACATTTGTTCTTACAGCTTGATCACACAATTGGGATTTTTAGAATTGGTTATTGATCCTCGAAAGAAGATAACCATAAAAGCCTATGATTAACAAGAAAGATCTTCTAAAGGCACCATTGTCTTACCTATTAGAGCAGGTCCAGTTATCAAAGATACCATCTGTCAAGTGCTTGACCTACTTTTGGCCTACAACATCCTCCTAGGGAGACCATGGATACATGAAATGCAAGCTATTCCTTCTACATACCATCAGTGTTTGAAGTTTCCTTATGAAGGAGTAGAGGTTACTATCCCCACAGATTTGAATACAACTTGCAATACATTGAAGGAAAGTGCAGATAAGCTTGTGTCTAATAACAGAGAATCTTCCATTGAACCAACTAAAGAGGCATCCACATCTAAAATGGAAGATCTTGCAAAAGAGGTTAATATCAAAGAAAATAGTATAGGAGAATATACTATGGAGCCAATCTTATCTTTGACATCTCTCCCTATCTCACCTAAGTCTTATAGACAATATTTAAAACAATCCAAGCCCGAACCTAAGGAACCTCTTGAAGCATATAAAAATAATTTTGTAGCAAAACAAGTATCCAAGCAAGAGTTTGAAGAGGATGAAGCTGTGCTATCATGGCTATACAAAGATGAACCCGGATCCCTAGTTGTCCAAACTCGTGATTCTACAGTATCCAAAGATTCTTCTAAGTCATATGGCCCAGGAGATAAATTAATAGCTAAGATGAGATATTCAGGTAAAGGACCTCTAGGAGTTAGAGGAAAAGGTCTTGAGGTACCTCTCCCACATACTAGTAGAGAAAATAAGAATACTGTTGGCCTAGGCTTTAAGAAGAAACCCTATCACCTCAAAGGTAATTGTTCTCATGTCATAGAGCAGATCGCACCAGGAGAAGCCCTTCTTAAGAAAGAAGAAATAGAACCATCAGATAGTGATTCAAACAGCTTAGAACTCATCCCCTATGAAAAATTGCCTAAAGAGATCAAAGACCTTCTTGATGATAAAGATGATCCAATCAAAAGAATTAATGTAGTAGAAACACAAGAACCTACTATCAATCAAGAGATAGTTGCAACACAAGAACCAGCTAATCTCAAAACTAATCAAGAGGATGAAGAAGAAGGTGGTAGTTATTCTGAAACTGATTCCCATGAGTAAGATTTCAAATCAGAAACCGAGGGTAACCCTTCTTGGGGTATTCACCCTGACTTTACTCATGTTCTAAGATTTCCTAGAGATTCTGAATTAGAAGCTGAATCAAATGACTATGAATGGGGAGCCATTCCAGAACCAGATGAAGATGAGCTTATTATAGAGAAACATGTTGATGCTATTCACCAATATGCACCTAATCCCAACGTAAGTCTAGAGCGAAATGATGAACCTATTGAGTCTGATCCACCTATGGCTGAATTAGACTCCCACGATGACATTGAGCCTATTCACAAATTGAATGTCTTAAGTTGTAATATCACCTTTGAACTTGAGTGTCAGGTTAGGACCAATGATGACAAATCCATATCCGTAAACACGATATCCCAATCTTTCCCCACTGTGATTATCCAATATCCAGAACTTATTGATCAAACCTCCATAAATCTGAACCATGGTATTTATACCTTCTTAAAAGACTATGCCCTTGCTTGCTACCTCAATGCAGTTGAGCCTACGAGTACTTCCATCAATGAACCGAGCGTTAGCATAACATAGTCGGACATCAAATATCTTAGTCAGAAAAATAAGAATAAAAAGAAAAAGAAAAAGAGTTCTGAGGGTGAAAACCACTTTGTGGCAATCTCATAACCTACAAAAGTAAAAATAAAAGACGTATCCGAAGATGAAAACCTCTTTGAGGTGCCTAAGGATGAGATATTTGATGTCCTTCTGAGTCATTTACAGGACAGATCTCCAGTTCTAATTGAGCCCACTCAATCTATCAATTTGGCTTCAAGAAGAACCATAGTTGATTCATGTAGCACAATCTTTATCAAAAGAAGAGAAGCAAAAATTTACAACATTCCTAATAGAGAAGAAGATCAACTTTGCATAGAAATATTTAGATATGCCAGGATTGGATCCTAATCTTATAATGCATCATTTATCTATAGCTCTAAATGTCAAACCTGTTAAACAAAAGTTGAGAAAGATGCATCCTCACGTTGCACTCTTGGTAAAAGCTGAATTAGAGAAGCTCCTAAAAGCTAGATTCATCCGAGTTATTGACTATGCAGAGTGGATCTCCAATATTGTACCTATTTCTAAACCAGATGGTTCAATCAAAGTGTGCACAAACTTTAGAGATGTGAATAGAGCGTGCCCTAAGGATGATTTTCCACTACCTAACATTAATATGATAATGGACATGACTGTGGGTTTTGAGATGTATTCTTTAATGGATGGTTTCTCTGGATATAACCAAATAAAAATTGCTCCAGAGGATCAAGAGAAAATTGCTTTCACATGTGCATGGGGTACCTTCTGTTGGAATGTCATGCCATTTGGGCTTAAAAATGCTGGTGCTACATATCAAAGAGCAATGACATCTATTTTCCATGACATGATGCATTGAACTATGGAAGATTATGTTGATGATACTTTAGCAAAATTTATGATTAGAACTGAACATCTAAAGGACTTGAGCATGATCCTAGACAGAATGGAAAAGTTTAGTTTCTGACTAAATCCTAAGAAGTGTGCTTTTGGTGTCACTTCTGGAAAGCTCTTAGGATACATAGTTTCAAAGAAGGGCATTGAAGTTGATCCAGCTAAAGTCAAGACTATAATAGAGATGCAACCTCCCAAGAATATCAATCAAATGAGAACCTTACAAGGGAGAGTACAATCTATCAGAAGATTCATATCACAACTTGCTGATATATCACAACCTTTTACAAAAACATTACATAAAGGTGTGACCTTTGCATGGAATGAAGAATGTGAAAACAACTTTAATCATATCAAGAAGTATCTATCAAATCCACCTATCTTGATGCCTCCTATTCATGGGAAGCCTTTGATCTTATATGTCTCTGCTACAGATACATCACTGGGGGCATTGCTAGCACAACATGATGAGAACAAAAAGGAAAGAGCTATATACTATATTAGTAGAACATTGGTTGCATATGAGAAGAACTATTCAATGATTGAAAAAGCTTGTCTAGCTGTGATCTTTGCATCACAGAAATTGAGACACTACATGTTAGCTCATACCACACAATTGATAGTTAAAATTGATCCACTCAAGTACTTACTAAGAAAAGCTGCCCTCACAGGTAGATTAGCTAAATGGGTTATGCTCTTAAGTGAATTTGACATTGAATATGTGGAAAGAAAGGCTATCAAAGGACAGGTTATTGCTGATCAATTAGTAGATGCACCTATGATTGATAATACACCAATGCAAATAGAATTTTCAGATTCCTCTATCATGACTCTTTCTTCTAGAGAATGGCAGTTATTCTTTGATGGATCCTATACACGGAATGGATCTGGAGCTGGCATATTGTTCATAACTCCTCAAGGATACTCAATCCCAAAAGCATTCAGATTAAAGTTTCCTTGCACAAATAATATTGCAGAATATGAAGCCCTTTTGAATGGTATGAAAATAGCAATTGAATGGAGAGTAACAGAGCTACACATTCATGGAGACTCTCAACTTGTTATTCATCAAGTCAATGATGTGTACCGAACTAAAGATGAAAAGCTCATTCCTTACAAGAGAATGGTAGATGATTTAAAGAAGTATTTCATATCTATCACATTTGAGCAAATTCCTAGAATGGAGAATAAGGCTGCCGATGCAATGGCAACACTATCTACTTTATTACAACAGCCTGAACATGAGCTACGCTATGAGTTCCTGGTGGAAGCACTATCTTATCCTGCATATGATTCCCCCGAAACCCACATGATCTGCACTGTTGTTGGTCATGATTCATCCAGATACAAAAATCTATTTTCCTATCTCCAAGACCAAATAATTCCCAATACCTTCAACCACCATGAGAAGAGATACCTTATCCATAATGCCTCCCGACATGTCATCATTGGTCACGATCTGTACAAACGAGGTCTAGATGGTACACTACTTAGATGTTTAGAACAAGAAGAGTCTCAACGTGCATTAGAGGAAGTCCATGATGGTATTTGTGGGTCACACTCGAATGGTTTAACACTAGCTTGAAAAATTATTAGGGCTGGGTACTATTGGCCTGAAATGGAGAAAGAGTCTATCAAGTTTGCTAAGAATTGTCAAAAGTGTCAAGTGCATGACAACTTAATTCATGCTCCAAGGAGAGATCTAATTCCCTTTACTACACAATGGCCTTTTCACCAATGGGCTTTTGATCTTATAGGAGCTATACATCCTCATTCTTCTAATGGACATACCCATATAATCACAGCTACAGATTATTTTACAAAATGGGTAGAAGCAGTCCATTTGACACAAGCAACTAGGAAATAGATATCTATGTTCATATTGAACTATATCATATGCAGATATGAGATACCTCATTCCATAATCACAGATAACAGTGGCCAATTCAAGAACAAAGACCTAGATGATCTATGTGCCAAATTCAAGATCACACAACATTGGTCTTCTATCTACTACCCCCAAGGGAATGGACAAGCAAAGGCTTCTAATAAGAATCTATTGAAAATTTTGCACCAAAAAGTTAATAAAATAGGAAGAGACTGGCATCTCATGATCAATCCAGCTCTCTGGGCCTACAGAACAAGTATCAGAATGCCCACTGGGGCTACACCTTTCACTTTAGTTTATGGGTTTGAAGCAGTACTGCTTATTAAGGTTGAAATCCCATCACTAAGAATCAGAATGCATGGTATAGTAACTGATGATGACTATAGAGTGTCTAGGTTGCAAGAATTTGAACTACTAGATGAGCGCAGACAAGCATCGTATGATCATCTCAGAGTATATCAAAAGAGAATGTCTAGAGGTTACAACAAGAAAGTTAGACACAGAGAATTTCAAGTTGGTGATCTAGTCTTGAGAGAAAATCTTAAAAATCAATCACATCGAGAACGCAAGGGAAAGTTTGAACCCAATTGGCTAGGTCCCTTTGTAATCACTACTACTTTTGGCTCTGGTGCCTATCAACTCTCAACGACTGAAGGAAAACAACTCTGAGAACCAATCAACGTTCTCCATCTAAAGAAATTCTATGCCTAAAGCATTCAGTCTATGGTAAAATGTCTTGAAAAAATTTTAAAAATTGGAAAAAGTCTTGAAAAAAATGAACATTTTGGTGAAAACCTAGCAATGGTGCCTTGATGATTCACAAAAAAAGTAAAAAATATCAAAAGTACAAAAAAATTGAAAAAATAAAAAATACAAAAAAATGAGAAAAAGAAAAAGTGCCTTGGTGAAAACCTGGAAACAAGCGCCTCGGTAGCAAAAATAGACTCTTTGCCAAGATGGTGAAAACTTGGCAAACGGTGCCACTTGTTTCAAAATGCTCCATCTATCAGCGCGATCTTGGTCTTTCCTAGCTTTCAGTCTTGCTTTAGTTTGTACATATCTCCCGGTTTGTTTCTGCATTCTTATTTTCAATAAGTCGGTCTGTACACCAGTCAGCTCAAGCGTCTGTATCCTATCAATGTTCAAACTTGGGGGCAATCAATGTCATATCCTATGGCCTCCAATGTATCTTAGACGTATCATATCTAGTCAGAGTCCTTTGAAGCTTCATTTGAGTCAATCAGTTAGTCTCATCTCTAGAAAGGATTTTGCATCTACAACAATGCAATCAAACATCAAACTGAAAATAATCTATGATTTTTACATGCTTTTATCTCCTTGTATGCTTACTGATTCGCATTGAGATTTTTGCATATTGTGTCCACTTGAGTTCTTCGATGATGTCCTTTATAGGATTTAGAGAGTGATGACTGGGGGCATACTCTTTTATTTGTTTTCTTCTTGTATGTGAAAATCTAACTTTGAAAATTTTGGATTGAAATGGTGTCTGACTGTAAGAGCCTCTATCTCGAATTGGATGGCCATGCGTACCTTGACCATTGATACCCAAAAAATTCAAGGAAGTTTGATCTAACTATTGTCTTTTTGAGTGAGTTCTTTCTCCTACTGTGAAACGCGATCTTACCTAAGGATGTGAACAATAAAGGGTCACTACGGGTAATTCACATTGGATTTAGAATGATCTCTTGACTGTTTGATGTGTTTGTACGCAAGGCATATTCTGGTCATCATGACATTTATGTTTTGATGCTTATACAAATTTCTATATCAAAATGGACATGATATTCAGGTCATCCTGGCATTTGTGCCTTGGTGCTTATATCTAATCCGACATCCCAAAAATAAAATCAATATTCATATATCCATGGTTGTTGACCAGTGAGTGTTGTATTGATTCATGCGCATACAAATCAATATTCATATGTCTATAGTTTCATAGCTAGTGGGCATTGTATTTATTTATCCGGTTACCTAAAAGTTCAATGATGATAACAAATCAACATATGATCAAAAAGTAGGTCCTAGGTCCTAGGTTGCATTTCATCTTGCATGTTTCTTTGCATTTTGTATGTCTGCATGATCTCCCAAATGTTGGGAAACACTTCAAAGCTTAAACAATTCTTCGTATCAATTCTTCACATCTAACGAGCGCTAAGTCTCAATCGAAGGTCTCTTCACTGAACGGCAAGCAGTAACCCTCCTGGGTTAAACATCCTTTTGACATAAGACTGAGTACTTGTCTTCATCAACCTGCAAAAACATATCATGTGTATCACTGCATTTACATCCCATATCATTACCATTTGTTGCATTACATTACATCCAGTGCATAAGCATAAATCATACATACATCTTTGCATAGCATCCATACATATGACAAAAATCATTGCATTACATTGATCCATACATACATTCTACACTACTCATAGCATAAACATCACATGATAACATCATCAATCAAAACATGACAAGTACAAATGAAGTCATGACCCAAAATATTGATCTCATATATATCATCAACTCGAAATGTGTCAGGGGTGCACTACTGGCACAATATACAAAAGAATGAGCTCCAGAGAGCTATCAAAGTTAGAACAGTATATCAATGATAAAAAAGAACAGAGTATATCAAAACATAAGAATAAGAATCAACTATCAGCATGCTCCTCGATGTCATGCCCAAAATTTCTTGGGCAAGGGCCAAGCTGTATAATTTTTTTTTAAAAAAATATTTTGAAGCTTCAACATAAGTAAAGACAGACTTCTTCTAATTACATTACTCATACAACTCATACAACAGGTTACAAATGAAATCAATGAAATACTTAAATAGATTTTCCACAATGTATTTTTTGTTTGTAAGGACAACAAGAATACATTATTGCAATATTTTTTATGATACAAAATTAGGAAGCATGTCTTTCCTTCCACACAAAACACATTTCTCCAAGGGGTGCAAAACATGGAATACCCTCAACTTAAACTTGCCTCAAAGATACCAACACACCCAAAACCTGCATATATAAAAAAAAAAAATAGCATAACCATGGGTGTTCTCCACCCTACCATATGGCATCACGAGGCCTTCAGTATGCCCTAGCGAACCCCCAAGCTTGGGGAACCATGCTAAGGTAGGAAATAAAATATATAAGACATATAAGGCACATACATTCAAAACACATATTTCACAACATAGGACTACACAATCACATCTTACTCCCATTTTAGCTTATCACATTTGATCACTCATGAATCCATAAGGAGGGTGAGGGACACCCTTTTTACAACCCTTCAAACTCATGAAGAAAACAAGAAAGAAACAACACCAACACTGCAAGCAGATTTTTCACAACACTACAACCACTTTCACAATAACATTGATCACTTCATGGAGAAAGGAAAACTTGCAGTCCATGAGCACACACAAAAACATACATAAAAAAAATGGAAATGGTTGAAGCACCAACCTCTCCTCCAAGCATGCACAAAATGTAGCTCCTCTTCTCTCTCTCTCCAGCCATCCCCCTTCCTTAGTCTCCAACTTTGTCTCTAAAGATAGAGAGTGGGTGAACAGCTCAAATGTTCCCCATACTCTCCTCTAAATTGGACTCCAACACAATCCCCCAAAATTCCTAGGAGAAGAGGCCTATCCTATTGGCTGACCTTCCCAAGACTTTTTGAGAAGAGAAAAAGTTACTTTCCCCTTTCCCCAAATTCGTCACACTCTTCCCAAGCATTTTTGAAGGATGGAAATTGAGTTTAAAACACTCAATGTGGCCTAGAAATACCCCCAACCCCATAGTATACCCTTGGGGCAAGTCAAAACTAGCCTAAACTACTCCTTGGGGTCAATTTTAACTCTCCAAAAGCCCACTCCAAAATGACTCACGAAAATGAGTGATGAGACTACCATCAAGGCTCCCTAACCAAGAAAACACACCTAGGGATACTTATAGGTTACTCAAGGTTATACTAACTCAACCCACCCCACATGACATGCCATGTCACATCACTAGTGTCAAGTGACACCACATAAGGAGTACATCACAACACAACACTTGGCATGCCAACAAGGAAATAACAAATAACATCTCACATTATTTATAGAACATAATTTACAAATAAAACACTTTTACATACGAGGTCATTCCTTTCTTAGGGTTGACCTTGGTTCCACAGGGGTTCTCACAATAATTCCTTAGCAATGGTTCCCCGCAATGTCCATGGTTATCCACCTGCACACTTGTAAAAGTATCAGTAGTCCAAGATAGGTTATGCATATAATCCAATTAAATCATCATATAAATCAATCTCTATATTTAGAGAAAATAGATCAACATATTGCAACATCTCATAATAACCTTCACATATTTAAATCCACATCTTCCATATTTGAAATAGATCAATCATCAAGTATCTAGTAATTAAACATATATCCTATCTCATTACATTTCTCAGATCCACATAATCCATATTACTTATTATATCCTCTATTCTTAATGCATAGCATAGTTCATTATTTTAAATTTACCGCAAATCAAGTCACATATATCAAAATATGATTTGGGTTCTTGATTTTATATATCTTTTCATTTAAATCATAACCAGAGGTAAGTAAAACATAACCCAATATTATTTGATATCAACACACTTAAGACTTTCATACAAACATGTAAGAATGTATCCTATTACAATAACATTATCTAAGTTTAACACAAAGTACACAACTAAAATATTCTATCCAAGAATACACTAATCTAGCTTATACCAAGATGGTCCTTGGACTATGTTAATCATCGATCCTAATATCAAATTACTATTATACCACTATGCAATTCCCACATAATGAAATCTGTCATAGGTTCTTCTTCTATTAAGTCAGAGTATAATTCAAGAAGACAAGACACAAGGATGGTCATCTCATAGCTATATTTGATTCATCCAATATTTAATTGTGTGGTCCTATTAGATCCTTAAATTTTTTTACAATCTCAATAATTCATAAATGAATCCAATTGATTACTTGTGTATCCATGTTCAACTAAATAGGTTTATTCACATCCTTAAGATTATCTTAATCTTGTTTATGTTAGTGTACTCAACCATTAGCACTATATTGTCATACAATCAATTATTTTCCATTGTTTTGATGACTATATAGCATTTCTAGAAATCATTATATTTACCTACTAACTTCATACATCCTACATGCCTTACTTTCAGATATTTAGTATGTGGTGGTTTACATAATCATTTTTTTTCTACTTTAAAACGGGTCTTAAAACTATGTATGCTAAATTGCCAAATTCTATTATTCATTAGGGAATATTCTAATCCTCTAAGGCTTCCTGATTATAATCTAGATGTTTGTGTCAACATTTTCCAAGCATCCTAGAATATCATTAATACCATCATGTAAATGCATTGAAACATCTTCATGATCTAATACTATGATAGTTTTCCAAAAGTAATATTACTTCAAAACTGTCTTAAATTACATGTTCCATGAATTTACTTGAAAATGGAATCTATTTAATTAAGACGACAATTATAGCTAAGATTCCTAAGAATTCCATATGCAATCTAAGGAGATTTTTTTTTTTGCAAGAAATATTAATGTTGCTTACCGAAGTGCTTCTTACCAAGATGAGAAACAGAGGGGTCCTACACTCGACATCTGGTGGAGGAGGGGGCGGTGCATCTAGTATAGCCTCTACTCTCAGTTCCCTAGCTCCCTCTGAGGCTGCCATAAAATCTGAGTGGGTACTCTCTGTGCAGCAGGGACAATAGCATAATATACAGACACATAATACGAAGCCTGTGAGGTCTGATGGGTCCCCTCTGTCTATAATCTCTGAACCTTTGGATGAAACTTTGCACGAAGCTCTGTACACTGCCTATTTGCCTCTAAATACCTCTCCTCCCACCTAGCACTCTGTACCTTCAGGTCCCAAACCTGAGCTCTGAGACGTCTAATAATCTCTGATGAAGTAAGAGGTACACTAGGCTCATCCTCTGCTGCTGACATATTTGTCCTGTGCTGGCTGCTCTGCTTGCTCTGTGGTACCTGCTCTATGCGCCTTATGACATCTAATCTCAGCACCTAGATCAAAGGGATCAGCTATAACCATATTTGTACCAGCACCTACAACCTGCTCAGCTGCTAATACATCATCTGCCGAACCAACACCGCTCAAAGTGCCACTCTCACCCCTGGTTCGTCTCTGTGAACCGGTGGATGTACCTACTGTAGAAGTAGAAGGACGAGGGGGCCTCATATGTCCTGCTAGTCTCTGTAGTGGAGCCATCGCTCTCAGTCTGGGTGGTGTAGGATGTACTGCTTGAGGTTTGGGACCTGGTCTCATAGGAGCTCTTGTCACATCCATCGCCTCCTCCATGGAGGGTATCAACTTAGTGGGATCTGAGAATCTATGAATAGGGTGATCTGCAAGCCAAGAGATGTATCCATCTGTGACCCTTGCATCAACAACCTATGGACGGTAGTCCCAGTCTCTACCAATGATCCTACTGTACTCATCTGAACATAAAGAATAAGTGAGCCTATGTGTCCATCCAAGCCCAATCTCATGAACAATGCAAGCATAAGCAGTATACTCCTGCGGGACATCCTAAATGCGTTCATACTGATGCCAGACTCTGGTAATAAAAAATCTCTCCAAAATGGTGGAAGACCAACCAATAAGTACGCAACTCTGGAACAGAAAGCTATACTGCTCTATCACAGTAGGCCAGACCTCTATTTGCAAGTATGATCTCCATACTAAAAAAGTCATATCATCCAAGCATTGTCTAAAATACTCAGTATGGCCCATGCAGACCTGCATGACATAACCAACATATGTGTATATCACTGGCTCCTGTGGCTGACACTGTGTCTGAAAAATCGGTCTCAAAACTAGGATATGCTCCCAGGCCCATATCTGTAACACAAGAGCTCCAGAAGCGAAACTCTTGCAATCCTGATACACAACCTCGTGCATCTCTGAAAACATATGTGCCAAAAAACATTGACCCCAAGCAAGCTTAGTGGGAGTCACCATAAGAAGTGCTACCATCGGGGCCCATCTCATCAAAAAATTGTTCTACTGAAAGCCCGACATGATGAGCTCACCAATCATCCCAGCAATAATGCACTCTAAGCGGTGTGTCTGACCATATCTCTATACAAGGGTCTCCCAAAAAATGGACCCAGTCAACTGCGTATCATCACCAAACAGATGCCTAAAAGCATGAAGACCTGTCTGGCCGGTACTCACATACTCAAGACGCCGACTACTATGGAAAGGAATGCGTAATATCCTATATACATCCTCTGGAGTCACAGTGATCTCTCCAGTCAGTAAATGAAAAGTCTGTGTCTCTGAGTGGAACCTCTCGATCAACGCAGTCAGTAGGCCATGATTTACCCTAATATCGGGTAAATGGATCAGGTACTCAAACCCACAGGCAGCGAGATGTACCCTCATAGGGTCAGGAAGTGAAACACATAGTCTCTGTGTCGCTGGATATGAATGACGGACATGTACATCTGGATATGTGACCTATATTATACAGAAACAGGAAATTCTTTCAGAAATTGGGTTCAACAATAGGCTAATAGTGCAGAAATTGAACGGTTTGGTATTTCAGAAAGTAGGTCAAAGTGTCAGCAATCAGGCAGAGCAATCAGAAAAGAAAAAATTTTGACCTAAGATGGAGTTTTGAACTCACTGTTTTTCATACGACAGTCCAGACTGGCATGAAAAGTCATATGACTTTCCACAATAGACCAAACGACAAACCATAGTCATACGACACGGGATACTTCATCATATGAGTTTCGAGGGACTTGATGAAATGTCATACGACTCAGGGGTCCCTCTCATACGACACTGGGCAGGTCATCAAACGATAAAGGAAATGCAATTCAAATGTCGTACGAGTCTGGGAGAGGACTCATACGAGTTTTCATCCATGCAAAAATTGAAAAGCAAAACGTGTGAAAAATTCTAAAAATGGTATTAAACATGAAAATTTTGAAATTTCAGAGAGGCACCGAGGTCCACATACCGGATGTCCGTACTGTCGAGGTCTCTGATGTCTCCGGCTGCGCTCAAATCGATGCAAACTCACAGGTACCTTCGGTTCTCTTTGTTTTGCCATTTTCTCACTCAGAGGGCTCCACAAGATCTCCAAAGTCAAATGGTTGAAATGATTTGAAAATGACCCTTCAGACCTTTATATAGCTTTTGACCTAATTTTCAAAAGTGCTCCGTTTTTCATGAAAATTGCACCCCTGGCTAATTTCGACGTTCTGAATCCATTTTCGGGATCAAAATTCAAATATGAGATCGTTTATTATGTCAAAATTGTGATTTAAAATTTTGGGCCCAGGACGGTCTACTGCTTGCATATTCAACTTTCAATCATCACAGAAATCCAGTATTCAACTTAACTGATTATCTTATATCAAACTATCAAAATTTCAACTTGGTCAACTATGGTCACCTCATAGTTTCACCTAGTCAAACTTGGTCTCCAGGACCTCCAAATGATGCAGAATGCATTCTCAAACGTGTTTAACCATTTTTCAAATCAATTAGCATGCTTCTAAACTATTCAACGATGACTTCTCTTTTCAGATTTCAATTTTAATCCCGAAGGGGGCATGGTATTGCATATCATTCAAAGTCTGCAATCTAAATCTGCAAATTATATCTTTCCTCAGTAATCGAGACAATAACCACGTTGTTGATTCATCAAAAGACCTCATCGCTTGGGGCAAATCAATCATCACTCGGGGCATATCAGATTCATCGAGATCCATATCAATCTAGTATTCTCCTAATCTTGTAAATTGTATCAGTTTTTACAACTATCGGTTCAATTGTGTTATTTCCTTGATTCTTTGGTAACTGAAGGGTTCAGATGTGATACCTATGTGATTCTTCTAAGGACAATCAAGTTTGGAATCAGTCACTCACTTCTTCGCAATCATAAGGTTCGAAATCAGGCGTTTTGACACTTTTTCGCAATCAACGGTTCATTTTCTGTTATAGTTAACATTATCTTTGGTCATTCAGGACCTATTATCTTCATATCAAATCTTTCAATCAGCTTTTGTCTCATATCAATTATCAATTTCAAACATCAGTTTCATATCTCTATCAAACACAGACTATCTTTGAACCACTGCGCTTCGCACAACAATTTAAAGAGGGGCAAAATGTAATACCCCAAAAATGGGCTATAGGTTCATTAACCTCCTATATCGACACATTGAACGAAATCGATGTCAAAGTCCTAACCAAAGGCACATCCGAACATCATCGAATCCTAATTGATTATCATAAATTCTGCATCAGGGAATATTCTTAGTAATATTCTTAATTATCCTAATTATCTTTGATTTAATGATTATTTGGCGATAAATCCTATTTATCCTAAAGTTTGATTAATTGAATATTCTCAATATTTAATTAATTAGATTTAATTCTACCACTTAATTATTTAATTGAAGTTAATTCTATTTATTCCTAAATTGTATTATTTAATTTTGACAATAAATCCAAAATCCTATGAATAATTGATTAAATTCTTATTTAATTAATTAAAGCAAGTTGTCAATTTTTAATAATATTGTTTTTGAATAAAAGTTTAAAAATAATTGATTAACCCATAAATCAATTATTTTATTTTTCAAAATCAGTTAAGTTGGAAATAAATCACTTTATTATTAAATTAATTCATATTAAATCATGCACATTCAAGAAAAGCAGACAACTATCAATTATCAATTAAAGCTAAACTCTATTTTGAGTTAAACTCTGCTTTTGCATATTTTTGTGAGTTAATTATTATTTATAATCAGATAACTCAAAAATCAAGTTGAGTTATTTGAGTGATTTATGGCTTTCTTCCATGCATCCTCAAAGCCTTGGATTTCTATAAATTAAGGCTTCAGTTCATCCCAAATCATCTCATATTTTTGCATCCTCACGCTGTCAAATTGGAGACTGAAGAATCATCTTTGCGAATCTAAGCTATTGTGAGATCATTCTTATTTTTGAAGTATTGCATATCATTTAGAATTCATCTTAGATCAATTCATTGCATATCAATTTCATCTTAGATTCTAGATTCATATCAGTTTTCATCATATCATAATTGCATAGAAAACTAAAAAAATAGATTAATTTGCATTCATATTTCATATCAGTTTTGCATTCAAATCCTTCATTTAGGTGTCGTCAAGGTCACTGATCTTGATACAATCTGAGAACATCATACTCACACCTATTAGAAGGTAGTAAATTGGCTGGTTAGTTTAGTTTTTCATTTATTGCACGATTTTGATTTCAGCTAACCTCTAATGTTTTACTAAAGTGTTGTGTCTACAAAACAGGTACAAAATTCACACACACAAGGGTCTCACCATGGACTTAACTGCCCACAGCCATGAGGTCTTTTACCTCAACCTCCCCAGGAGCTCAAAGTCAAAGATGCAGAGAAAGATTGCACCATAGAAGTAAGGGAGGAGGAAATAACCAACTAATAAAGGAGGTTAAATTTACAAGAAGGTAGATCCCCTATAAGGTGCCTTCAAAGCTTAAGGTTTCCAGGAGTTTGGGAGGAGAATACACCAATCAAAGAAACTTTGCTTTACTAGAGAACAAGGGGTTACCATCAGCCTTTCTGCCAAACACCTGACATCCATTTCCCCACCAAGAGTAGCAACTGACATGGGACCCTCGAAGAATAAGTTCCTAGTAGTTCTATTCCCACAACCACTCCAGCTGGTGAAGGCTAATCTTTCCAACCCACATTAACTCCGCTGAACATTTATGAGGACAATGCAGACACCTCGTCTGATGATGACCTCCCCCTCATCCATTCCCACATAAAGATTTTAGGTGCCCAACCATCTACAGAAAAGAGAAACACAAGCATTTCGAACCTTCCACCATAGGTTCCATTCTCGGAACCCTTGGCTCCTCCATCACAACAAGTTCAATCCATCGAGGACCCAGATTTCCAGAATGCCCAAGGATACATGGACCTCTACCTCTAGAGCATGAAGATGTGAGCATGATGCTCACCTCAAAGGAACATGCCACCCTCTTCAAGGAACTTGAAGAAGTAGAAAACCAAAAGGAATAGGAAGAGGAGCGTGTTTGAGAAGAGCTGAAGATTCGAGAAAAAGAGGCCTAATTTCTCAAAGAAAAGGAGACCACCCAAATAGAAAAAGAACAAAAGGGAGAACAGGTCGAAAAGCTGCACCTTGAGGAAGAAGAAAATAAAAAGGTTGAGCAAGAAACCCTCTGGAAAAATGAAGTAGAAAGGAAACAACATGAGGATTCTTGCAGGAAATCCGTTGAGGCCATAGAAAAGAGGGTGGAAGATGAGCTCGCAAAGGAAGATGAGCTCTGTAAGCAACAAGAGATGGAAAAACAAAGTATGGAGCAATAGGCTAGTGGTTAAGAGTAAACTAGACCCATGAGAACAACTATAACCATGTAGCCTGATAGCAAACCTCCACAAGAAGTAGAAATAAAGATTCTTGGGAACCCTCCGTGAGAAATTGAACCAGCGGGAAGAACGATGTTCACCTCCCAAGACACTACGAATGTAGATTTTAATGCATTGGCCCTTCCCTAGTGGTTGGAGTTTTAATTCAAAAGAAAGCAACCCTTGGAGTACCAAAAGGCTGTAGAAACTGAGAAACACAGTTTCACAGAACGCCAAGAACACCTGCATGCAAGAATACCTGTTGCTGAAAGGAAGCCAGAGAAGACAAAAAAGAAAGAGCTTGGAAATCTCAGCGGTGTGAGAGAAAATTGTATTCCAAGATGAAAAACATAATTATAAGAGTTCAACCTATAAGGTGAACAAAAACCCTAAAAAGGAAAAAAGCTAGGTTGCACAATATAATTAATATAAAATATTAATTATATGCACCTAAAAGAAAGCTTAAGTGAAAGTAGAGTACGTAGACAACTTAATAATTAAATCAAAATGATTTAATTAATAAGTGAAGATAAATAGATACTATAACACCCCCCCTTAAGTGAAGCTCAAGAGGTAAGCTAACCTAGCACAGCTATGAAAGCAGGAAAAAAGGGTCCCAGCAACAAGGCCTGATGAGGTACCCAGAACAAGGAAATATCTGTAAACCGGAGAAAAAGGAGAAAACCCAGTGGGAAAAACCCCTCTCCAAAAAGAGATAGAACAAACATGCAAAAAAAACATGAAGGAAGGTAGGCCTCAAGAAGACCCCCCAAGGACAACTTATGTCACCCCAAGCATAGAACGCAACTAAAGATAGCGTGGAGATGCAAAAGGTTTAGTGAAGATGTCAGCAACCTGCGCATCAGTGGGAATGTACTCCAAAGAGAGAACACCATCGTGAATCTACTGACGGATGAAATGCATATGAAGCTCAATGTGTTTAGTGTGCTGATGCTCCACCGGGTTGCAGGAAATGTGAATAGCACTCTGATTGTCGCACCATAGAACTGTGGGACGATCAGGAGGAAACCCAAACTCAATCATCAACTGTCGAAGCCATAAAATCTCCTGACTAACATGCACTGCTGCTCTATACTCAGCCTCTATAGATGATAGTGCATGAGCATGCTGCTTCTTGCACGACCATGTGATAGGACCAGAGCCAAGACAAAAAACAAAGCCAGAAGTAGACTTCCGATCATCAACATCACCAGCCCAATCTAAGTCAGTGAAGCCAACAATGTGAGGAACCCCTGATGTGTAATGAATGCCATACATAAGAGTGCCCTGAATGTATCTCAAAATACATTTGGCAGCTTGCCAATGACTCTCATGAGGCTCATGGGAGAATCGAGAGACTAGACTAGCTGCAAAGGAGAGATCAGGACGAGTGTGTGTCAGGTACAACAAACTGCCAACCAACTGCCAATACAATGTAGGATCCATTGAAGGTGAAGTGCAAGAGGTAGACAAGGTAACACCAGAGTAAAAAGGTGTGAGAGCTGGCTTGCAATCAAGCATATCAAAGCACTGAAGCATGTCAAGAGCATACTTCTGCTGGTAAACAAAGATCCCAACAGAAGACTGAACAATCTGAAGACCAAGGAAGTAGTGTAACAGACCAAGATCAGTCATCTCAAACTGCTCCATTAATGCTCATTGAACATCCCGAATCATAGAAGATGAGCTACCAGTGATGAGAAGATCATCAACATAGAGTACAAGGATCACAACCTCATCCTCAAGATGCTAAATGTAGACTGTAGGATCAGAATGGCATCAGGTGAATCCTGTGGAAAGCAAGAAGGAGTCCATTTTCTCATACCAAGCCCGAGGGGCCTGTTTGAGACCATACAAAGAACGCCGAAGTCTGCAAACCAAGGAGGAATCCTGCATAAATCCTGGAGGCTGGTCCATGTAAATCTCCTCAGTGAGATCACCGTGCAAGAATGCACTCTTCACATCCATCTGAAAAATGGGCCATCCCTGAGAAGCTGCGAGGGATAAGACAAGGCGGATAGAATTCATCTTGGCGATAGGGGCAAATGTCTCAGTGTAATCAATACCCTAAACCTATGAAAAACCCTTCACAACAAGATGTGCCTTATACTTATCAATAGAACCATCAGCAGCAAACTTAGTACGATACAACCACTTGCATCGCACTAGTTTTCTTCCCTTAGGAAGAGAACAAAGATCCCAAGTGTGATTCTTCATCAAAGAAGAATACTCCTCCTCCATAGCAATGTCCCACTCAGTATGTCCTGTCACTACTGCAAATGTCTGAGGATCATCACAAATGGCATGACTCAGAAGACTAGAACCCGCAGTATAAGACCGGGTGCGACGGGAAGTGGAAGGGTCACCAGCTAGAGATCCTGCAGCATCAATTGTAATACGAGCCCATTTAGGCATATGTGGAGGATCCTGTGGTGGAGGTAAATGGGGATCACCAAGATCATCCTCATCATCCTGAAAAGAGACTGGAAGTGATGAGGGAGTAGTGGTAAGTGAAGTAGACTCGGGGAGCTGGGTATCTACTATAGGAAGGTGCTCATCAAACTGGACATCCCGTCAAAATAGGACCTCTCTGGTGGCAGGATCAAACAACCTGTACGCCTTAACATCCTCGCAATAGCCAACAAAAATGAGATGTCGACTCTTTTTCTCCATAGCTCTCCTCTGAGCATAAGGCACAAAAGCCCATGCTTCACTACCAAAAACTCGAAATGAAGATACATCAGGCTTGACATGAGACCAAGCCTCCTCAGGAGTCATATGTCAAACTACCTTGTGAGGCATCCGATTCTGAATATAGTTGGCAGAATTGACTGCCTCTGCCCAAAAAGATGAATCCATGGACCTGGACTGTATCATACAATTAGCCATCTCCTGAAGTGTTTTGTTCTTTCTTTCAGCCACACCATTCTGCTGAGGGGTGTAGGGCACTGAAAAATGATGCTGAAGACCATGTTCAGAGCAAAAATCCCTGAAAGCTTGGTTCACATACTCCCCCCCATTATCTGTGCGTAGTCGCCGAATAGAAAGACCAGATTGCTTCTCCACAAATGTTTTAAAGACTCGAAAAGAATCAAAGACATCATATTTGTACTTCAAGAAGTACACCCATGTGCGCCTGGAGAAGTCATCAATGAAAGTGAGCACATATCTGGCACCAGAAAAAGGAGTAGGAAATGACATGAGGTCACTATGAATCAACTCCAATGGTGCCAAAGCACGAGTAGCACGTCCATGAGGAAAAGGATCTCTATATTGCTTGCCAAGAACATAACCTTGGCAAACCCCATCAGTGCAAGTAATCTGTGGAAGCCCAAGAACAAGTGCCTGTGTGCTCATCTGCTGAAGATATCTGTAATTGACATGACCTAAATGCTCATGCCAAAGTCTGCTCACTGAATCTGCATGTGCGATAAGATAGGAACTTGTACCATCAGAAGACTCAAATCCATCAAATCTGTATAGGTGCGATGCAGTGTCAACACTCCCAGTAGCCACAATCATATCAGAATCATGTAAGTCCCGAATAACCACATCATGCAGTGAGAACTCAACTATCTTACCAGAGCCAGAGTGGCAAATCTGATAGATAGACAATAGGTTCGTCAAAATGTCAGGGACAAGAAGAACATCCTGAAGAGAACCCCCAACTAATGCAACAGAACCAACACCCAAAACAAAGAGGTGAGATGAGTTTCCAATAGCAATCTGTGAAGTAGCACAAGGAGCAAGTGAGGTAACCAACTGCTGAGTGTGAGTCATGTGATGAGAGGCACCAGAATCAAGAATCCAGGTGGGCCCAGAGGTCGTTGCTTGTGCAGTAAGAGCATGACCTTTCCCTACAGAGGAGGCTGTGGACTGAGGGACTGAAATGTGATGCTCCTGCATAGCTTCCTCTAAAGCCTCCAAACGTTTCCAACACCTAGAAACGGGATGTCCATCCTTGCCACAAAAGCTACAGGTCTCAACTGATTTCTTCTTAGTCTTGGAGGTAGACTCAGTAGACTTCGAAGAAGATTTACCCTTTGAAGAGTTGGTTGGAGGTTTTAAATCAGTTTTCTGTGTAGGTTTGGAGGAAGACTCATTGCCTGCTGAATCTTTCTTTGGTTTAGCTTTCTGTTTTAGTTTCCCCTGTGAAGACTGAGCAACCAATGCTTGGCTTGAAGAGCCAGAAGCATCCATTTGTTGGATCTTTGCCTGTTCCCGTGTCAACTGATCACAAAATGTCTCAAATGAAGGCATGGTGTGTCTGGTACCCAAAGCATCCATGGTGGAGTAGAAAGTGGAAGAAAAGATCTGAAACTGTCCTCGCAACTTTGAGAGTATCAAATAGATACACTCATCATCAGTCTTGATTTTCCCACATCCCTGCAAAACTATACGTAGAGACTTGAACTTCATCAAGAAGTCCTCTATAGTGGGGAAATCAGAAGGAGTCAAAGAGGTCAACTCTGCATCAAGCTAAAGCTTCCTGAATTCGTTCACTGTACCAAAAAAGGTGGAAAACTTACCCCAAATAGCCCTAGGAGAGGTCAAACCTTCAAGGTGAAACAGGAGACTGTCGGAGATGTTCAGTGCAATCAAACCCATGGCTTCATCCATTTTGTTTCTATGCTGAAGAATCTCAAAGGGACGCTGCAGGACAGGCTGGTTCTCATCCAGACATGACCATAAGCCACGTGACATAAGAAGCCTGGTCATGTGTGCTTTCCAGATATGATAATTATGCGGTGTAAGCCGGGCCACAGAGGGATCCGACATTGAAAGGAGACAGAAGTAGAAGGGTCTTTTCTGAAGTAAATGATAGAAAAGAAAAACACCCCCCCCACAATGTATAAGTCAACTCCCCCATACAATAAATAACTAAAAGCACAAAAAACGTAGGAGAAAACTTGGACTCCAGATGCAGAGAAGGAGGAAAACATAAGCCTCAACTTTGACGCCAAAAAAGAGAACTCAAATGGCTGAATTTGCAAACCAAACTAGCATCATTGTGTCCGTCTCAGAAAGACCTTTCCGGCGATATATCATATGTCAATTTTTGATTCCGTATGAGCCCTGTCGGAGCAAAAACGCCCAAGTACCCCCAAAATGCAAGCTCTCTGAAAAAACTAGTGACGACAAAAAAGTTGACGGCCGTATGACCGTCATGGGCCTGTCGCTGACGTCAGCATGACATCATCCCAGAAAATTTTTAAAATCGCCAAAAAATTTGAAAAAGTCACCGGAAAAAAAAATCCGGCACCGGAAAGATGCCGGCAAGTGACATCAGCAGGTGACGTCACCTGCTGCAGGCTGCCGGGCGGAGGTTGGGCGGCGGCCGGCGGGTGGTGGCCGAGCGCAGGTGGCGGCCGGTGGCGCTATGGCAGCCGGTAGCGCTGTGGCTGCCGACTGGGCGGCCGGTGGCGCGGTGGTGGCCGGCTAGCGCGGTGGTGGCGCGGTGGCGGCGCGACAAAAATAAAGAAGAAACCCATTTTTTAAATTTTTTTCTCGAAAATCATGTCCGTACGGCCCTTGGAGGCTGAAAAATTTGCCCAGACTCCCCGGTGGCCAAATAAATCAAATTTTATATGGAAATAGGGGTTTTTGGGCCTTCTGAACGCAACCGTGAGGTTGGTTTTAACCCAAAGTGCTCCAGAAAAAAGAGACCCCCCAAATCCAATAAAAAAAACTGAAAGAGAACCAGAAAAATTGTGGCTTTCATCTTCAAATGCAGCTCCAGAAAACCTCAGACCAGGTAGCAGTAGGGAAGCTCTGATACCATGTAGAAACTGAGAAACACAGTTTCACAGAACGCCAAGAACACCTGCATGCAAGAATACCTATTGCTGAAAGGAAGCTAGAGAAGACAAAAAAGCAAGAGCTTGAAAATCTCAGCGGTGTGAGAGAAAATTATATTCCAAGATGAAAAACATAATTACAAGAGTTCAACCTATAAGGTGAACAAAAACCTTAAAAAGGAAAAAAGCTAGGTTGCACAATATAATTAATATAAAATATTAATTATATGCACCTAAAAGAAAGCTTAAGTGAAAGTAGAGTACGTAGACAACTTAATAATTAAATCAAAATGATTTAATTAATAAGTGAAGATAAATAGATACTCTAACAAAAGCCTCCCTCCAAGATATCGTGACCATTTTTGAGCCTCAAAAGAAGGAAAAGAAAGCAAGAACCATTTTTTCCACCTGAATAAATGAGCAAGGAGAAACAATGGTTGAAGTTTTCATAATGCCTTTGGATAAGGATCAATAAAAAAATCACCCCCTTGGATTACCAAACCACCTAGGTCAAGCTGGGGAAAAGCACTAAGTGGGGAGAGTTAGATAACTTCAATGATACAACAAGCACTATGCATGAGAGGATAAAAAAGAAATATATGTCAAAGAAGGAATTTGAGGCAAAATTGGCCCAATATTTGGAAGTTTTCTAGGAGTTGGCATCTCCCATTTCCTCCATAGTTCCTGACACATATACTTCGACGTTCGTTCCACAGGAAGAGATGAATTCATTGTAGATGTAATGTCCCCTGTTGGGACCTTTCCTAATTTATCTTTATTTTTTCCATTAAGGTTCGGATTGTAATGTCCATGATAGGATTAGTCATTTATCTTATTAGATTTAGTTATCTTTAACACTCATATCTGATCTTATTACTATTTTAACTCTATGAAGGGAAGCGTATATGTTATCCAAGGTGCCTAGAGACCAACTACAATGGGCTCCCTCAAAGTTTACAAGTCCAAGCCCAAACTATTGGGACGCTGACCCCCACCCTATTTTGGGACAGATAGCCATTGCTTGGATTTAGACAAGCCCTTCCTTGGTAACACTTTAGTCTTCCTTCTTAGCCAAATAGTAATAAGTTCTATATATCTATCCTTATTTTTATTTAATTAATATTTATGCTATTTAATATAGATGTTTACTCACTTATGATCTTACTATATATATATAGCCATACATATATAAAATGTAACTTATATATAATTATGGTATTATGAAAATATGTGTATAACATATATTCACTCAAATATATTAGCTTTAATAAGGATCTCTCTAATCCTAAAAGACGCAGATAATATTCTGCAATTCAACATTGATACATAGATCTAAGTTATATCAATATGCTGATCTATGATACTTGCTAGCCAAATAATATAAATCAATTCTCTTTTTATAAGCACAATTGATGTGTATTCTTTCTGAATACCCTTTATAAATAATAATTCCTCTTCCATCATCCTATCTAATTTCACTATTATATATATATATATATATATATATATATATATATATATATATATATATATTAATGATAGTGAATTAGAATTAATAACAGTATCATCATCTTATATATATATATATATATATATATATATATATATATATATATATATATATATATATATATATATTTCCATATATATATATATTTCCATATATATATATATACTTCTATACATATAGATAGATATATTAATATTCTATAATTTGACTTCACTTATACAAACTATTGTTTATGCTACAGCCAACACAATAGACCATATATCGATCCCTTATCATACAATATTCATCTACTATATTTTGGGAATCAGTAGTATCCATAAATAAATCATAGCATGTCTGTTTGCTGTTATATTGTACTTATCAATAATATAAATTCTATTTTTCTTTGTCCTACCTCCTTCCTTGTCTGGTGAATTCAACCTCATCTTATACTTGGGAGGTTTTGCATTCTAAAGACACGCCTTACCATAGTGTCTTCTCATAATAGACCACTGCACCATTTCATTACGAAACAATGCATTCTTATCTTATGTTAATTGTCTCCTTTCCATATATAATTAGTTGTCTATAGGTGTCTCTCTGCTGCATATTATTATATTATATTATTTTGGTATTATGTCTAATAATATTAGATATTATTAGATAATACAATATTATTAAAAATGTTAGTCCATTGCCCTTATTTCTAATAATACTGATATGGTATTGAAATAGTTATTTATTTATTTTCTTTTATATTTCAATATTATTGTTATTGATTATTATTAAATCTTTCTTTAGAAAGGGGATATTACAGTCCTACCCTCCCCAAAATTTCTTTTCCTCAAGCAATTACATGTTTCCTCATTATTTGATAATAACAATTGGTAACTTAAGTTTTCTCTCATTTCCTAGAGAGATAATCTTTCGTTGTAATTCTGATATTAATTACTGATATTAATTAGTATATCTTGAGTTCATTCTAGGTATTACTACTATTCCCAATCAATTAAATATAAAATCACATTCATTCGAAAATATATAAATATATGCAGACACGAAGTATACACGAGACATACACATTAATGCATGAATACACGAAGCATACACATTGATGCAGGAAGACACAAAGCATACACAAAGTATACACATAATATACACTTTATTTAAATTAATTTCAATTCTTAAATCCCGTATTTCATATTAAGTAATTTAATTTCATATGTTTTCTATATTTCTTGTTTCTAAGTTTGATCTGATATTACTTTTCCCTAAGGAGAGAGGAGATCGAAATACAATCCAAGGTGCTTAGAGACCACTTGATAGATTCCCTCAAAGTTTACAAATCCAAGCCCTCCCTTGCGACTTTTGCCCTCAAGGATTAGAGGGTCGCTAATCCCCACCCTATCTTGGGAACTATCATTTTTGGATTTAGACCGCCATTCCTTGAATTGCTTCAACCTTTCTTCTTAATTAATAAGGCAATATGATGATCTTAGCCATTCATCACTTATTTAATTATGCTTTCAACTTTAAACATTACCTGATATAGTAAGATATGTACTTACCCTGTAGGATGGAAGGATCATAGCTCTGATACCATTTGTAATGTCCCCGGTTGGGACCTTTCCTAATTTATCTTTAATTTTTCCATTAAGGTTTGGATTGTAATGTCCATGATAGGATTAGTCATTTATCTTATTAGATTTAGTTATCTTTAACACTCATATCTGATCTTATTAATATTTTAACTCCATGAAGGGAAGTGTAGATGTTATCCAAGGTGCCTAGAGACCAACTACAATGGGCTCCCTCAAAGTTTACAGGTCCAAGCCCAAACTATTGGGACGCTGACCCCCACCCTATTTTGGGACAGATAGCCATTGCTTGGATTTAGACAAGCCCCTCCTTGGTAACACTTTAGTCTTTCTTCTTAGCCAAATAGTAATAAGTTCTATATATCTATCCTTATTTTTATTTAATTAATATTTATGCTATTTAATATAGATGTTTACTCACTTATGATCTTACTATATATATATAGCCATACATATATAAAATGTAACTTATATATAATTATGGTATTATGAAAATATGTGTATAACATATATTCACTCAAATATATTAGCTTTAATAAGGATCTCTCTAATCCTAAAAGACGCAGATAATATTCTGCAATTCAACATTGATACATAGATCTAAGTTATACCAATATGCTGATCTATGATACTTGCTAGCCAAATAATATAAATCAATTCTCTTTTTATAAGCACAGTTGATGTGTATTCTTTCTGAATACCCTTTATAAATAATAATTCCTCTTCCATCACCCTATCTGATTTCACTATTATATATATATATATATATATATATATATATATATATATATTCTAATTATATATATATATATATATATATATATATATATATATATATATATATATATATATATATATATTCTAATTCTTTTATACTACAATATCTCTATACTTCCATATATATATACTTCTATATATATAGATAGATATATTAATAATCTATACTATTGACTTCACTTATACAAACTGTTGTTTATGCTACAACCAACACAATAGTGTTGGATACAATTGTCTGAAGGACATTATTGGATTAGCTATGTGTTGTCTTTGATGTCACACAAATGTCATATCAATTATCATTCTTAGTGTCTACCGAGTTCAGTCGGTCAGCTAAGCAATTCTCAGTGTCTACCGAGCTCAGTCGGTTTTTAGTGTCTACCAAAATCTCTCAGGTGTTTAAAGGAAACATGACAGGGAAACAGTGTTAACCGAGCCTCCTCGGTTATCGAAGGAAAAATAGTGGTTATCGAGCTCTCTCAATCTCCGAAGGATGTTGCAGAATTCGCTGTGGTTACCGAGTTGACTCGGTCACCGAAGGAAATCTTTTCAGGATTAATGTTTACCGAGCATGGTCGGCCTTTCAAAAGATTTTGTTGTTACAGTTTGTTTATCCAAGCCGACTGTTATAATAATTATTAGTGTCGACTTGACAATCTAAATGTTAATTAAAATGACATATATATAGAAGGTCAAGTGGTGAATAGAACATATACAGCATGCAAAAATTATTTTGAAGAAAGGTATGTGCAAATTTTGAAGGATGGTTAGATATCCTTGAGGAGCAACAAAGATTTATTTGATCAGTAAGGATCCAGTGAAGCAAAACAGAGATCTATATTCAACAATTCAGTTGCAAGTCATTTCATTGTTACTCTCTTACAATTGTAGCAGTGATATCAAAATCTCTTAACCGAGTTGGTTTGACAACCATTTTGTAAATCCTCTAACAAGGTGACAGTTCTATTGAATTATTTCAAGACCTCTTACAAGGCCACTCCTAGCAGGGTGATTAAATCCTCTAACAAGGTCACACCTAACAGTGTGTTTTGTAACCTTTTACCGGGTTGGCTTCTAACTGGGCATCACTTCAGAAGAGTGACAAATAGTAACTAGTTACATTGGTGGTTTTTCCCATATTAGGTTTTCACGGTAAATCTGGTGTCTCTTGTGTTCATGTTATTTTCTTTATTCATGTAAGTTAATCAGTGATTAATGCTTAAGAACAGTTTAATTATTACACACTTCAAGAATCAAGTTTCAGCATTTCTCTGTATATTTACCGAGTGGCATAGTAAATAATTTGTTAAGATATTTAAAGGATCAGTGGTAACATTTTTGTGGTTAACTGATTCACCCCCCCTCTCAGTTGCTGCATCTATATTTCCAACAATTGGTATCAGAGCTTTTGGTGCTTGCAGGAAGGGTTTCAAGGACCTAAGCTAAAGATCAAGATGTCTTACAAAAGAGAAATTCCAAGGCTTAACAGAAATAACTTTTCTGCATGGCAAGGTCTCATGAGACTTCATCTGGCTTCCATTGGTGATTCAGGATGCAAATATATTGATCAAGAATATACAATTCCCACTGGCACATTAACTATTGAAGACATTGCAGAGAAGAAGAACCATAACACTATGATGATAGACATTGCATCAGCTCTTAGCTATGAAGAATTTGATGAAATCAAAGACTACACAACTACTCATGAAATGTGGAACAAGCTGAAGAAAATCTATGGCGGTGATGACAATGTGAAGAGAGCCAAAACAGAGAGCCTAAGAGGACAGTTTGATCAGATGAAAATGAGAGAAGAAGAAAACATTGCAAAATATGTTGAAAGGATCAAGACAAGTGTTAGTGCAATCAGAGCTTCTGGAGGAAAAATTGATGATGAAACTATTATAAGTAAGGTTCTTAGAACATTACTTCCTATTTATGCAATAAGAATTTTTGCTATTCAAGAAAGAAGATGTGAAGAAAATCACAATATAACTTTGGATGCCTTAGTTGGAAGATTGACAGCCTTTGAACTGGATAACTATGACAACTATGTTCCAACTTCTAAAAATATTGAATCAGCTTTTGAGGCCAAACTTTCACTCAAGAAAGGGAAGAAAATCCAATCAGAAAGTGAAGAAGAATCAGAGGAAAGTTTTGATAGCGATCTTGAAGTTATTGAAGCATTACTTGCAAAGAAATATTCAAGAGGCAAAGGAAAATACAAAGGTAAAACTCCCTTAATCTATTTTTTATGTGAAGAAATTGGTCATATTGCAGCTAGGTGTCCAAACAAGCAAAGCAAAGATGAGAAGAAAAGTTATAAGTACAATGGCAAGAAGAATTTCAAATCATTTAAGGATAAAAGTAAGAAAACATAGTTTTTAGCTAAAGATTCGGATGATAGTGAAGAAGAAATTATTTTCATTGCTGTAAAAGATGAATTTGATAATGATGAAGATGAGATGACACTTATCTCTCATATAAGCAAGAATGATACATGGATTATAGACAGTGGATGTTCACATCATATGACTGGTGACAGGACTAAGTTTGAACACTTTGAAAACTTTGATGGTGGTAATGTAAGGTTTGGAAACAATGAACCTTGTTGTATAAAAGGAAAGGGACGAATTTCATTAACCAAAGAACTTATATGTGATAATGCATATTGGGTTGAAGTACTAAAGCATAATCTTCTAAGTGTAGCACAACTAATTAACATTGGATTCAAGGTTGAATTCATGAATGGCAAATCAAGATTGTTGGATGATAAAGGAAAACTGATAGGATCAGGCAAACAAACCAAAGGTAACCTGTTTTATTTTGATCTTGGTGATTACTCATATTTTATTGCTCAAATTGAAGATGTACACACTAAAATGGTGCACTTCGATGAACCATTACATGCAAGGTTGCTCAAGACTGAGGCCTCACAAAGCGGCTCATAGCTCTCTATGCGTGGAGTTGCAAGGGACTATGGTGTATTTTCTCTCAGCTAGAGCTACAAGCTTGTGACCTTGCTAGTCAACCATACAATGAGAGATTCACAATGAAGACAAGGGCAAGAGTGCCAATATCCTCAAGAATCACTATGAAAATGCAATGCAATGCAACTACAATGAGAATGCAATCTAAGCTATGAAAGGAAAGTACAATGCAACTAATCTATGAAAGGAAATAACAAGTGTTACAATGCCTCTTATTTAGACTATGTGAGCTTATTCTATTGCATAAAAGAAACTAAGCTATGAAATGAAGCTATGGATGCTATGATAATGCAAGAAATGAAGTCTAAACTATGAAGCAATGAGGAAATCCAAGAAAAAGCTTGATGTAGCAATGATTTCCAAAAGCTCCAAATGCACCTAGAAAACCTGCAGCATAACAATAGCATGAAAGAGATGGATATATGAAAATGAAGGAGAGAGATCTCCTTTTATAAGAAATGAGGTAAAATGGACCATGGAGATTAAGAGGCAAAAAGTCTTAATCAGTGGTGGAGCTTGAAAGAGGAGCAATCCATGTGCACTAGTATCCTCCAATGAGAGTGAAGTGTTGACTTTTGAGCCTCATGTGAGACAAAAAGTGCTTTTTTCCTTTTTATAAAATAAGAATAATGCTTTATTTGTGCAACTTAGGATAAGAGGAAAAGTGGGGGCTTTTTATTTAATCAAAAAGGGAGGAAATATTCCTTTTCAATAAATAAAGACTTAGGATAAATGGTTAGCCCATAGGATAAAATCCAATATATGATCAAATTTTAGGATTTGATCAAGAGATTGATAATGTTGAAAATATTGATTATTGATAAAAATGATTCAGGATTGATAAATCAAATAAATGACGCTCAAAGTCTAAGTGACCATTTTAGGGTGCATACATTTGCCCCTCTTTGACTAATGTGTGATCGATCTGGGAACACATGCAGTCAAAGAAGAATTGAAATGTGAGATCGATCTAGGATCACAAGACAACTCAGATGTGAGGTCGATTCGAGATCACACCCGGACAAACCATAAACAAAGGCCTTTGAACATGAGGTCGATTCGGGATCACATTCAAAGTAAGAGATAAGGATCTCAAATTTGATCGATAGCTCGCAAAAGATGTCTGAATTAGGAAAATCAAGGGAATCAGGGATGAGAATCTCATAGGTACTGCCCTCTCGGAATTGAAATTGAAATCAGGTAGAGAGGAGAATAGCGAATTGATAAAAATTTGATCAAATCAGAATGAAATCATAATCGAAGGTAAGGGTCAATAGGTTAACCATTAGGCAATGAAACATGCCCCAGCCTGATCGAAAAGATGCAGTCAAACATGAGAAAGGAGAGAATGGAATGAATATGAATGAAAGACTAGAAGTTTGGAAGACATGAAAATGAAGAAATGACGATGCCCCAACAAAGATCGAAGGATTAGGCCTCAAAAGATCAGTCAACTGCGCAGAGAAAGGAAAGATTTTGAAACACGATTTTGACTATGAAGATGACCTCAGATTTTGATTTCGAGTCCGAAAATGAATCCAAGACATTGAAATTAGCTAGGGGTGCAATTTTCACGCAATTTCGAGGTGTTTTGAAAATGAGGTCAAAAAGTCAAAAGGCTATAAAAGGGGTCAAAATGTCATTTTCAAAAGTTATTTGTCTTTTAGCAATTTGAGAATTTTCAGAGCTTTAGAGAGAGACAATGGCCCAGCAGGCAGGAGTTCCCGTCCACAGGCATCGATTTGAGCGTGCCCGGTTGCACAACCGGCCACCACACTATCCTGCCCCGGTAAGTTTTTGAAAAACTCGAGCATTTTGAGTCATTTTTTTGCATTTAATAGCTTTTTTTAGTACATTTTTGAAATTTTTAAAATTCAAAAATTTTGACTGGGTGAACTATCGCGCGATACTTTAGAAGTATCGCGCGCTTTGGGGAGAAGTATCGCGCAATAGGGAGAAGTATCGCGCGATACTTCTCTAAAAAAAAAGAATATCGCCCAGTTTAAAATTTTGATATTTAATGCATTTTTGAGCAAAAATGACATGGGTCTAGACAATGTTACATTTTAGAGATGTTTTATACTAATTTTTAGACATCCATCATGATATGTGCTAACAACTGGCTTGGTTTTGGCTTGCAGGAGGTCTTTCCGGCGCTTATCATCAGAGCGCCGAAGGTGACAGGATTGCGGTGTGTCTGAGATCTGGATGATTCAGGCAATGCCGACATCAGAGCGATGGGATTTTAGTATTTGTTGAGATATCCATACATCAGAGCAGACCACGGGTTGTTGACTGCTCTTGCCGAGAGATGGCATAGCGAGCACAACACCTTCCACCTGCCTACTAGAGAGGCATCGATCACCTTAGAGGACGTCTACAGGATCCTACAAGGGCCCTGTCATGGCGAGCCAGTGAGTATAATCATGTTTTGAGATATAATCATAAAAGTAATATTTCCATATGATGAAAACTAACATGATTTGTTTGTTGGCACAAGTGTACTATGATCAGGACGCCACAGAGGGGCGCCGACTGGTTCAGGAGATGTTCCAGGATGTCATGATTCTGGATAGGCATATCAGCTGGGAGAGGTTGATAGACGATTTTGGCAGAGACTACCCAGTGCCATGTATAGTGGCTTCCATCATTTCTCAGATCCTGATGACTGACCGCAGTCAGAAGGGTTTCCCACTCGGATGGGCTCAATTACTGGTTGACTTGGTCGGTAGGCCTCGGCGGATGGCATGGGGTTCTACCATATTGGCAGAGATGTACCACGAGTTACACGAGATCATCTACAAGGATGGTCAGACATGGGCGTGCGGTGCCATCCTCGCACAAGTATGGGCGTGGGAGCACATTGCTGTGGTGTGCCCCAGGGTTCAGCCAAGGGAGAGGAGGTACCCTTTCATCTACAGGTACCTCAAGTTCATATCACATGCCCATAGTGGGGATGTGACATACTATAGATGGATTCTAGATGAGATAGCCTCATTCACATGGAGGCCATACAGGGAAGTTGAGGTTTGGGGAGATGCAGCTGATGAGCTGAGTTATATGCTGTGCAGTCGGCCACTGGTAGGTTGGTATGCAGAGATAGTAGAGAGGTTCTGCATCACTTGGGTATGGCGACAGTTCGGGAGGCAGCAATGAGTTTCGACAGAGACTACCACATATGCCAGGGCCAGAGACAAGGAGGGTCATGGGTGGCTACCCATGTTGGACTATCAGCAGGCTGTCGCAGAGACAACAGGTATCAGGAGCGAGCCCTGGGAGTACTTCCCAGATATGGCAGATTCAGGGGCTGATGGAGCCTACAGAGAAGAGCGGTGAAGGGTGCCATTCCCTCGGTTTACAGTACCAGATGCACAGGTACCAGCGTCGGAAGGAGATGAAGGAGACGACGGGGGAGATAGAGGGGATGGAGGGGACAGAGGAGAGGGAGGGGGAGAGGGAGATGGCAGGAGAGGGAGAGGGAGGAGGATGGAGAGAGGAGAGGGGTCGAGATCAGGTGGTTGGAAATGGTCACGGGGATAGAGATTGGCGACACCGGAGGAGGAGGCAAGACCAGCTCGCTGGCAGGCAGAGGCACAACAGGAGCAGCCTATGGGGGGAGAGGATCTGAGAGCCCAGATACAGGCTCAGGAGGCAGAGATACAGCGGCTCCGGACTACTATAGCCATGAGAGATCAGTAGCTACTGGATCTTAGGGCAGAGTGGGATCAGCAGATAGCTGATCTTAGGGCAGAGATAGCACGTCGTGAGGCGATGGCACAGGCAGAGGCACTGGAGCTCTGACGGGAGTCAGCGAGAGCAGCCTACTATCACGGACTCTATCTGCAGGTCATTCCAGAGGGTGAGAGAGAACCATCATACTCTCAGTGGGTAGGGGTATCAGATGTGGTACTCGATAGGAGAGCTATGCCTCCTCCACCACCGCGAGCTCCTCAAGAGGGTGGTAGCGAGTCTTAGGGTTAGGTCTTAGGTTTAGATGTTTTGGACATATCCTGAGACTTTTGATCCAGATTTTGGGATCTCATATTGTATTGTATATCATGACATTGTATATATATAGATTTATGAGATTACTAGATGTTCGATGTATCATGTGTATTTGTCTCACTTGTGATGGATGTATCAGTTTACGTATATTGTCTTGTCATTTTGCTCAAAATTCTTATGTATGTGCTTATGTATGTTCTCTCTCATAGATGTATGTTTAATTCTCATGTGTATGATATAGACTCATGTTTCTTGAAAATGATAGTTTTGATATGATGATGTGATTAACCCCTTGTGATGAATAGGAACAGGTTCGAGATGAAAAGAACAAGGAGTGAAAGACATGATCGAGAAGAAGAAAAGGTGAGCGTAGTCGACTGACATGTCCACGTAAGATGAAAAGGAGAGCTCTCTCCATATGCAAGAAATGCAAAACTAGACTATCATGAATCTAAAAATGCAAGCTACTATGAAAGTGGTTGACTTGCAAGGTCACAATGCTTATAGACATCTAATTATCATCATTGAGCGTTATTGGTAGCGTCATGAGATCATACAATGCACACTAGCATAACTATGTGGATATGAATATGATCTTTATCAGATAGAAATGTGGGGATCTCACCTAGGCATCAAAGACATATAGGTCAAGATGACTAATGCAGTGAGATCACCTAAGTTTTATATGGTGAGATTATGCTTGTATCAAGACACATGAAAGTCAGGATAGCTAAAAGCATGCACTCGCAAAACAGTCAAGGATAATAGCTTGTCAATCCATAGTGTCAAGTAGGACCAGCATAAATGCTCATGACAGGTAGGATCAACAAAATATACCCACAAGCAGATAAAGCAAGAAAACATGTTCTCATTCCCTCAGTCTTCTAGCTATGCATCATCAAAAACTTCTCAGGGAAAGACCACTCATCAAAGAAATCTTCATAGACAGCACACAAAGAAAAATAAAGTCATCATATCGTCAGCGAGTTGATTGTTTAAGTGTGTATGTGTTGGTCATAGAGTCAAACTCTGAGTATCATATCCGTTTAGTGAGAAATATCACATCATACGAGACTATTGGATAAGACATCTGATAAGTGTTAAGAAACACTCGACGCAAGGGTAGTGTTGAAAAAAACACTGTTTGGGGTGGTGTTGAAAAATAGCTATTGTGAAATGCCCCAAGAGACAAACACACCAAAAGGACCTATGCGAATAGTTATGCCCCCCAGACAAAGGTAAAGACCAATTCCAGACTAAGCCAAATAAGGTCAAGGCATGATGGAGAAAGGCTAAGTGTTGAGGACGCATGCTAACAAATAGGAGTGCAAAGGCCTCAAGTAGCGCCTGTTTCCAGGTTTTCACCACTTGAAATCTTTTTTCATTTTTTTGGATTTTTTGAATTTTTTAATTTTTTTGTATTTTTTTAGGACTTTTTATGCTTTTTAGGATTTTTTCAGCATCATATATGAATTTTTTTGGTATTTTTTCAGGACCAATAAAATATATACAAAGGATGCCCCCAGACAGAATGGGCATCAATGATAGAACTTCTTTAGGTGCACAATGTTGATGGGATCAGGGAGCTGTTCTCCATCGGGATCTGATAGTAAATACGCACCAGTACCGAAAGCAGTTGTGATGACATATGGTCCAAGCTAGTTAGGTTCAAATTTGCCCTTTTTCTCTCGGTTTTGTTGGTTCTTAGGGTTCTCTCGCAAAACAAGATCACCTATGTGAAATTCTCTAGGGCGAACCTTCTTGTTGAATGCCTTGAACATACGCTTCTGATACACTCTCATATGATCAAAGGAAGCCTTACGCTTCTCATCTAGAAGTTCTAACTCCTGTAACCTCATGGCGTAGTAATCCTCATCTATAATCAAACCTTTGAGTGAGACTCTAAGTGATGGTATCTCGACTTCTAAAGGCAATACCGCTTCAGCGCCATAAGTGAGAGAAAAAGGAGTGGCTCCTGTAGGTGTGCGAATGCTTGTTCTGTAAGCCCATAGTGCTGGATTGATTTGTAAGTGCCAATCCCTACCATTCTTGTGTACTGTCCTATGAAGAATCTTAAGAATGGTTTTGTTAGAGGCTTCTGCCTGTCTGTTTCCCTGTGGAAAATAGATGGAGGACCAATGTTGCTTGATTTTAAACTTTTTGCATAGATGCTTTAGGTCCTTATTCTTAAATTGACCTCCATTGTCAGTAATGATCTCAGAAGGCACTCCAAATCGGCAAATAATGTGATTCAAGATGAACAAAGAAATGGTCCTCCCTGAAGCAATAGAAAGAGGCACAGCTTCCACCCATTTTGTGAAGTAGTCAGTGGTAGTAATAATGAACTTGTGCCCACCTGATGAGTTGGGATGAATCTACCCAACCAGATCAAAGGCCCAGCCCTGAAATGGCCAATGAGAAATAGAAGGGATCAGCTCCCTACCTGGAGCATGAATCAGGTTGCCATGTTTCTGACACTTTTCACATGACTTAGCAAAGGTGACCGCGTCTATCTGCATTGTGGGCCAATAATATCCCGCCCTAAGCAACCTTCGGGCCATGGCAAGACCATTAGAATATCCACTACAAATGCTCTCATGGATGTCAACTAACGCTTGGTTGGATTCCTCCTTTTCCAAGCACCTAAGGAGCGTCCCATCTAAACCCCTCCTATATAAATCACCAGAGATGAGGGTGTGGCGAGAGGCATTACGGATGAGGTTTCAGTGTTCAGAGCAGTTGAATGTGTCAGGGATGATGCCATCACGAAGATATGAATAGATAGCACCATATCGGGAAGACTCATGTGTGATAATGGTACAAATGATATTGCTTTCAGACAAATCAAAGATGGGATGGTGTAGCTCTTCCACCAGGAATTCAAATCTGGATTCATGTGTCTCCAACTAAAGAAGTGAAGCTAATGTGGCCATGGCATCTGCAGCTTTGTTCTCTGTCCTAGGGATCTGTTGAAACGTCACAAAGGTGAAGTAGCGTCTCAAAGAATCAACCATCTTTTTGTAGGGTATCAATTTATCGTCCTTGGTTTGATACTCTTCATTGACCTGGTTGATGATTAACTGAGAATCCCCAAAGACATGTAACTCTGTGATGTTCCATTCTATAGCCATCCTCAAGCCATTAGTTAAAGCTTCATATTCTGCAATATTATTGGTGCATGGGAATAAAAGTTTGTAAGACTTTGGAATATTGTACCCATGTGGAGAAACAAATAACACTCCAGCACCTGATCCATTTTGCATGCAGGAACCATCAAAGAACATTGTCCAAGTGCGAGTAGTTGTATACAAGATGTGTTCATCTGAGAATTCCACTTGGACTGGCATACTATCCTGAACTAGGAAATCAGCTAATTGGTTAGCAATAGCTTGCCCTTTTATGGCCTTCCTTTCAACGTACTCTATGTCAAATTCGGTTAGGACCATCATCCATTTAGCGAGTCTACCCGTGAGGGCAGCCTTACTAAGAAATTATTTAAGAGGATCAATTTTGGCAACCAAATGTATGGTATGAGCAAGCATATAGTGGCGCAACTTTTGAGAAGCAAACACCACTGTGAGACAAGACTTCTCAATATTATTGTAATTGATCTTGTAGGAGACTAGAGTACGGCCGATATAGTATATGGCCCATTCTTTCTCAGTATCATCTGATTGAGCCAACAATGCCCCCAGGGAAGTGTTTGTAGCTGAAATATATAGGATCAATGGTTTCCCTGGAATAGGAGGCATTAGGATCGGAGGATTAGCCAAGTATTGTTTGATCTGATCTAGGCTCTTTTGACAATCCTCATTCCAAACACAAGAAGCACCCTTATGCAATGTCTTTTTGAAGGGTTGTGTCCTATCTACAAGTTGAGAAATAAACCTCCTAATTGATTGAAGATGTCCCTGAAGACTTCTCATTTGGTTGATATTTCGAGGAGGTGGCATATCTAGAATTGCTTGGACCTTTTCGGGATCAACCTCGATACCTTTTGCTGATATTATGAATCCTAAAAGTTTGCATGAGGTGACACCAAATGCGCACTTCTTTGGATTCAATCTGAGTTGAAATTGTTCCATGCGATCTAGAATTACTTCCAGATCGTCGAGGTGTGTGTCCCATTTTCTTGATTTTTCCAAGGTATCATCCACATAATCTTCCATGTTTTTGTGCATCATATCATGAAAGATAGTGGTCATAGCTCTTTGGTAGGTTGCTCCTGCATTCTTTAATCCGAATGGCATGACATTCCAGCAATAGGTTCCCCATGCACATGTGAATGCTATTTTCTCTTGGTCTTCAGGAGCTATTTTGATTTGATTATACCCCGAGAAACCATCCATTAGAGAGTATATGTCATAGCCCACTGTCATGTCCACTATCATGTCAATGTTTGGAAGTGGAAAATCATCCTTTGGGCATGCTTTGTTTAAATCTCTAAAATCTGTACATACACGAATGGACCCATCATGTTTGGAAACTGACACTATGTTTGAGATCTATTCTGCATAATCGATGGCTCTAATGAATCCAGCTCTCAAAAGTTTTTCTAATTCCCCTTTGACAAGTAGAGCTACATGTGGATGCATTTTTCTGAGTCTCTGTTTCACTGGCTTGACTCCTGGAGCTATGGATAAGTGATGCATTATGAGATTTGTGTCAAGCCCTGGCATGTCTAAATAGGTCCATGCAAAATTAATGTTCTTTTTCTGTAAAAACTGCACATATGCCTTAGTCTCTTCTTCTAATAAAGACTGAGCAAGATGGATGATTTGAAGATTTTCTTCTGTGTTCAAATTGACTGGCTTTGTTGGCTCAATCAATACTGATGATCTATCTTGAAAATAACTCAGCAAGTTATTAAGTACCCCATCCTTAGGTGCCTCAAAAAGGTTTTCACCCTCAGATGCGTCATTTCTTTTTACTATTTTTGGTTCTGACACCGCCACAAAGTGGTTTTCGCCATCAGACCTATTTTTCTTTTATTCTTTTATTTTGAGACTGAGGTACTTAATATTAGGCTCTGTCATGCTGGTTGTTGGTTCACTGGTGGAAGAAGCCATGGGTTCAAGAGCATTCAAATAGCAGGCAATTTCGTAATCATTCTAAAAGGTGAGGAATGTGGGCTCTTGATGGTGCTGAGACCAGTCAATTAGGTTAAAGTGAACAAGGGGTAGGTCAATGACTGGTTCAATGTTGTTTATGAGAAAGGTGTCATCTCTAGTGACCATATAATCGGAGTTCATCAAGTCTTCTCCTAAGATACCCGAATTAGGACTCATCCTTCCAAATGAAACATCGTCCACTAAGGCAATTTGAGGAGTACGATCCTCTAGTCCTACACTAGGCTCATTAGCCGCATCGGGTTGGGTACTATAAGAATGAACAATATCTATGTCCAGATCAACTGTTGCATCTGAAAGTGAGTCCCATTCATATTCATGGGAATCTATGTCTGAGTCATCATTTGGGTCTCGTGATGTAGAAGCCTCAAGGTTAGGAAGGGTTTCCCCCTCTCTAGTGCTAGTATTGGTACTATCTGTCACAGCTAGGACAATAGGACTGTCAAGTATCAAATCTGTGGAATCTCCCCAAAGGAGATCTATTGAGGGCACCCAATCATCAGACACATCTTGTTGATTGAAAAGATCAGGCATATAGTCTGAGTCACTGTCACTGTCTGTCGCAGCTGGGACAGGGACACCTTTCTTCTTCTTATTCTCAAAACCTAAGCCAACCGTGGACTTATTCTTTCATCCAAAAAGAGCATGATCAAGAGGCTCAACTTTAGCATCCAGTCTATGACTAAGGGGACCATATCCTGGATATCCCATATTTTTAACCATTGTGTACCCTTTCCCATAAGCTTCAGGTGGAGGAGCAAAATCCTTGTTGTGTTTGTATTTCTCCTCGTGATAGATCCAGTCCCTTACAACAACTTCCTCTTTCTCTTCCTGAATGGGGACCGAAGACTCAACAAATTTCCCAAATAATGTCATTGCTGATGACGAAGGCTTCACATTTGGGGATGGTCTCCCATAAGACCTAGGAGAGATTGGCATGTTTGTAAAAGAATCAATTTTATAATCTCCCATCCCAAGATCTATGGTCTTGAACTTCTGCTTGCATTGTTCAAGTGAACTACTAGGACTGTCAGCTTCCCTATTCAAAGGTACATGTGATCCGGCGGAAATGTTATTAACTGATAAAGCACTATCTCCAAGGATGCAAATTTCTACACCGTTATGGGGGAACTTAACACACTGGTGATATGTTGATGGGACTGCTTGCATTTCGTGAATCCATGGCCTACCTAGCAAAATGTTGTAGGCTAAAGGTCCAACATCAACAATTTGAAATAAGATATCTTTTTCTACTGGACCAATGTGAATAGGCAAAATGGCCAATCCCTTAGAACTTATTTCTGCTTCGTCATATGCTTTGATTGTGATCCTTTTTCTTGTGTCAATGACGTTCTCAGAATATCCTAGAGCCAGAAACAAACTCAGGGTACAAATATTGAGCCCCGCACCCCCATCTATCAGTACACGCCTAACACAGGTTTTATGAATCATGACTTCGATGTGTAAGGCCAAGTTATGTGGGTGACTGATGGATTTGTCATCTTCTTCGGAGAAGGTGAGGTAATGAGGGCTAGCCAAATGGTTGACCATGTTCTGGAATTGATCAATATCTAAGTTGTTAGGGACGTTGGCTGCTCGTAAATCATCCTTAAGGACGCACTTGTGCTTAGGAGATAATTCTAAAAGCTCAAAAATAGAAATCTGCACGGGTGTACGTTGTAGCTGGTTAATAAGATTATAATTGGAATCAGGACCAACGACAGATTTGGGAGGAGCACCTTTGGATGTGGGCTGCTTAGACTTTCTAGTGCTAGGACCTCTAATGATAATGGGTGCTTGGGCCTGGCCCCTAGTGACAGCATTGAAGGACTGGGGCGTTCTTTGTGAGTGAGGACCTCTTATCACCACAACGGGTCTTTCATCAGTCATAGGAGTTGAGTCCACATTATGTCCATAGGGATCTTTCCCTCTCATCATGTTGACACTATCATCCACAACTTCAAGCATGTTAATAACATTCTCCGCATTTGTGTAGGTCTAGTTGATAGCTACTTTTCCATTCTTAGAATTCTCTCCTTTCTCATATTTAGGCAAGGGCTCTTTAAAGGCTTTATGATCTGCATTAGTGGTTAACCCATCCACTTGTAATTGTCCTTTCTCAATAAGGTCTTGGACAAGATGCTTGAGTTTAAAATAATTTTCTATGTCATGTCCAATCCCATTATGGAAAATGCAAAAAGCCTTCGCATCCCACCAATGAGGTAAAGGATCCGGTATACGATGTTTTGTAGGATCCTGTGGGTGTGCCAAATTATGAGCAACTAATGTCTTAAAAACATCTGCGTAAGATTATCCCAATTTGGTAAATTGTCTTTTCTCCATTTTAGATCTCCTTTGATACTTAGGTTTGTCTTGTTGTGTTGAAGACGTTTGCAGCTTCATAGCTTGAACTGCATGAGAGAGGTTAAGAACTCCTTCATTTTTTACTTGAGATGAGTCAACAACTCCGTCGTTGACCACTTGCTTGTTTTTGTTCCAATAGGAGTTCCTTTTGTCCTTGTTACCATTAGTATTGTTATTTTGGCTATTGTTGTTGTTTGTTGGTTTAGCCAAAATTTCTTGTTCTTTCAGGACATCCTCAATGCAACATGCCACCTCTACCATAGTATCAAAGGAATTAAATGGGATTTTCTTGACTTCATACCTTAGTTCTGGTATTAGATTGCTCACAATGATATCAATTCTCTCCTCTTCAAGAATTGTCCTTGGGTATTTTGAACACAATCGCCTCCATCGTTGTAAAAATGTGACAAAAGATTCCCCTTGATTTTGCTTGAGTTTGCACAAATCAAGCATTGTGACCGACCTTGATAGGTTGTAAGAAAAATGCTAAACAAAGCTTTGGACAAGTTTTTTAAATGTCTTTACTAGAGGGGAAAGGTTGGTGAACCACTCCATGGCTTGACCTTTTAAACTCCTTGAGAATAATCTCATCAAGTAGGAGTCTTCATGGTGGAAGGAAAAGCTCATTATGTAGAACTGTCGAACATGGTCGTGAGGGTCACCAGTGCCATCATATTTGTCATACGTTGGGAACTCAGCTTTCTTAGGGAAGTCTACCATCACCACACTTTTGTCAATGGGGTTAGGACATATGGAGTCCAAATGAAATGTGCTCTTGGGAGCCTTCATCCTGTCTATATCCTTTTGCATTTGTAAGATCACCTCATCAGTTGAAGGGCTCTGTTTCTTGATCTTTTGGTGAACATCAAAATTATATGGAACTTTAGCACCTTTGTTAATAAGACTTTCCAAGAATTGGTCTTTGTTTTGTTCCACATATTGCTCCACATATGCTTGAAAAGATGGTTCTTGTTGCATAGTCATGAAATCCATATGATCAAATTTAGCATAACTTCCTCCATGTTGTGAGCCATGATGCGCTCATTGGGAGGGTTGCTTTGAATGTCTATGAGATGACTATCTCCTATGATGGTCATATCTTGAAGCCCTTCTTCCTCTAGGACTTGGGGATCGTGAGGGCGTCCTTGATCTTCTTCTAGGGCTTGGGAAAGGGGTAGATGGGGGTGAGTTGGTCCCACTATTGGCTCCCCTCCCTTTAAATTGGCTTTGGAGTTGTTGTGCATAGAGTCTATCTTCTTCTTCTTGGGTGACTCTTTTCTGTATGTCCAACAATGCACGTTCTTCTTCTTCTAGTTGTCTGAATTTTTCTTTTTTAGCAACCTGTTCATCTAAGTAGGCTTGCTTCTCTCTCTCAATGCTTCTCAATCTTGTATTTGCATATCGAGAGGTGTCTTTAAGCAGAGAGGTTTGTCTCAAATACCTTATTGCATTGGCTGCATTTATGTGGTGATCACTAGATTTGTTGTTCTGGTCTTCATGTTGTGACCCTGAATCTGAGTGAGCTTGCTTATGATGTCTTTCGGCTCGTTGGTGAGCATCAAAATACCTCATGTTGTTGGGAGGTGACCCGGGTGGACTAGCATGAGAAGAACCACCATACTCTCTTCTGTGTCGTTGGAAGATATCCTCAAGAGTTTGATTCATGGCTTCTCTTTGTTGTCGTGTAAAAGTGTAACTCATGTCCATGCTTGATGAAAGTGGTATGAAAGAGGTGCTCACTTCACTAGGATTAGCTCCCGGATTAAAATAAACTTCAGATTCACTCTTAGGAGATTGATAAAAAAGGGGACCTTTTCTCTTAGGTTGTTGATGAGTCTTAACAGGTGGTAACTGGCTAAAGGCAACAGGGGGTCGCTTCCCTTGATTGACTTGGTACCTTGTTGTAACTGACATGAAAGAAAGATACTCTCAATGAAAAGGTGACCTCTCAAAGTGTCAACGCCAAACTAGGATAATTAAAGTCCTCTATTGTCCAAAAAAAAAATGAAAAGATAAAAAAAGGCTTTACCAACACTGTCAAAGAGGTGCTTCAAATCAAAGGGTGACTACCCTTGCACTTTTGAATCAGGAGGTTGGGCTAGGCCAAAAGATAATTGAAATTGAGATTTAAAATGAAAGCGATTTGGACAATAAGAGTACTAAAATTTTCCAAGAATGTAACTAACAATCTTAGAGATGAACCTTGGCACCAAGAATGACCTTCTAACTTGGCAATTATTTCAAAGTGATTTCATAAATCAAATGATGCTATCCCAGAGGACTAAAACCAAAAATTTAGAGTCAAGACAGGTTTCAAACGTTAGGGTAAGAAGCCTACTCTAAGACCTAGCCTGATTAACAGCAACTAAAACTGACCAAAGTGTAAGCACAACAGAAATTAACCAGGCGATATACTCCAGGCTACTGGGGCGATAAACCTATAACCGCGTGATACTTCGCCCGAAGCCAGGCGATATACCTCAGCACTGGCGGGCGATATACTCCACGCGGGTCGGGTGATAGTCCGTCAGGGGTGAACTATCGCGCGATATTTCTCTTCAAAGCAGGTGATATTTCTAGCAAGCGCGAAGTATCACACGATAATTCACTTTACAGTGTGTGATACTGTTGCAGATTTGTTTAACTCTTGACCAGAATTGTGTAAAATTTGCATTTTTGGGTCTGTTTGGTCAAAATTTCCAGTTTGAGGGTTAATATTTTTTATTTTAGTCACAATATCAACAGAATTTTGGCAAGTTTGCAAATAGTAAGGGATCAAAACATGGTCTCAAACACTTGAAACAAGGGCAAAAGCAACCTTGCCAAGACAAACACTTGTGATATCAGAATTGAAAAAGCACCCTATGAATGCTACCGATTGTTTGTATGTAAGAACATTTGCACTGGTATCACACAACTGAAGACAATTCAAGCAAATCTATCCTAAAAAGTCAAGGCTCAATACTTACCAACTTAGCCCACAACTTGATGCCCCCTCGCCTCACACCAAGTGGTTACCCACAAGAGATGTTGGCTTTGTCATGGAAATGTCAAATGACACAACCAAAGGGACACATATGGTGAGTATCTTAAGGTGATCCGGGTAAACCACTTGGATCAATCCTTGCACTAAGAAGATAAGCGGCTAAAATAAAGTGGCTTCTATCTAATGGTTCTTAATAAGGATTTCCGTTCACAACACCCCTCTTGCTCCTCATAAAGGACTAGGACCTTGCGGCCTCAAGAATACCTTAAGCATTCTTGTTCAATATTTTTCCCATGGTCACAATCCCATGAGCTACTCACATCAAACTAAGATAAGTGTTATGTCTACCAAGGTTTTTGGTGTCCTTGATAGCCTTGAGATTATAGTGAGTTGGAATCACTTGCCACCAAGAAAAATGATGACAAAGTTGTCCCCACTTGAGTTGTTCCTCTTGATTGCTCAAGAGCAGGCCCGCTAAAGGATCCTAAACTAAACAAATAATAGATCAACTCTTAAGGTTCAAGGTTTTTGGTTCACCACAAGGGTGAAGAGCATACTCCCCTATCTCAAGAATCTCTCCCAAACACACCAAGCAAAGAGGTTCAATTACTCCCTTGCTTCCAAAACCTTAAGATGGGTCAAGATTTTTTGGTTCACCTAAAGGTGAAGAGCATACTTCTCCTACCACCTCAAGATCCTTTTCACAAGGTTTTAAAGATTCCTAATACAATTAGTGAATGCCACACTTGAAAGGAAAGCAAATAAACAAGAAAAAAAAAATTAAAAAAATTTATTTTTATGCTTGGGCAGCCCTGCAAAAACTGTTAGTAGCCTTTTTTGACATGCGTTTTTAGCAATTTTCAAGTAATGAGAGCACCTACAAACACAACTTGTTAGACCCACAAGGTTAGCAAAATCAAAATCCAAATGTAAATATGCAATAAACTGATAGATTTAAGCTAAAAGATGCAGGTTAGACCTATCTAAACATAGAAAAATAAAACAGCAAACTAAAATGATCAAATTCGGATGAGAAAACTAGAAATGTAAGTCTCTGTCAGACCAGGCGATATTTCTCAGACTTCACCAATATCGTGCGACATAGTTTCCTATAGTCACGCAATATACCTCAGTCTGGGTGATACTTCTCACTATGGGCGGGCGATACTTCGCCTGATAACAAGTGATATTTCTCAGTACTGGCGAATGATTCTTCTTTCGCGCGAAGTGTCGCACCGCTATACAAAGGTATATCGCGTGATATTATTGAGAAGTATCGCGCGATACTCTGAGACAGAAAATTGAAACTGCAAAATTTCTAAAAAATAATCTGAAAAATAACAAAAATGCAAAAAAAATAAAGGACAAAGCCTAGCTACTCTGCCCCACAGTGGGCGCCAGAAATGTACACACTAAAATGGTGCACTTCTATGAACCATTACATGCAAGGTTGCTCAAGACTGAGGCCTCACAAAGCGGCTCATAGCTCTCTATGCGTGGAGTTGCAAGGGACTATAGTGTATTTGCTCTCAGCTAGAGCTACAAGCTTGTGACCTTGCTAGTCAACCATACAATGAGAGATTCACAATGAAGACAAGGGCAAGAGTGCCAATATCTTCAAGAATCACTATGAAAATGCAATGCAATGCAACTACAATGAGAATACAATCTAAGCTATGAAAGAAGTACAATGCAACTAATCTATGAAAAGAAATAACAAGTGTTACAATGCCTCCTATTTAGACTATGTGAGCTTATTCTATTGCATAAAAGAAACTAAGCTATGAAATGAAGCTATGGATGCTATGATAATGCAAGAAATGAAGTCTAAACTATGAAGCAATGAGGAAATCCAAGAAAAGCTTGATGTAGCAATGATCTCCAAAAGCTCCAAATACACCTAGAAAACTTGCAGCATAACAATAGCATGAAAGAGATGGATATATGCAAATGAAGGAGAGAGCTCTTCTTTTATAAGAAATGAGGTGAAATGGACCATGGAGATTAAGAGGCAAAAAGTCTTAATCAGCGGTGGAGCTTGAAAGAGGAGCAATCCATGTGCACAAGTATCCTCCAATGAGAGTGAAGTGTTGACTTTTGAGCCTCATGTGAGATAAAAAGTACTTTTTTCCTTTTTATAAAATAAGAATAATGCTTTATTTGTGCAACTTAGGATAAGAGGAAAAGAGGGGGCTTTTTATTTAATCAAAAGGGGAGGCAATATTATTTTTGAATAAATAAAGACTTAGGATAAATGGTTAGCCCATAGGATAAAATCCAATATATGATCAAATTTTAAGATTTGATCAAGAGATTGATAATGTTGAAAATATTGATTATTGATAAAAATGATTCAGGATTGATAAATCAAATAAATGGGGCCCAAAGTCTAGGCGACCATTTTAAGGTGCATATAGAAGAAAGTTGGTTATGGCACAAAAGGTAATGTCATGTAAATTTTGACAACATGATGAAAATAAGCAAATTCAAGAAAGTAAGAGGTATTCCTACTTTGAAGAAACCTGATGTTGGTCTATGCAAGAATTGTCAAATTGGTAAAATGGGAAAGTCTAGTTTTAAAAGTAAAAACTATCAGTCTGAAGATATTTTAGAAATTGTGCATATTGATTTATGTGGACCTATTGGAATTGAGAGCTATACCAGAGAAAAATTATTTATTCTCTGTGTTGATGATTACTCTAGAATGATGACTGTTATGTATTTAAGAGAAAAGTCAGAAGCATTTGAGAAGTTCAAATGATATTTAGCAAGAGTAGAAAAGGAAACATGAAAAAGAATAAAATGCTTGAGATCAAACAGAGGTGGTGAATTCATCTCCCATGAATTCAATAATTTCTGCATTGAAAGAGGAATCAAAAGATAAGTATCAGCCCCGAGAACTCCTGAGCAGAATGGAATAGCTGAAAGAAGGAACAGATCTATCACGGACTGTGCAAGGACTCTAATGATTGAAAAGAACATTGCTATGAAATACTGGAAGGAAGCTATCAGCACTGCAATTCATACCTTGAACCGAGTACAGCTGAGAAAAGATACATTCAAGACTCTGTATGAGCTATGGTATGGCTACAAACCAAATGTAAGTTACCTAAAAGTATTTGGTAGTAAATGTTACATCTTAAAAGAATCTAGAAAAGGAAAATTTGATGTAAAAAGTGATGAAAGAATATTTTTGGGATATTCTTGCAAAAGTAAGGCATATAGATGTCTAAATTTGTCTACTCACAAAATCATAGAAAGTGCACATGTGAGAATTGATGAGTTTGCAGAAAAGACTGAAGAAGAAAGCAAAAAGGAACCAGAGGATTACAAAAAATTTGTTTACATCGAACCTGATACATTGCCAAATACATATAAGGAAACTACATCTACCGAGCCCAGTACAGTAACCGAGTCACAAGAAGAAGTTCAAACCGAGTCACAAAGTACCGAGTCTCAGTCTGAAGCTACCGAGCAAGTATCTACCGAGCCCGAGCAACCTGAACCTGAAGATGAAGAAGATGACAATGTAACTCATTCAGGAAGCAAGGAACCTGTATTGGCCAAGTACGTCAGAAAGCATCATAAACCAGATCAGATTATTGGAAACAAATCAGATGGTACTATGACAAAAAGTAAACTAAAAGGTACATATTTATTTGCTGATTTTGAACCTAAAAATGTCAAAGATGCATTGGAAAATGAAAGTTGGATTGAGGCTATGAATGAAGAAATAGAGAAAATAGAGAAAAATAAGACATGGACTCTTGTACCTAGGCCTAAAGATAAAAATGTAATTGAGACAAAATGGGTATTCAGAAATAAGTTGAATGAAGATGGTCAAGTATCAAGAAACAAAGCAAGATTGGTATGTAAAGGATATTCTCAAGAAGAAGGAATAGATTATGGAGAGACTTTTGCTCCTGTTGCAAGATTAGAAGGTGTGAGGAATTTACTTGCATATGTAGCACATAAAAGATTTAAGGTATATCAGATGGATATAAAATCTACATTTCTCAATGGTATTCTTGAGGAAGAAGTCTACATTGAGCAACCTGAAGGTTTTACTGATCCAGACAAAAGAGATATGGTCTGTAAATTACACAAAGCATTGTATGGTCTGAAACAAGCTTCTAGAGCATGGTATGAAAGATTATATAACTATCTTACTCAGATTGATTTCAAAAGAGCTAATGACAACAGTAATTTATACATCAAAGAAGGATCAGATAACAAAATTGTTTTGGCAGAAATATTTGTGGATGATACTATGTTTACAGGAAATGATGATCAGTGCAAAGAATTTTCAGAGCATATGAACAAAGAATTTGAAATGTCTATGTTTGGTCAGATAAAATTCTTTGTTGGATTTCAGATTCAGCAGAACAAAAATGGTATCTACATTACTCAGTCTAAATATATCAGGGAAATACTTAAGAAATTTGGTATGGAAGACTCAAAACCAGTTGGTACACCCATGTGTACTGGAGTGAAGCTTACCAAAGATGATGATTCAAAAGAAGTAGATCAGACCTTATATAGATCAATGATTGGAAAATTACAGTATGTAGTACACACAAGGCCTGATATTGCCTTAGCAGTTGGTATAGTGGCAAGATTCTCGGCTAAACCCAGAGAAAATCACATGATGACAATTAAAAGAATCTTGAGGTATTTAAGGGGAACTGAAGATTATGGCTTGTGGTATAAATTTAGAGGCAATCTAGATTTAAAAGTTTTTACTGATGCTGACTAGGTAGAAAACATTGATGACAAAAAAAGTACAAGTGGTGGAGCATTCTTTCTTGGCAAGAGGTTAGTATCTTGGACTAGTAAAAAGCAAAACTGCACATCCCAATCCATAGTAGAAGCAGAATATGTTGCTACAGCAGTAAACTACTCTAATATTGTATGGTTTAAATAGCTTTTGGAAGGCATGAAGGTTGAGATCAAAGAACCAGTTGTTATGTTTTGTGATAATACAAGTGTAATAAATATTTCAAAGAATCCAGTAATGCATTCCAAAACCAAGCACATTGCAATAAAATATCACTTTGTCAAAGAATTGGTTCAGGACAAGGAAATCAGATTGGAATATATTCATACAAAAGAATAAATTATAGATATCTTCACCAAGCCACTACCTAAGGATGCATTCTTGTATCTTAGAGGCAAGTTAGGGGTCACTCCCCTATCCGAGGTTCACTAAATAAAGTTTTAGTGATGCATCAACCAAAACATGTTGAAGATCAATCAGTTGATGCAACATAATCAGGGAATCATTGCATATGAATCAGTACATTAGGTACATTGATATTTACCGAAACTGTGTAAGTTGTCTTTGGCATGTGTTGTCAAAGAGGGAGAGTTTGCTGTCATTTCAAGAAATTTCTAAGAAGAATAATTTGAAAAGTTAAGAGGGAGAGTTCTCAGTCAGAAAGAAGTTTGAAGATGATAAGAATCTGAATGAAGCTAAGGATATGTTTCTTACTCTAGGTTTCTCTATGAAATTTCATTGTGCTATGACATGTTGTGTTGCCATCAATGCCAAAGAGGGAGATTGTTGGATACAATTGTCTGAAGGACATTGTTGGATTAGCTACATGTTGTCTTTGATGTCACACAAATGTCATATCAATTATCATTCTCAGTGTCTACCGAGTTCAGTCGGTCAGCTAAGCGGTTCTCAATGTCTACCGAGCTCAGTCAGTCAGTTAGGCAGTTTTTAGTGTCTATTGAGATCTCTCGGGTGTCTAAAGGAAACATGACAGGGAAATAGTGTTAACCGAGCCTCCTCGGTTATCGAAGGAAAAGTAGTGGTTACTGAGCTCTCTCGGTCTCCGAAAGATGTTGCAGAATTCGCTGTGGTTACCGAGTTCACTCGGTTACCGAAGGAAATCTTTTCAGGATTAATGTTTATCGAGCATGGTCAGCCTTTCAAAAGATTTTATTGTTACAGTTTGTTTATCCAAGCCGACTGTTATAATAATTATTAGTGCCGACTTGACAATCTAAATGTTAATTAAAATGGCATATATATAGAAGGTCAAGTGGTGAATAGAACATATACAGCATGCAAAAATTATTTTGAAGAAAGGTATGTGCGAATTTTGAAGGATGGTTAGATATCCTTGAGGAGCAGCAAAGATTTATTTGATCAGTAAGGATCCAGTGAAGCAGAATAGAGATCTATATTCAACAATTTAGTTGCAGGTCATTTCATTGTTACTCTCTTACAATTGTAGCAGTGATATCAAAATCTCTTAACTGAGTTGGTTTGACAACCATTTTGTAAATCCTCTAACAAGGTGACAGTTCTATTGAATTGTTTCAAGACCTCTTACAAGACCACTCCTAGCAGTGTGATTAAATCCTCTAGCAAGGTCACACCTAACAGTGTGTTTTTTAACCTTTTACCGGGTTGGCTTCTAACCGAGCATCACTTCAGAAGAGTGAAAAATAGTAACTAGTTACATTGGTGGTTTTTCTCATATTGGGTTTCCATGGTAAATCTGGTATCTCTTGTGTTCATGTTATTTTTTTCATTCATGTAAGTTAATTAGTGATGAATGCTTAAGAACAGTTTAATTATTACACACTTCAAGAATCAAGTTTCAGCATTTCTCTGTATATTTACCGAGTGGCACAGTAAATAATTTGTTAAGAAGATACTTTCCTTGGGTGAAGATGAGCTGATAACATTGACCATTCTTAGAAACGAGGATGTAAGTTTTGTAGATATTAATCTGTAGAAGTTGGATTTTTAGATGGATGTTTTGGGTGCATCAAAGGGATCAGTCACCCATTTTCCATTATTAATATAGAAGTACACTACCTTGTTTGCACAATATGTACATGAAACTACAAGTTCCCACTCAGAAAACATAGGAGGATTTATTATTTTTAATTATTTTATGGCCTATTTCAAGGAGTATATGAGAAAGAAGTATGGGCCCTCTCGCACCTTTGAGAAACAAGTCATGGACAAGTTTATAGAGTTGATCATAGAAACACATGAGACCTTGAGACCTTCATAAAGATGAAGATGAACTTAGATTAGGTGGAGCCATCTTTGAAAGGAGCCAAGTTTCGTGTTCAATGGGTCGAGAAACTAGATGAAGAACTTATAATTGGGTGCATAAACAGATTCAAAAGTTACAAAGCGGCCTCTTGGGGGTGATCACTACAACATTTGGGGTCGCATTTCAATGCCAAGTTGCAATGACACTACAATTTGTGTATATTTTTTGTGTTTTTTTTTTGCAAGTGCCCCTGACGGTGTCGTAATAGTGACACTATTGTCGTAATTGCGACACCCATTTGGTTATAAATAAAAAAAAAGAAAAAGGAAGTGTCATTTGTAATTTGTGAATTCGAAGAGCTACTGCGAAGATGACACTGCATTTCTGCATAGCGCGAAGAGGGCATCCGAGTTTGGCATGTGTGAGCGAAGAGGCCGACACCATTTGGGAAGAGAGCACTGGCACTTGAGGTAGGCATTCAAGCTTTGTCTTCTCATTAACTCAATTTAAATGGCATTATTTATTTGATAACATTGTTAATAGTGGCATTGTTTACATCTTAATTAACATTTAGAATGCTCGATGACCCGCGAGCTTTGAGAGCTAGGGCATCGTTGCTATTACTTTCAAGGCATTGTGTGAAGTGTTTGATCTCTCTTTATTTATTTTGTTGTTGATGTTCACTATGTGGTACTCCCTGTTTGTGATCATTTCATGAGGAAATGTCTTGATGGCTCGTGAGCTACAACCTAGGGCATCATACATTATTTATGAGCTCACTGTTTAATACTTGCATTGTTTACATCTTATCATTTGGAATGCCTGATGACCCTTGAGCTTTGAGAGCTAGGGCATCACTTCTATTACCTTCAAGGCATTGTGTGAAGTGTTTGATCTCTCTTTATTTATTTTTTCTATTGATATTCACTATGTGGTACTCCCCACTTATAATCATTTCACGAGGAAATGTCTTGATGGATCGCGGGTTGCAAGCTAGGGCATCATACATTGTTCATGAGCTCACTGTTTAATACTAACATTGTTTACATCTTTTCATTTGGAATGCTTGATAACCTACGAGCTTTGAGAGATAGGGCATCATTTCTATTACCTTCAATGCATTGTGTGAAGTGTTTGATCTTTTTTTATTTAGTTTTTTGTTGATATTCACTATGTGGTACTCCCCGTTTATGATCATTTCATGAGAAAATATCTTGATGGCTCATGGGCTGCAAGCTAGGGCATCATACATTATTCACGAGCTCACTGTTTAATACTGACATTGTTCATGAGTTCACTGTTTAATATCTGGCATCATGCAAACATACATTAATACACTTACTGTTTTGAATTTGAGCTCAAGCATCATGAAATGTTATTGCTGTCATTTCATGCTTGCTACTATTATGCACCATATATTGTTTTATACACTGTTTATTTCATTGAGACCGTGAGCTTGACATTTGTAATGTATTTTCTATTATTGGATCAATGCTACCGTGTTGTTGAGTCTGTGTATGACTTGACTATGCACATGCATAATTGTAGATGAGGATCAGTAATATGGTGCTAGACATTACTTAGATCCTTTGGATCTAACCCCATCTTTTCCTTCCTTGTAGGTTTTGGATCATACAAGAGCATACTGGATTGAACCCTGGGTCAACACTTCATTATTTCAGGCAATATCTGGTACCTTCATTATTTATGTTCATCCACTTATGTGTGTTTGCATTCATTCATATTCTTCTGAAAGTTGGCTATTAGTGACCATATAGGACCATTCTTGATGTTTTTGGGTCATTTGAGGAAAATATGTAAATAGGGACATCAATAATAAAATAGGGATATCTTCATAGGGATATATTAAGATTAATATCGTAAGTAAAAATATTACAGAGTGGCATTCAGATTAAGTACAATATGAATTCACATGCCTTTAATTATGATGCACTTTTGAAATTATCACTCATTGGTCATTTGACAATTCAAGATATAAGTATCAGAATATAAACTATTGCAAAAGGAAGAAACCCATATGTATCTATCATCATTTAATACAAAATATAAAAGTATTCTAAAGTTTAAATAGACATTGACTATGGATATACAACACCGAGCCATAATAAATTACAGAGTTTCACTGCAATTTCTATGTCAACTTACAATCATCCTACTACTTACACTGCAATTTCTATGTCCACTTACAATAATAAATTACAGAGTTTCACTGCAATTTTTATGTCCACTGCCATTAAAATATATCACTCCTCCTATTATATAGGCATCCTTCTCATTAAGTGTTTCCATTAAAATATATCACTCTTGTTATATAATGTATATGCATACTTGTTTAAATGCCATACTTGTTGCTCTTAAATATTATTACCATTTCACTCAAATTTATATGACATTAAAACCAAACTCAAAATGTATACATACATGTAAGTATAGGAGAAGCTGGATTCTGTAACTATTGAAAATAAAAAACTATACCAATAGCAACTTACGAGAAACTATACTTGTGCTTACCACACCATACCTCAACATCATAATGCTTATCATTTTCAAGCTTGAGCGAAGCTTCGTACCACAGATCGTTCGTAGATTTGTACGCAACACTAATTTAGGCTGGAGGTAAACTACATGTGTCATGTAAACAACATGGTTGAATGCAATTTTTTTTGCATGTTTTCAAGAGTTTTCCCACCAATACAAGTGTAAATAACACATTTAACGTAATCTACGAACAATGTGTGATATGAAGTCTCATTGAAGCTTGAAATATATCCACTCCTCATGTTATTGTCAAAATTAAATTCAAATATTTCTTAAAATATTTATTCTTGTAGAATTAAGATATCCTTATCTCAATAATAAAACAATCTTCCATAATAGATTTTGAATCACATTAACACACACCCATGTTCTGTAGCATAGTTCATTTTAGAAGTGTATGGCTGATGTCCCTATTTTGAAGTGTTTGATTGTCTCTATTACCTTCAAGGTATTGTGTGAAGTGTTTGATCTCTCTTTATTTGTTTTGTTGTGCATATACCTTCTCTGATCAATTCGGATATGCATAGGTGATGAACATGTAGATCTCTATAGGTTTGTTGACCATTAGTGCTTCACACTTAGTCATATATCTAGGCAATGATGGTTGGTCATCACTGCGACCGAGTCATTTTGTAAAGGCCAATTTATGTATTGTATACGTACCGAGCAGTAGTACTGCCGAGTAAAGTCATGGTCACTATGTGTTTGTATTATGCCGAATATAGTTTTTGCTGAGTTACATATACAATGATTACCGAGTGACAGAGAAGATCAACAGATGCTGAGTACAGTTAATGCCGAGTATCAGGAATAGCTTTTGTCGAGTTAGCCAGGAATGACATATAAGTTTGAAATGGCACAATGATCAAAGTAAACCATTTTTGGTGATAGTGGTGGTTTGTATTTTGTTTGTTGAGGTAATTACAGAGGTAATTACGCATCCATCTTATAATCATTGATCCCTATGTAATACCTAGAGCCAATCAAAAAATTATATAGCTTAAGCGATAATATAAATAAATCTGAACCATAGATCTTGAATTGGTAAGATGTTTTGGTTATTATATAAGGTCAAGATCTAAACTAAGAGAAATGTGTGTGAATCAAAGAGAAAAAGAGATATTGAGATCGAATGTGTATGAGAGAATGATTAGAGAGGTATATTTAGAATAGTCAAGTATTCAGACAGAGTCCAGTGACCGAGCTAAGTAGTGAAATGACAGAATCAAGAAAAAGATCAGATAGAAGAGATCACTAATATATAGTAAAGAGGAGATCTGTAATCTACATATTAGTACAAACCGAAAGATCATGTACTGAGATATTTTTACGAGTGTATCAGGGTAAATATCTTAACTGAGTAGTCTTAACAGACTTTATGTAATCTCTTTACCAAGTGCTTACTTTGTTGTAATTTTATAAATCCTTTAACAAGGTAGACTGTATAAGTCTTTTAGCTTTTAACAGAGCAGACCTTTCACAGGGTAGATCATGAATTGATCACATTTTGTAAGCCTTAACAAGCAAAACTTATTACTACATCAGTGAAGATTTGTGGGTGTCATCCCCACCCCAGTTTTACCTTTCAAGGGTTTCTAGGTTACCAAAATTATGGTGTTATGAGTGATTTCATGTATGCTGCTTAATATGTTTAGTTGCTTACAATGATCAAAATTTATTTATGTCATGCATAAAATTTTATCAGAATGAAAAGTTAAAGTAGGTAATATCTGATTCACCCCCCCTCTTAGTATTACTTTCCCACTTATATTTCTAACAAAAAATTCATATTTTCCTAAGCAGTACTTTGAGCTTTCCTTCAACACATGTACTATTGTGAAAATCATCATAAGTCCATTTGTTGCAGGAAAGCTCACAGTACACATGTCTGGATGACATTGTTTACATCTTAGCATTTGGAATGCTCGATGACCCGCGAGCTTTGAGAGCTAGAACATCGTTGCTATTACCTTCAAGGCATTGTGTGAAGTATTTGATCTCTTTTTATTTATTTTGCTATTGATATTCACTATGTGGTACTCCCTGTTTATGATCATTTCATGAGAAAATGTCTTGATGGCTCGTGGGCTGCAAGCTAAGGCATCATGCATTATTTATGAGCTCACTGTTTGAGCAACTCATGTCTCTATTTGATTGGCCAGTGCTCTATTTTTTATATTGAGTTTACATCATATATTTAGTCTTAATAAATATCTTATAAAACAACATAAAACTAACCCACAATACTTTGTCTTAATAAAATCTTAATAAAATAATATATTTAGTCTCAATAAAATATTATAAAATAACATATATTGTGTGAAGTGTTTGATCTCTCTTTATTTGTTTTGCTGTTGATATTCACTATGTGGTACTCCCCGCTTATGATCATTTCACAAGGAAATGTCTTGATGGCTCGCAGGCTATAAGCTAGGGCATCATACATTGTTCATGAGCTCACTATTTAATATTGACATTGTTTACATCTTTTCATTTGGAATGCTTGATGACCTGCGAGCTTTGAGAGCTAGGGCATCGTTTCTATTACCTTCAAGGCATTGTGTGAAGTGTTTCATCTCTTTTTATTTGTTTTGTTGTTGATATTCACTATGTGGTACTTCCCGTTTATGATCATTTCATGAGAAAATATCTTGATGGCTCACGGGCTGCAATCTAAGGCATCATACATTGTTCATGAGCTCATTGTTTAATACTAACATTGTTTACATCTTTTTATTTAGAATGCTCGATGACCCGCGAGCTTTGAGAGCTAGGGCATCATTTCTATTACCTTTAAGGCATTGTGTGAAGTGTTTGATCTCTCTTTATTTGTTTTACTATTGATATTCACTAGGTGGTACTCCCTGTTTATGATCATTTCATGAGGAAATATTTTGATGGCTCACGGGCTGCAAGCTAGGGCATCATACATTGTTTATGAGCTCACTGTTTAATACTGACATTGTTTACATCTTTTCATTTGGAATGCTTGATGACCCGCGAGCTTTGAGAGCTAGGGCATCGTTGCTATTACCTTCAAGGCATTGTGTGAAGTGTTTGATCTCTCTCTATTTGTTTTGTTGTTGTCATTCACTATGTGGTACTCCTTGTTTATGATCATTTCATGAGAAAATATCTTGATGGCTCATGGGCTGCAAGCTAGGGCATCATACATTGTTCATGAGCTCACTGTTTAATACTGACATTGTTTACATCTTTTCATTTGGAATGCTCGATGACTCATGAGATTTGAGAGCTAAGGTATCGTTTCTATTACCTTCAAGGCATTGTGTGAACTATTTGATCTCTCTTTATTTGTTTTGTTGTTGATATTCACTAGGTGGTACTCCCTATTTATGATCATTTCATGAGGAAATATCTTGATGGCTCGCAGGTTGCAAGCTAGGGCATCATACATTGTTCATGAGCTCATTGTTTAATACTGGTATTGTTTACATCTTTTCATTTGGAATGCTAGATGACCCACAAGTTTTGAGAGCTAGAGCATCGTTGCTATTACCTTCAAGGCATTGTGTGAAGTGTTTGATCTTTCTCTATTTGTTTTGCTATTGATATTCACTATGTGGTACTCCTTGTTTATGATCATTTCATGAGAAAATATCTTGATGGCTCGCAGGCTACAAGCTAGGGCATCATACATTGTTTATGAGCTCACTGTTTAATACTGGTATTGTTTACATCTTTTCATTTGGAATGCTTGATGACCCACGAGCTTTGAGAGCTAGGGCATCGTTACTATTACCTTCAAGGCATTGTGTGAAGTCTTTGATCTCTTTATTTATTTTACTGTTGATATTCACTATGTGGTACTCCTTGTTTATGATCATTTCACGAGGAAACATCTTGATGGTTCGCGGGCTGCAAGCTAGGGCATCATACATTGTTCATGAGATCACTGTTTAATACTATCATTGTTTACATCTTTTCATTTGGAATGCTCGATGACCCGTGAGCTTTGAAAGCTAGGACATTGTTTCTATTACTTTCAAGGCATTATGTGAAGTGTTTGATCTTTCTTTATTTTTCTGTTGATATTCACTATGTGGTACTCCTTGTTTATGATCATTTCATGAGGAAATGTTTTGATGGCTCGTGGGCTGCAAGCCAATGCATCATACATTGTTCATGAGCTCACTGTTTAATACTGACATTGTTTATATCTTCTCATTTGGAATGCTCGATTACCCGCGAGCTTTGAGAGCTAGGGCATCGTTTCTATTACCTTCAAGGCATTGTGTGAAGTGTTTGATCTTTATTTATTTATTTTGCTATTGATATTCACTATGTGGTACTCCCTGTTTATGATCATTTCATGAAGAAATGTCTTGATGGCTCGTGGGCTGCAAGCTAGGGCAACATACATTGTTTACGAGCTCACTGTTTAATACTGGCATTGTTTACATCTTTTCATTTGGAATGCTTGATGACCCGCGAGCTTTGAGAGCTAGGGCATCGTTGCTATTACCTTCAAGGCATTGTGTGAAGTGTTTGATCTCTCTCTATTTATTTTGTTGTTGATATTCACTATGTGGTACTTCTTGTTTATGATCATTTCATGAGGAAATAGCTTTATGGCTCATGAGCTGCAAGCTAGGGCATCATATATTGTTCATGAGCTCACTGTCTAATACTGACATTGTTTACATCTTTTCATTTGGAAGCTAGGCATTCAAGCTTTTTCTTCTCATTAAATCAATTTTAGTGGCATTGTTTACATCTTAGCATTTGAAATGCTCGATGACCCTCGAGCTTTGAGAGATAAGGCATCATTTATATTATCTTCAAGGCATTGTGTGAAGTGTTTGATCTCTTTTTATTTATTTTGTTGTTGATATTCACTATCTGGTACTCCCCGTTTATGATCATTTCATGAGAAAATGTCTTGATAGCTTGCAAGCTACAAGCTAGGGCATCATACATTGTTCATGAGCTCACTGTTTAATATCTGGCCAGGCCATGTAAATGGTACTAGGCCAACCCAATCAACCCAACAAAATGTGTCATGTTTATCTTTGTCAAATACACTCGTTCACCATTTTGTTCTTATTCTTCACACAAATATTGCATCAAAAGTAATTGTAAACAATGATTCAAAGAAAAAAAAAACAACTACAATAAATCAGTTCCCAAAAGAATACAATCAACTACAATAGTTCACAGTCTCAATGAAATAAACAATGTATAAAATAATATATGGTGCACAACAACAACAAGCATGCAATGACAATAATAACATTGCATGATGCCCAAGCTTAAATTCAAAATAGTAAATGTATTAATGTATGATCTAATAGCAACAACCTCATTGACCATTACCTTTCACTCCTCCATCATTATAGAAAAGATAACTATCTACAACTAGGGCATCATGCATTGTTTATGAGCTCACTGTTTGAGCACCTCATGTCCCTATTTGATTGGCCGGTGCTCAAATAGTGAGCTCATAAATAATGCATGATGCCCTAGCTTGTAGCCCACAAGCCATCAAGACATTTTCTCATGAAATGATCATAAACAGGGAGTACCGCATAGTGAATATCAACAATAAAATAAATAAAGAGAGATCAAACACTTCACACAATATATGTTATTTTATAACATTTTATTAAGACTAAATATATTGTTTTATGAGCTCACTGTTTGAGCACCTCATGTCCCTATTTGATTGGTCAATGCTCTATTTGTTATATTGATGCTATTAGATCAAATAGGGACATCAGTAATAAAATAATACACTATGTGGTACTCCCTATTTATGATCATTTCATGAGAAAATATCTTCGTGGCTCATGGGCTGCTGCAAGCTAGGGCATGATACATTGTTCATGAGCTCATTGTTTAATACTAGCATTGTTTACATCTTTTCATTTGGAATGGTTGATGACCTAAAAGCTTTAAGAGCTAGGGCATCGTTTCTATTACCTTCAAGGCATTGTGTGAAGTGTTTGATCTCTTTTTATTTATGTTGGTGTTGATATTCACTATATGGTACTCCCCATTTATGATCATTTCATGAGGAAATATCTTGATGACTCACGGGCTGCAAGCTAGGGCATCATACATTGTTCATGAGCTCACTGTTTAATATTTGGCCAAGCTATGTAAATGGTACTAGGCCAACCCAATCAGCCCAACAAAATGTGTCATGTTTATCTTTGTCAAATATACTCATTCACCATTTTGTTCTTGTTCTTCACACAAATATTGCAATAAAAGTAATTGTCTGAATTATCTACAATGTCTGAATTGACTGTTGTTTAATGACATCTAATGCTATTCTATGCATCTAATGCTGCTAATGTTGCTGTTTAATGACATCTAATGCATCTAATGCTGCTATTTAATGGCATCTAATGAATTGACTGCTGTATAATGGTTTGATCCTCTAATTTATAACTTCCTCTAAGTCTGTTCAACCAACTTTGGTGGTTGGAAAATTATATTAAGACTAATTAAACATAAAAACCCCTTTTCCCTCCGTTTACAAGTGACCGTTGTTATTCAAAAATTTGAGTTAACAACATTGCAAATGAAACATTTCTTAAGATTTTTGAATCGTAAGGCCTTGGGATATGATCTAAATAAACTTATTAAACCTTATTAAAACCAAATCTAAATGTCTTACTTATCTCCTTATTCAATTTTAATTTTATAGTGAATTCATGATTTATAATTCAGTTGTAGCAGCTCAATGTGTTTGAACTCAAGAATACCCCTTACTTGGTTTCCTACAAAGCTTTTGGCGAAATCTGTCAGAAAATGAGAAACTATGAAAATGTGACATGAATCTAATGAAAGGAGGCATCTCCAATTTGTTTTAAAGATATACACATTAAATATCATGTCAGATAATACAAGAGAATTCGATCAAAATAGGGAGACAATCGCTAGATTGTTGTCTAACTTACAAAGAGAAGCCGATGACAAATGTTACTGTCCATGCAAGAGTTGTAACGGCTTAAAGACAAGAAGAATCAAATTCAAAACAAAAAAGAGACATTGTAGGGAGAATGGTCACATGGAAGGGGGGTTTGATTATAATCCAGTGGTAAGTTGTTTGTTATATTGTTTTCACAATTAATATACATATGAACCATGGAAGAAGGTTTGATTATCATCATTTTTATATAGGTCGATCTCCTCAGTGTGAATATAGAGGAACATGGAGGTGTGAGTATTAAAATTGAAGATCATGATCCCATGGAAGATGAAAATCATGCACCAGAAAACATATTTGAAGATGATGGTATGAATGCATTGATCGTTAACACATTTGGTACTAGTGCTATTGGTGCTATTGCTGTTGCTGATGATGAGGATGACATTGACAACGTCCATGATATACCTCTACTTGAGAAGGTAGATAAAACCCTTTATGAAGGCTCCCAATCTACTCTTCTCTCTGCTATATTGTTGTTGGTGAATTTGAAGGTTATGAATGGTTTATCCAACATAGCAATGTCACGTATGCTAAGGTTTGTTAGATATGTCATTATAGTCTATAAAAAGTGAAACATATACCATTAAGATTATTTATAGTAATGACTTATATTATTTGTTGTAGATTGATAGGTGACTTTCTATTACCACCATCAAATGTTCTCCCTCGCTCATACCAAGAATTATGTGCCACTATGAAACATATTGGAATGGAGTATCAAACAATAGATGCTTGTCCTGAAGATCATATTATTTATTATAAAGAACATGAAAATGCAACAGAATGCCTTGAATGCCATACGAGCAGATATCGAGATGATCAAGTGACAAAAAGGTGTCTCGCAAGATTCTTCGTCACATCCCCATTATTCCATGTCTAAAATGATTATTCAGGTGCAATAGCTTGGCACAATTTATGGATTACCATGCACATGACAGGAGTCAAGATGACATTATTCGAATGCTTGCAGATGGTTCATCATTTATGGACATAGAGGAAAAGTGGATTCACTTTAAAGAGGAACCTTGAAATCTCAAGCTTTCTCTGGCAGCAGACAGTGTCAATCCACATGGAGAGATGAGATCTGTTTGCTCGGTGTGGCCTATTTTTGTTATAAACAATAACCTTCTTTCATGGATGTCAATAAAGAGGGAGCACATTATGTTAGCAATGATTGTTCTAGGTATCTTATTATTTTATAGTTATCTACATGTAATTATAAGTCTTAGAGTGAAATGGCCACAATAATTATTTGATATTGTTGTTAATTCAACTAGGTAAGTACCAAGTGAAAGATATGAATGTATATATTGCACCTCTTACTAACGAGTTGTTGGTGTTATGAAATAGTTTCACTATGTATGACATCTCCCGACCAATTGGACAAAGAGAATTTCAATTTCATGTATTGCTTGTGTGGACAATTCATAATGCTCCAGGGTTGACACATTTCTATGGTATGTTATGGTGAATTCTAGTTGTACGAGATAATTTAAATTTTAAAAATATACATATTTAATCCAATTTTATCATTAATTTGTAGGTCTTCAAACAAAGGGAAAATTTACATGTCCAATGTGTGGTCCAAAGATGAAATCTCATCATTCCAAAAGTTTACGAAAATAGGTGTTTGATGAGTATAGGCAGTTCCTCCCCAAAAATCATAAGTATCAAAGTGCAGAATGTCATCTTTTCAATGGGAAAGAAGAGACTATATCAAAGCCCTGAAGAATGACACCTCACCTATGGCAGTTGGAATATAATAGAATTCAAGGTAATATCATTCCACGCAATGGTCGATGTTTAAAAATTATATATTTTGATTATGTTTTGTTGGCTAATTATGTAGTTGATGATCTTGAAGGTCGTGAAGGCATCACCAACCAGCATCCAAAGGGACTAAAATGTTACTCAAAAAATTTAGTAGGTTGCCCTACTATGAACATCTA